>OZ030027.1:41052805-41312805 GCA_964023405.1 Apodemus agrarius
TGCCATGGGCTTCGGTGTTCTCTTCAGTCTCCCGTGCAGGAGCGCAGACACGAAGGCCTCCTTACCCCTGTCAGCTCACTACTGCCTCTCCCAGTTTCAGACTTCCTGTCTGCTCCGCACCCCATCTGGAGGAGTCAGAGGCTGGCTGGGGCCAACACTCTTCATGAAGCTAGGCCTGGGCCCAGCTGCGGTGTTGAAACCTGGTCAGCTGAGGGAGAAGAGAAAGGCGAGTCTGGCCGCTGGGCCGCAGAGGTCAGGGATCTGGCACACAGAGAGCTCTGCTGTCTCTGCCTACCAGTGGCCTAGTCGTTTGGAGAGGAACTGGAGGCTGTGGCTTTTTTCCGGCGTGTCAGCTGATGACAGATACAAGGCTGTCTGTAAACCCCTTGATCCTTCTCCTCTTGCCTGACTTCACAATTGAGCAGTTTCTTTTCCTGGTTCCCACCCTGGCCTTCCTGCTGCTCTGGCAGCTGTCTCTGGACACAGAATGCGACCACACAGGTGCCGCCCCAGCCCACGGTCTGCCAGTCTGCGCTCGCCACCTCTCACTGCCACTTAATTCCACACACACACCGTAAATATAGGGCACACACACTGCGGAACTGCTAAGACAAAAAGTGTTACTCACTTTTCTAGGCTCCATTCTCTTTCCGTGTAAAAACGATGCTACCAATGGTTTGTCAGAAAAACAGTGCAGTTAGTGCTAATTATTCAGGTGGGTAGCCTTTAAGATCTACTCAGGCGACTGTAACATATCTGATGAGTGGCCTGGTCAGAACTATTAGGAACCAGTAGATCCGGCACTATCAGTGTCTACCCTGAGGCTCAGCTGAAAGACAAGATTGCTAAGGCTGTACTGCAGGCGGCCGGACACACGCACTTTGGTGTGTTTTGACTCTCGCAATAACCTGTTCCTACAAGTCTTAACCCTTGAGAAACAGAGGACAATGCTAAAGATGTCAGAGCAAGGGCCCTTCACTGACCTCCTCTCTGAACTGGGATATGTACCTAGAGAAACTGTTCATACTTTAGACAAGTGTTATCTGCTTTCACTGTAATTTGCAAAACCTCGCAAATTCAGGTTTAATGGTCACACAGGCAGAGTGTTTCCCAGGCACGCGGAGGCAACGGTGAGCCTGTTTGTAAAGACTGCTGGGAAGAGTGTGCCCTCCCTCCCCTCCCCCTCCAGCTCCGGAAGGCACATTCTACCTAGGCTGCCGGGGTATGCGGAGAGCCTGGGGGGGGGGGTGCGCCCACGGACCATACTGCCAGAAACCAAGTGGTATGCACATCATTCAAAATTCAGCAGGAGAGTTGTCTCCAAGGTCAGGCTGGGCTTTGGCTACAATCCCTGTCTCAAAAACCTAACTGAACAACACACTTGAAAGCTGATAACACTGTACTGGTGGAGAGTATCAGGGCTGTGAATAACTGCTTTTAATCTTATATTCAGATACGTAATAAAGCAGGGACTGAGAAGAGAGTGGAGAGTACTTGCTGCTTTTCCGGGGGACCTGGGTTTGGTTCCCAGCACACACATGGCAGCTCGCAACCACCAAACACACACAAAAAAGAGAAAACAGCATGGGGGTACCATCACTGCCCAGCAGCTTCCCTTTAACATTGAAATCAGAGGAAATTTATCTGGGGACTATGGATATTTCTTATTAATAGAAATCTCTTATGTTCCAAAACTCTTAAGAATCATTGAATCAGGCCAGGTATGGTATACACACTTCCCATGACAGAAATTCCACGCTTCCCCCCCTCAACCCCCCCCCCCCATGCAAGTATGTACAGGCAGTAGTTTTGATCCCCATCCTTGAAAAAAAATCACTGAAAATACTGAACACGAGAAACCAACTCTCGGACCTTCCATTTCTGTATAGTGAAGGCAGAGAAAGGTTTTGGACTTTCAGAAGCTGCTGCGTGCGACCAGCTTTCCAAATACTCCCCGCCTGGAGTTCAGGTTTGTCTAGGTGGTCCTCGCTTTCCCCTCTCATTTACTTAGAGAAGCTGCTGGAAGAAGACGAAAGAGCAGAAGGGAGTGAAGCTCAGCCCCTCCCCCTCCACACCCAAGGAATCTGGGTTCTGCCTGTAGCTTCTCCAGTAAGGGTCTCAGTGTTCTAGTTGTTATCAAGTTATAAAGCTCTAAAGTTATAATGTGCTGGGTGGGAAATTTGGTTTTGCAAAATATAACAAATATAAGGCTTCCATCCCAAAGCAGTATACATCTAAGGGAAATGAAAGCAGTTAAATAGTTTACAAAGGATTTTGGAATACAAAACTGGACACCTTGAGAGTTTCCGTTTTGCAGCACTGGACACCCTAACAGGCAGACAAGTTGCTCTGCCTCTGGTTCTGCCCTCACTATGTCATCTGGACACAGAGCTACCCAGTACAGGAACTACACGATAGAAATCTGCTCTTCTCTGTGAGCCCCTGTCAGAGCCAGAAACTTTTAGAACTTCAAGACTTAAGAGTTCTTCTAGTCCCAGCTTCGGAATTACGGAGTTACTTTCCTAGGCTTTCAACGTGTTAGGAAAGAACCCCTAAGGACTTTTAGACACTCAAGAGAGGGCAAGGTAGCTAACCAATGCTTATTCTTTGACAGTCTGGTACATGGATACAATGTATATTGATCCTACCCACCCCACCCCACCCCGCTCTCTAAGACTCCCTGAACTTGTCCCCTTCTCCCTTTTATGTTTTGCTAGAATTTACAACCCCAATAACCCTGTATAAAAACCACACAATCCAGTTATTGTAATTATAAGCTACAGGCCTAGATTGGACAGATCTAACACTATACTAACTTATGCCCCACCTAGAAGGCCACTGCAGTTCTCCTGGCCTGGTTCTGCTCCAGTAGGCTTCCTTCTCTCCTTCCTCCTCTCCTGCCCTTCTTCCCCTCCTCTCCACCTGCCCTCACTGTCAAAGCCCGGCCATCCCACCTTTGCCCTCCGTTGCCAATCACAGGCTCTAGCCTTTACTGGCCAGTTAAGATGGGGAGAAGGTTCCCATGAGCTCACCTGAGGATGAGCTCCACTGCTTGCGTGTGGGGGGAACCCCTCTTAAGGAAGCTTAATTAACATTAGAATACAAACAGCATCCGGACAACCCATAACACTGATGTCCCCTCTTTAAAAAAATAACTCACCAAGTCCCGTTAACACTGCCTTCATTCTCTTTTGTTGGGACTATCTATCTCAGCAGGGCAACAAGACTTGACTCCCCTTCTCCCGGCAGCAGCCACTAGTGGATCTATTTTCTTCCTGCAACTATTAGATACAAGAGCTTAATCCTCAAAAGATATCACATCATGGATAGGGGAAAATACTGAGAGGAAAAAAAAAAAAAGACCACTGTTCCTGGGCATCCTGATTTAACTTACTGAAGGGCCAGCATCGTGTCCAGTCACTGACTTTGAAGGTCTGATGTGAATTCCGTCTCCAGGGTTTACTGACTCAGGGACCAGTCACATTACTCTGTGGACCACACTGTCTCGGCTGTAAAATGGAGGCAATTATCAACTCTGAAATAACCAAAGTGCCTGACTCCCGGGAGGACTCCGACCTTCTGGAAACTCAGTTCAGAAGTCACATACGCCACAATTACCAGGAAAATACATGCAATCTCTAAGCTGAAGAGATGATGGCATTTGATTAAATGTCTGGGGATGACACAAGTAGTTACAGCCTTTGTTTATAGAATGTTTATCCATTAGCTGTTTAAAATTAACACACTGAACCAAATGTGGTATACTGAGCACAGTCGAGTAACCTGATCACTCACTCACTCTGAGGTGTCTACATCCTGAAGAGGAAAAAAAAAAACAAAAAACAAAAACCATGAAATTAGCCCAGTCCAGAGAAGCACTACTGAAATGAACGCTCTGAGTCAGTATGGAGATTGGTCAACACAGAGAGCATCTGAGGCTCAGTGTGGGAGTCCTATAATTAATAGCTATTTTTTACGTGAAGATCTGTCTAAACATGGGATGAGAAGGTCAAATTACATGGCATGAGGGCCTGCATCCTGCTCTCAGTGTTTCTACCTCCACAGTTTCATTTAGGGTCAACTGAACAGAAACCTTACACTACCGGTTAATATTTAACTGCTGTGCAGGGGTTGAAGTCGGATGTTGGGGCTACATCTGGAAGGAGCGCATTAGCCCTATAAAGGCAGCACAAACCACACTACGGCGGCCGAGGAATTCGGGCTCCTCCTCTTAACTAGAGATATAAACATGCTTTAGTGAGAGGAAGGCACACGAACACTACTGCTGGACTGCTCGCAAAAAAACAAATAATAGTGCTACACCTGTGTGCGTGTACACACACACACACACACACACACACACCAGAAAAATAACAAAACAACTCTCTGGGCCCTAATCGTTGAACATTGAAGTTTCACATTTGAAGATGACCAGAATCCCTAGATCATTTTCAAAGCTCTAAACAGTATCCATATGATAAACCATATAGTTTAGGAAGATACTCAAATGTTTTGAGGAGTTAAGTATAGATTATCCCCATCCCCCTTATAGAAAATTTTATAATTTAGATTATTTCTTTAAAAGAATATTGGAACAAAGAACCATCAAACATTGAATGTTAAGTTTTTAGTTTTTGTAAAAAACTCCATGGCAATAAAGACAAAAGTGCCTGTAATACTGTAAGTTTTTATTCTAAGTGTTGAGAAACGTAGCATGCTAGTAGAGCCAATGAAACTGAACAGAAAGCACATTTCCACTCCCAGCTGATTAGTTTAAGAATGAAGAGCTAATTTTATTGTTTTGTTTTGTTTTGTTTTTGGTTTTTCGAGACAGGGTTTCTCTGTGTAGTTCCGGCTATCCTGGAACTCACTCTGTAGACCAGGCTGGCCTCAAACTCAGAAATCCGTCTGCCTCTGCCTCCCAAGTGCTGGGATTAAAGGCGTGCACCACAACTGCCCGGCCAATTTTATTATTAATAGATGAGTTTTCACTGAAAGTTATTACAAGGATCTTCACATACCTGTATATACCTATCATCATGTATATTTATCCTGCTCATTTTGAAAACCATGGATCTATAATAATTGCTGAGATTGTCAGCTTGAAGGTACACAGCCCAATCAACTCTGTAGTCTACACTGCTTTCATCATGCTATGTGATCAATCCATGACCACAACGTGCAGGAGCCTGTGGATGAGGACCCGGGCAAGGTCAGTGACTCCAAGGGCCGTCCGCGCACTCGCCGTCCAGCCCAGGACTGCCTCCACTACCACTGCACTGTTCTGAGGCAACCGACCATCTCATCTCTCAAATATGGCTACTCGTGTACTCAGGGGAGCACTGAAGGAAAGAAACCAGGTAAGAATTTTAACCTCAGGTATGCAACTAGCACATGACACTCCTCTTTGAATATGCAAGTCACGAGAGACTACACGTGTGCTGTTGCTGGGGGTTAGGAATTCTAGAAGCGTTAAAGTCTACTCTGATGGCAAACAGACTGACACACAGAGCTGACATGGCACATGGGAAATGTGACAAAGAACTGAAAACTTAACAAAGATAGAGGTGGCACATTGGAGCTGGAGTGGGGCTTTGGGGCAGCTAGGGAAAACTTTCCGAGGGGACAGCATGCCCAGAGCCCTACGGATGCCAAGCATGTGCAGAGGTCAAGGCAGATTCCAGGGAGACAAGGAGTCCATCTAGTGAGCTCCGGCCAGCACCATGCAGGGACTAGTCCTCTTGGGGCCTAACAGGTCTTGGTAAACCTGAGAAATCAGGGAAAACTAAGCAGTGGGGAGAGACCAACATGCACTTGAAAATGCACTAAATGGCAACTATTTCCAAATGATGGGTCCACCAGGGATTAAGCCATGCAGAATGAATACTGCCTGACTGTGTTATTTTTGGTTCAACTACATTATAAAAGTGGTTGGACTTATGGGTCAAAAACATGACAGTAGAACACTGCCATGACTTCAAAGGATTTACTGAATAGGGTCAGTAAAATGGGGAGGGGACACGCTGGTATAAAATATACATGGTCTTGAACAGCAGACAGGACTCATAGTGCTGGGTAAATTATTCAGTTTACCTCTTCCTCTTCAGGGTTTCCTCTTATGTAAAAACTGGGGATGCCAGTATTGCCTAAGGCACAGGACTGTTCTGATTGAGCTATACAGGGCCTTAAGTGTACCAACTTACAAAGGGGATTTCTCTTGCACAAGCACAGATAGTGTATAATAATTCAGTGACAAAATATTTTTAATAATATACAAGACACAAACTTCATTTTCTAAATGAAGAAACATTTAGAAAACGTAGTAACAGTTTTTGAACAAATTGTTCCATGCTCTTACATAATGTATTGTTTAAAGAGATAACTAGGTGAATTATCTACACTAAGAACTACTATAGCATTGTTGGAAAATTAAAATTATTTCAATTACACATTAACTTTGTCCATCATTTGCTCTATAATAGTAGTTTAATAAACAACTAGAAAACCAAAACCCAAACCAACCCAAACTGTGGTCTTTAAATGAAATCGTCAGAAGCTACTGGCCATGAAAAGTAAAATTGCTTTAAATACCTTTGGTACCATGCAAACTTCGAAATGCTCTTTAGAATTCGCCTAAAGCAAAGTTAAAAAAAAAAAAAGCAATCCAACATCCCGGCTTACGTTCACACTTAAAATACAGTGAGATGATTCGCAGAAAATTATAGCCAGGGCCAACTCTCAAAATGGTTAATTTGACAATCTTGTCTACATCTTAATGGAGCGCGTTATAGAGAACTTGCAACAAAACAGGGCCGGTGCAGATTTAATGACTGACAGCTTCTATAAATCACAGGACTTCATTGCTGCAATTCAGAACATTGTTTCCGAAACAAATGTAACCAGCAGGACCCCCTCGCCGCCATAGAAAGCCCCTCGGCTGGCCCACTGCCTTCCGTTTATTTTTGGTCAAGTAGGTAGAAATGGGTGTTGACTACTTCGGGTTTTTTTTCCCCCGAATGTGTACTCCTCACTCGGGCTCCCTTCTGCGGGGGCCGCGCCACCGCCACCAGGGACTGTAACCTGCGGTGAGGATAACGGAACCGCGCGTCACGCCGCATGGAACGGAGCCCGCCCGCACGCCCGTGGGTGCGCACGCGTGTGCCGTCTCCGCCCACGGTCCGGGGCCGCCTAGCAAGCACACACGGCGACGCGAGGCCCGTCACGCGTGGCGCTGGCTCCGAGGGCGGGGGGGTGGGGAACCTCATTGGAGTCCCGATCGCCGGAGACACTGCGGTGTGGGCGCCCACGCCAACTCACTCCGCCGCCACCTAGCACCCCAAGCGATCCGACGGCCCCGCGAGGTGGGCGCCACGCCAGGACCCTTCGGCCCCGCTTCTCGGTCCGCAGGCCATCTTCATTCCGCCGCCCCCACGCAGGCGCGCTCCAGGACCGCCCCTCCCCCCGCCACCATCCACGGCGCGCTCTCCGCCCGGTGGGGCGGAGCGACCCTCGGAAGGGGCGTGGCCACAGTCCTCGACGCGCGCACGCGCTCTCAGCCTCACGGCTACGTGTCGGGACACGTGACGCCCACCCGAGAGTCCCCAGTGAAGCAACAGGACGTTAAAAAAAAATTTTTTTTTTTGAGGGGTAGCGAGGAAGGTGGACGAAGAGGTTTAAAAAAAAAAAAAACCCAAACTATAGTAACGCGCGCGGACGCGAGGCCCGGGCGGCGGCGAGCGCAGCGCGTCGCGGAGAGTCCCGCCGGGATTCCTCTCAGCCGCCGCGCCCGACCGCGCCCGCCGCCTCGGCAACAGCGCGCCGACGAGCCAGCGCCGCCTCCCGCGTCCCCCTCAGCCGCGACCCCGGCCCCGCGCAGGCAGCCGCCGGCGCGCGTCCTCTCCGCCGCCGCCACTGCCGCCGGGCCCTGCGCCGGCCGTCCCGCCCGAGCGGCCAGGGGCGGCGGCGGGGGGCGGGAGCGCGCCCAGCCCCGTAACGGCCGCCCTGCGCGGCCCCGCCCGCCGCCCGCCCCCGGCCCTGCCCGCGCCCCTCCCCCCGCCGCCGCCGGCTGCGCCGCCTGAACTGAGGCGAACTCCGCCGCCAAGTGAGTGAGGAGGAGGAGAGCCGCGGAGGAAGAGGAGGAGCGCAGTCGGAGCGCGGCGGCGGCGGCGGCAGCGCGGAGCGCCGCGGCGGACAGCACCGCAGACCCGCGAGCTCCAGCGCAGGCGGCGCGACCGGCCGACGAGCGGCCCCCCGGCTCCTCGCGGCGCAGCGGCCCCGCGCCGCGCTCGGCCCGAGACCCGCCTCCGCCGCCGGCCTCGCGAGGGGAGCCGCGCCGGGCGGCCGAGGATCGGCGGCCGCGGCGCGTCGGGCCGGGCGAAAGTGCCTGTGGGGGGCGGGCGGGCGCGCGGAGCCGGCCGCCCCGGGGCTCGGCGCGGGAGCCGGAGCGGGAGCCGGCGCGGAGCGGGACGCCGCGTCCCGAGCGGCCGGCGGCCGGAGCTCGCCCCCGCCCCTCCCTCCTCTCCTCCGGCGGCGGCGGCGGCGGCGGCGGCGGCGGCGGCGGCGGGCGGAGTGAGCTGCGGAGCCTGGAATATGGTCGGGGAAATGGAAACGAAGGAGAAGCCGAAGCCCACCCCAGATTACTTGATGCAGCTGATGAACGACAAGAAGCTCATGAGCAGCCTGCCCAACTTCTGCGGGATCTTCAACCACCTCGAGCGGCTGCTGGACGAAGGTGAGGCGCCCGGCCCCGGCGCGGCGGCCCGGGATGGCGGGGCGGCGGGAAGGTCAGGCGGGCGGGCGCACAAAGGCGGCGCGGGCGGCTCGCGGCGGGGCCGGGGCCGGGGCCGGGGCCGGGCCAGGCCCGAGGGCGGACCCGGGAGCGCGCGGGGCTGCGGGGCTGCGGCCGGCTCCCGACGGCGCGGCGGCTAGGCTCTCCGCCATCCCGGCCACCTCGGCCGGCCGGGCCGGGCCACGCGATCCCCCGAGCTCCGCCTCGCCTCGCCCGCGGGGCCCCGGCTTAGCCGGCTCGTTTCGGTAGAGTTGTGTGGCCCGCAGTCCCCGAGTGGACCCCGAGATGTTGGAGAATTACGTAGGGTGCCGAAAAGTAGTGCTTATGTGGCCGAAGGCGAGGACGAAATGACAGAGCGGAGCACTTTTTGTCCTTTTGTTTGGGGAAGCGAGAACTGTTTGGGAGTTTTAACTTCACTTTTTTTTTCTTTAGTCGGTGGTGGTGTGGGGGGGAGGAGTACGAAATACCGCGATGACAGACCTGAACGGAATCCGAGTTCGGAAGAACTGGGGCGGAGGGTTCGCTCCCGGCGTAGCCGCCTGCGTTTGCAGGGCGGGGAGCTGGAAGTTTGAAAGGACGGGGATAAAATAGAGCAGAAGTTTGCAGAAGCCGAGTTGGGAGCGCTGTGGGGAGCGGAGACTGCCTGGAAGATTAATGCTGGTCAGCTCTGGAATTCCTTTAGGAACTTCTAACAGCGACCTGGAATGTTAGTTTCCAGTAGCTGTGGGTTTCTGCGGACACCCGGGGCGGGGTTCGGGGTAGGGTGGGGGGGGCGAATAGGACCAACAAGTCTTTTGAAAATCGAGTAGCGAGTAGTTTCTGTCTTCTCTTTAGAAGTCTCTGAGTGGACTGTTTGAAGGAAGCAGAAAACTGTGCTGTACAGATGAACATGGATTTTAGGATCTTCAGAAGGATTTCGAAAAATTGTAGCGATAGCTAGGGATAGCTTGTGCTCAGGGAGCTGGCATGTCAGGGAAGAACAAAAGACTCCGAGCTAAAAGATGCTTAAAGAATCATCCTAAGAGCTTTTGTTGGGTGGGGAGCCTTAGGCACTATTTAAAACAAAATATTCAGCTATTACGCTTGAAAATACAACAGCAACACATCGAAAGAGGCATTTGTTTTTACTGTTGGGTTAGCATATTTGTTAGTATTAAATTGCCCTGGAGAAAACTTGAGCTGCCCCTTTAAGGGTTTTTGCCTTTCCTATTTGTGTTGGCATTTGAAAAATTGTGGAGGCAGAAAACTTTCTGGAATGTCCAAAAAAAAAAAAAAAAAAAAAAAAAAAGCTGGAGCTCTTAAATTGAGTATTTCCAAAAGTGAGCGCTAAGGGGCGCCAGTTATTTTTTTTTAACCTTGGAAATGTTTGGAACAAAATGGGTAGTATGCTTAATAATCTGACCTATATTAGGTGCAGTTGAAACTTAAATTTTTAGATGACTTCATTTGTCATCCACAAATGTGATTAGGGAGGAAACACCTAATACAATGATATTTCTAACTTGGCGTTGGTTTTCCTGCTATTAGTATCAAATTTATGAAGAAAAATTTTAGTTTTTAAAAGTTCAACCAAGGGGTAATTTCTTATACGACAAACTAGACAGCATATAAAATGAACTAAAATGCATTCTTAAAATGCTTCATATACTCAAGTGACTTGGAGCTTATAAGAAGTTTGTATAATAAAGAAAACTAGTAGGAGTTTCTTCGATTAGTTGTAAAGGCTACTCAAGTGTTAATTTTCAGCTTGATCAGAAATAACTGCTGTAGTTTGAGGTTGGCATAAGTCTTTCAACTAGAGGAATTTCAGTTATGTCATTTCTGCACAGACTTATTTCTCTTGGTTAGAAATAGTAACCCTTTGGGTTTCAGATGTAGAAGACAGCTAGTTTAGGATTCAAAGTAATGCTTGGTGTCTTCTTGTTATGTTTTCTCCATCTTCACCTTAGTCCATTTGTACTTGGGAGTCCAGGATCAGGCCAGTGTAATGATAACTTAGACAGGAGGTTGACTGGGGATTGTGATGGTTTTCATCAAACCAGAGAATCTTGCAGAGAAGGGGCTAGTTCTTAGCGTGTTATAAGCTTTTGACCGTACTTGTTAGTCTTATTGTAAATTTAATTTGACTTGAAAATACTGGTCTCTTAAGTCCATCATTGTAATTTTCTTGGTAGATGACTTAATTGTGAAAATTGGCAACTTGTCCTTTACCCCTTGTGGCCTCTCATTGTCCAAAACAAATTAATCATGACTTCTGTTTGTGGTTAGGGATTACATTTTCCTTTGTCTGTAATACTTGGCAGAACATTACTTTTAAATTCAGATAAAACTAAGTTTCACTTTAGGGATTAAACTGTTCAGTGATAGTAAAATACTCTCTGATTAGAAACTTTGAATGGGATTATTTAGCAATTTTATTTTAAAAATTCTTCTCCAGCAGTGAACTTTTAATATATAGTTCCTGTTTGAGAATTTTCATTTGGTTTGTTAAGAAATTTGGGAATTAAATATGTTGGTTTTTCTTTTTGTTAAAACTTGAATGCTAGAGAAATCTATAGTGATTCTTGCTGGCTTAAAGAAAGTAGCCTGTAGTCAGTCCTTAAGTCAGGGAGCTCAGTCCCTGTGTCGCTCGCTGTTCATTGTGCTTCGTGAGCCAGTCTTCCTTTCCTAGCGTCTTTAGCAGGAGAGTTTAAAGCTAACAGTATGTTTTAGGCCAGGGCAGTTCCTAAATAAAAGCTATAACTTGAGTTAATATTTGTAAGACTTAAAGGATCGTTTAATTAGAGGTGAGCAGAAGATTACAAATAAAATGCGGGTCTTAAACTGCTTTCTCTTAAGATTTTAACTTTATCCTTGGGATAAAGTTACATACAAATTATATTAAAGACTTTGTAATGAAAATGAAACTGTTGACATAGTTGAGTATAAAGCATTTTTAAAAATAAACATTTTGCAATTTAATATGAAGATGTGCAGCAGTAAATAACACAGATAAATAACAAGTAGAGAAAAGTAAGAATGGGACACAGAAACACCAAATTTCCAGTTTTAATTCTTTTGGGCAGGATTATGAGAGAGGCTGCTTCTATGGAAATGAGAAGGGTGTGGTTTGGTGAAAAAGGGCAGTCTGAATCTTTTTATGGAAGCTGTCAGAGAAACTAGAGTATAATTCAGGAAAAGTAAACAAATAGATTCTGCATGAATGATTTAAAAATGGTTTTAGTTTTAGATAACCCTTTTTCATAAGATTTCCTGCTTCCTTAAAACGGAGATGATTTTTAATTAAAATTGGCTTTGCTATTTGTTTATCTTCGAGAATGTTCAGTGTTGGCGTGTGTCATACCTCTGCTTTTCTTGAATTTTAATTTTTTTCTTTTTGAGAAAATTTATTTGTCTGTAAACACTATGGCTTAAAACTTTGCATGCCCGTAGATACTGAGAGGGCTTAGGTTAGTTTGTCAAATTTTTAGATTTTCTTTTGTCTAAAAAGCAAATCATTGTTGACAGTAATTATTGTTTGTGTCAAGAATATTTTTCGTGAGGTGGGATAGTTAATCTCTTTAGGAGCTAACACATTGCTTTTGTAATCCATTGAGAGTTGTAATAAGCTGCTATTTTTCACCAGTTCTCTCCACTACGCTCCTCAGGAGATAGCACAGCTCTGTGTGGTCTAATGGAAGCACTCGTTTGCACACTTACTCTGCATTTACACCGCACTGCTTTAGAGGGGAAGGTGGTAAGCTTCCTTGTGTTTTATAGTTCAGGTTGTACTGTTAAACAACAGCACAGTTAAGTTTATAGTAGAAATAGGTCTTTGAGAGTCACATTTCCTGGTATATTTGCTATCATTGCCTTTTCTGAGATAAGTATGAGACTGTTAAAATAAAAATTGTGATCTGCATGAGAGTGGGTGTGATCAATGACAGGGACCTTCAGAGCTGTCCCAGATCAGCGTTTGGCCTTTTAGGTAGTGTGAACATGGTATCTCTGTTAATCATGGCCCCATCTCTGTCCTGGAGCTGGAGTCTCACTAGTTTCCTATCAGATCAAGTCATTTTTAATATCCAAAAGGGAAACAATCCTGTGACAAACTCTGACAAGTATAACCCCGTGTTGCTGAGACCCTGGATAAAGCAGGGCTAAGAAGCACCTTTTTCAGCTGCTGTATTTACATGGGTAGTTTTTGCTTTTCTTTTGTTTTTGATACTAAGAATTAAACCATTTGACTATATGGACAGCTTTTTATAAACATAGGACCTGCATTTTGATTAATTTGAGAAATTCCGTTTGTTTGATGCTGTTGTAAGCAAAAATTATTTCTTTCTGTCAGAAATGGAATGTGCTGTGACATTATTGGGTTTTGTTTGTTGATAACTTAGAAGATAGCGTACTGAGCTACTTTCTGCTCCTAGTATGCCAACTGTTGTGGGGATCTATTTTAAGGGTGAGGAGTGGATGAAATGGATCCATGTTAGGAGGTCATGATTAGAACCATGTGCTGGTTTCTTTTCATGGCTGACTTGATGATTTCCTTTTTTCTCCATTCTTTAGTTGACATTAAGGCAATACAGTAGGGATTTTAAATGCAAGATATCCCCCCCCCCCCAATGATCTCTTTTAGGAAATGTATATACCTTTTTCAAAATTGTTTTTTTAATTTTGGAGGACTCAGGTTGCTTATTTGATGCCCAAGGAATGATTTCTTTCAGCATCCTTTTTCATTTAATATAAAAACAAAATAAGCATAAGCACTAAAATTAGCATAGTTTGTCATCTTAGTGTGGCTTTATTAGGAAAAAAGGTTATAAATACAAACCATTTTCTGCCTGGTGCTATGTTATGTAGTTATCACAATTGGAACTTAGATCTGATTTGTTTCTTTCTGTATGCCTTGTTAGAAGTGATTCACTCAATGTGTACAATTCAGAACTTGTAACAGACACTTTCGTGTTTAAATTTAAAATCTCATCAAGAACTTGATTTCTAGTTTTTCCTAAAATGCTTTTAATCATAATATAGAGGTAGAATTACTTTAAACACATTAAGCAGCTTTGTAATAATCAGTGAAAGCTTTGGACACTTAGAAAACAAAGGTAAATGCATTTTCTTTCCTTTAAAAATCCCTCCTCCCCTTGTAATATTACTATTGGTAGTACTTGTTCTGTAGGTGTTTAATCGATTTTACTTTATTACCATCGATATGGGTAGGAATTAGAAGTATAACATTCCTTTGCTTATGTAGGGTTGTTTCTGGCATTCCTTTTGCCCAAATGTCCATTCATACACAGAAACATGTCAGTGCTTATATTAGTTTTTGCAAGTTTTGTCATTTTTGGAATTAATGTAGGTAATTTTTTTAGCCATCTGCTCTTAAAATAAATATATAGGCCTTGTATCATTACTGTCATTTTTATGAGCAGAATTTGTCAAAGTCAGGTAGTTTTAGATCCTGTTGAAAAGGAGTAGAGTGCCAGAGAAAACTTGAAAAGGCAGATTAATTCCACAGTGGTCTTTTGTTGTGGGCGTGATACAGGGAGGAGGCGTGCCTGAGAGTGCTCTTGGGTCTGTAAAGGGAGACACCAAGGGAGTGCCAGCGGCCTAATGGAGCTGGTGAACTTAGAGGGAAGGCAGGAAGCAGGTGTGTGTGTGTGTGGGGGGGGAGGGACTAATCTCAGGGCCCAGGAATTGAAAAGGTTTTAGGTTTTTAAGTCTTTTTCTGGATTTAGTACAAAACCAAATCATTACAGAGTCAGGGGCATGATCAACTTAGTCAGTAGCAAGTTATTAGGAGCTAATTTTATAATTTGAAATACATTGGACAACATCAGGTAAACATATATCTGTTAAAGTCTTAAGAGCATACTTGGGAAAAATAATACAGAACTTTGGGGGCTGGAAAAATGGCTAAGCAGTGGAGAACTGGCTGCTCTTCCAGAGGACCTGGATTCAGTTCCCAGCACCCACATGATGGCACACAACCATCTGTAACCCCAGTCCAGGGGCATCTGACATCCTCTTCTAGCTTCTTTGAGCACTAGGCACGTACATTTACACAATATAGAGTATATTAAATGTGTAGGCAAAGTGCCCATACACACATAAAACATGTAAAAATAAAAAAACCATGGATTTAAAAAAACTGAAATGTTTCATAAACTCTGTCATACTCTTCCCAGTTTCAGAATTGCCTCATATATAGTGTGGAAGAGAATATAGAAATAACTCCAAGAAAGACATTTCTTGGATGAGTCTTAGTAGAGGGAAAATTAGTGCAAATCAAGTGATCATATTCAGAACTACTAGGACTTGAGATCAGAAAGATGTAGACATAGTCTGGAGAGGGTGGGGACTTGCCCTTATCACAAGTCTGGTTGTTGCAGAGATGGTGCAGGCTCTTCACTCTATGCTGACCTGGTTTATGATGTGCCATTCATGTAAGTGGACTGAGAAGAAGAGAATTACAACATATTTCCACACACTGAAGATACTGATAGCGCTTCCAATTGTGAACAGAATGAAAATGGAAGTAATTTTGCCAATTCTGTGCTATGTTGGACAACTGCTGGTCAGTTTCTTGGAGCTAGAATATATATTCTTCCTAAAATATCTAAAAATAAGACTTTATTTTATTTATTTTTGATAGTTATGATTCTGAAAGTGAGAAACCAAAGGTATGTTTGGAGCATTTATATTTACTTGGACGTTTCTGTAACCAAAGGATAGAGCCGTAGTTCTTAAAATATTGTTATACAAATGAATTCAGTGTTCATTTACCACTGTTGCTATTTTTATTACTGTTATTTTTAGTAGCCACTCAGAGGAAGCAGTATTTCTCATTAGAAGACTTAATATAGAGGCTTAATACTGTTAAGTGATTCAAGCCAGGAACATAAGTTTGCTGTACTTTTAAATCTGCATGGGGCAATAGCTCTGTTTTTGTTGTTGCTTTTAAGTCAGGGAGGTAACTGGAGAATGACACTATATAAAGCAGCTGCTGTGACCCTTTAATACAGTCTCTCATGTTGTGGTGACCTCCAACCATAAAAGTATTTTGTTGCTACCTCATAACTTTAATTTTGTACTGTTATGATTTGTAATTAAATATCTGATATGTGGGATATTAGATTCCTGACCCTTGTGGAAGGGTCTTCCCATCTCCAGTGGGACCATTACACAGGTTAAGAATCTGCTCCAAAGACAGACAGATGATTGTGAGCTGGGGAGTAGCTGTGCTGGATTTGGTTACTATATCCTATTCTCTATACCAGTTTATGGAGGATGAGTGACTGTTTGCAATTTTATTAAAAGAAACCTTGAAGTCTCAGTTCTTTGTTAGCTGTACAAAGTAATTTTATTACTTATAGTTGTATGCTAAGAATTGAACCTAGAGCCTCATACATGCTAGGCAAATGCTGTATTATTTTATGCTTATAAATGGAATTAACTCCCTTTCCAAGCAAAATCCATATATTCTGAGGATATAAGATACAAAAGACTGCTCATATGAGAAGTCTTTTTTTCTATCAGTATTTCTAAGTTTCTTCTGATAGGAGTAATCTGGTAGAGAAACCTGAAAGGCAGAGGAACGTGCTTTATCCATTAGCTTTATGTTCTTGAGAGTCCTTAACTGGTAGCTTACAGGTCACAGAGCTAAAGTATCAAGTACACCTTCTTGAGTAGCGTAACCTGGTCTTTGTAGTCTAGAATGAAGTGAATGGGAAGGCATGCTTTAGGAGAAAGAAAAGATGGCAGTGTCAGAAAGGTCATCTGACAGGTACCACTGTAACAGTGCACAGTAGCACATGCCTGAGTTTAAAGTCAGCCTGATGTAATAGCAAGTTCTAGGCCAGTCAGGGCTGTCTAACAAGTCCCTGAAGAAAACAACCAAAAGGATGAGGACCGGTGATGGCATCTTAGAACATATATATTGATTAGTTGGTTAGTTGGAATGGCAAGTGCTTGTTGGAGAGTAGCAGTGTGAACGGCAAGTGAAGATGAGAGAGTAGGCAGGATCAGGACTGGGCTGTGGTGCTTCTGAATACTGGACTTGATAGTTGAATTCATTCCAGAGGTTCTTAGGGCTTTGCTGAAGTTTTGGACTTTTTGGGTGTGTCATAGTGAACTTCTTGTGCATAATAAGCTAATAAAAACACATAGCATATAGGCATATATAGAAACAGGGTGAAAAGTTAAGTATTTCTATATGGTTGACTTATTACGATTCCTTTCTCCACAAGGCTGGGGAACCCAGAACTTTATAGTAAATAAGCCCTCTTCTGCAAACTTGAGATGGTCTTCTGTTTAGACCAATGAATGCCTTCTTAGTATTACTGTGACAGAAAAGCATGTGTGAGTGTGTCTGTGCGTGCACATGCATACGTGTGTGTGTGTGTGTGTGTGTGTGTGTGTGTGTGTGTAGTTTTCAGCCCAATTTTGGTCTCTTAAGAGAGAATTGAACTTTATTGTTGTTGTTTTGGGGGTTGGGGGTGGAGAGATGGTTTCTCTGTGTAGCTCTGGCTGTCCTGAAACTCAAGAGATCCATCTGTGTTTGTCTCTGGAGTGCTGGGATTAAAAGCACGCATTGTGCCACCATTGCCTGACAAAAATTGCACTTCGTAGTTTTTTAAATGAAAGTTGAAAAGAATGAAGAAATTCTTGCTTTTGTTGACTCTTAGAATGTAATTAGCTTGGTTTAGTGAGATGTTTTTCCGAATGATGTCATGTGTTAAATCTGTGTTAGCAAACAGTGAAGATTTTCTGAGCATTACCATAGCTGATATGTGTTACTTCTGATTAACCGTTTTTTTCAGTATTGGTTAAAATACAGTACAGATACATTGATATCCCATTCTTAAAGTTTGTATCTTTCAAAATTAATATTTTCTGTTAGTGACACCATATTAACAAAAGAGTCACTACTCAGATTTCCGTAGTTGCATCTGGAATGTTCATTATTCCTGCAATGTCCAAATCAAATAGTTGAACCTTATTATGATTTTAAATCTTTTAAAATTTGGAAGCGTCATTCTTTAAAAAATGCCTCAACTTGAACTTCTTTGTTGGGAAATTGTTCCTTACTCTTTGTATCCTTAGTGTATTGGAAATTATATTTATATACAATTTTGTATTTGTTTTGTATGTTTAAGACCAAGTCTTGACTTTATATATCAGACTACTTTGGAACTTTGTGTGTAGTGTTGAGTGGCTTCAATTTGTGATGATCCTCCTGCTCTCAAATATAGGAGTTATATGAGTGCTGCCACCTAACTAGGTTTAGGAAGTTACATTTAAAAGGCACAGCAGATTGAAATATGACATGTTTGGAAAATATCAGGTGTGTTCTTTAAGTTGTATCATGTCAGTAGAGACAGTAGTCAGTTTCACTGTTAATGAGACTTAGATTGTTATATGGATTAGTGCAGAGGCAAGAGTCTGGGTGGTTCCCTTCTGTAAAACTAAGGTTTTATTTCTGTTTTGATCAGAACCTAACTCAGCCTTAGGATTGTAAATGAACCCTTTATGCTTTGGTTAACAGCTGCTAACTGCCTGAATTCATTTCATGAGAGCGTCCACCATGATGCTCTTTTCATTATAATCTTTCAACCAGTATCATGGTAGTCTGAAAAGTTGAACTTTGAACAACAGGGTAGGTATTATTATTTGAAATAAAATCCTATTGGGAAAGCTATGTAGATGTCTTTTTTCTTAGCCATAGAGTTGTTAGCTGCTCAGACGATGACCTTTTACAAAAACTCATCATTATTAAGTACATGGATTTCATAGATAAGTTGTGGGATAATCATAATGACTCCTTTGTCTATTGGAATGTTTCTTGCTTTTGAGGACAGTATATTCCTCAACTACTCTGTGTATTTTCTGCTTCATATGTAAAACTAGCCTTTTCACTAAAGTTCTTTTCCATTCTGAATGGTGTTACATACTATATTTAGGTGCAAACAGTATTCATTATTGTTGGTGTGAGATAATTTTTTTAATATATTTCCTGTGGGTGTAGGTAGGTACTATTCATTTTAAAGTTAATCAGTTTGTATCTGCATTTTTGGTTTAGCCACTGAGTCATTACTACAGCCTCCAAATATTCTTGATGAAGATATAATTACTTACTTGATTCTTTCTATAGTATAAAGGAGATATTCTCAAAATCAAAATAATTTGCAAATCACTAAATATATTTAAGTTGTCTTACTCATTTTACAAATTTATGTGCAGTGATTCTCATTTCTAGTTTGTTTTGCTTTAATGTGTAGTGTTTTTCTTTTTTTTAGTAATAAATCTTACTATATACTTTCTGATGTTAACATTTACTGTATAAGCTCTTTTATTGTACCTTTTAAAGTAGCTTTTACCCAGCAGAGATTAGGAGAGAACAAATATCGTTTAAAATGAGAAGTGTGTGTATCTGTGATTTGTGTGCCGTGTGTGTGTGTGTGTGTGTGTGTGTGTGTGTGTAATGGAGGTATGATCTGCATTGAATTTTAAAAGGAGAAAGTTTTCTCTTTAATGCTTTATTTAGATCTTATCCTGAAGGAAAGAAACAAATAGAAAATATCTGAAAAACGGTTTTTAGTGCCTGTGAAAGTTATTCACACTTTTAAAGTTGTAGGGCATAGACAAACCTCTTTGGTAGAAATGAAGCTTTGAGCTGTATTTCTCTGTACTTGGAAAATCTTTACTGCAACCTTTTTGTCGTTAAGAATCTTTAACAGTAAGGAACTTATGTTCCAGCAGATGGGGATGTCAGTACACACAAGAGCATTTAGTGACTGAAATGTTGGAAAGGGACTTTGTCAGAAAAGAACATTGTATCCTTTATATTGTAAGGGAAGGGGTTGTTTAGGAATAGGACGAGTTGTAGTTAATTGTTCTTATGATGGTAAGTGTGCCTAAATTGTATCTAAAGATTTGGTCTTTAAGAGACTATAGATTGACTATCTAATGTAACTAGTGAATAGATTACATTTTTTTTTTCTGTAATGTTTTCTGTTTTTATATTAGTATTGAAAAGTTATTTGGGGTGGGATACTATGTTACATACTAAGCATGCATTTGCTTGTAATCCATACTGTTCTGAATATTGGATCAGTGATTGCTGCTTAGTAATATCAGAAAAAAAATGGGTCATAGCTTACTATTATGTTATATTAGGAAAAAGTTCTTTTGAGGATCATAGTTTATTACAGCAATAAAAAGTTATCAGCAGTTAAACCATAATCTTATCTCCCTTTATTGCTAGAGTTTATAGCATTACAGGATTTGTTAGTTTTTTTTTTTTTTTTGAAATGTTATATAATTTGTTTTAAAAATGTGCCTTAACAGTTGTTGAAAAAAAAAAAATGCTGTTCATTACTGTTTGGGAAATGTGTGCCCCCCCCCCTGTTTTTTTTTGTTTTTTTTTTTTTTGAGACAGGGTTTCTTTTTTGAGACAGGGTTTCTTTGTACAGCCCTGGCTGTCCTGGAACTCACTCTAGACCAGGCTGGCTTCGAACTCAGAAATCCGCCTGCCTCTGCCTCCCAAGTGCTGGATTTAAAGGCATGCCCCACCACCACCCGGCAAATGTGTGCCTTTTTAATAGTTGTCACAATTTTCTAGTTTATTGAGTTTTTTTCCAGTTGTCAAATACTACTGGAAAAAATACTACTACTACTACTACTACTACTATTTCTAAATCACTTGAAATTAAACTTGCAGTATAATGAAAGGAGGTGTCTTTTGTTTGTTTTTTATGGAGATCAAGGAAGGAAGAAACTGACAGGAACTTTGGTACATCCAAACCAACTTGCATTATACTTGTTTATTTTTCTATAATGCTTATAGAGAGAATTGAATGTAGAAATTTTCATTTAAGATCAGGACTGTACTTCTCTTCAGAGAGAGCAGGAAAGTAGGTGAGAAAGCTTAGTTTTTATTGTGGCACATGTTTTAATCCTAGCACTCAGAAGGTAGGCAGAAGCAGGAGACTAACTCTGAATTCAAGAACAACTCCCCACCCCTCCCATTTACATAGTGAGTTCCAGGACTGCCAAGACTAAATAGAGAAACTGTCTCAAAACAGCAAAACAAAGACATAGAATGATGAGTCAATATTTTGAACATTGTTTCTTAGTGTGTACATTTTTGAGAAGCTTGAATTCTTTTCTCTTACTAATAAGTTGTTGGAAAGAATTAGACAGATTTTTTTTTTACTAACAAATACTCCTTAGGAAAAGTTTTAGATGTATCATTTAAAAAGTGAAAACCACATATAATTAATAGGTACTGAGTTTTGGTGAATTTCCTTCCATGCTTTATTATTAATGGATATAACAGAATTGAGTGCCCACTGAAATACTAGACCTTTGTGTTTCTTTAAATACACATGAACTCACACACACACACACACAAAGCATGCATGGATGCACCCATGAGCTAAACATTTTTTTTGTGTCTTCTAGCTTCAATTTTTTTGTTGTCATTTGATGTTGAAGTGTATTAGTTACTGACATTATTATTGTTATTATGGTGGCGGTGGTGGTGGTGGTTTTGGTTTTTGGCATGCCACTTTGCTTTTAGGATACGTGTGTGTGTGTGTGTGTGTGTGTGTGTGTGTGTGTTGTAAATGATTTCTAAAATCTGTTAGTAAGTTCCAGAAAGCTTTTATGAGGACTGGGTCAATGAATTCCAAACTCCAGGTTTGCAATGTATTTACTGTAAGGTGAATATTTTTGGTGTATTTAATAGAGAGTGATTATTATGGTGTAATGTTTTGAATTGCAGAGTACCCTATTTCACATGCTAATTTTTAATGACTTAACATACTGAAACTTTACTAAAAGTATGTGTGGGATATATCAACTTCAGAATTATTCCATAGTTATTGCTTAGTTAAGGTAACAGAGACTAAAGCCTGGTACTAGAAAGACTACTTTAGATTGGGATGTTCACCAGTGGTTCTAAAGAAGAGATGAACTCAGACCTGTTCTCAAAAGACAAACTTTAAATGGTTTAGGAATATGCACTAGACCCAGGAACAGTGTCCTTTGTATAAGGACATTTTGAATTATATTTTAAATACCTGAAGTTTATGCTCTGACCAGGCGACAAGAGCTATTTAAAGCTTTTCCTTTCCGGGCTCTTAGTTGTTTCCAATTTTGATCTTCCACCCTGTTTCTGCTTTTAGCCTAGGCTTTCTTTAGTTGTCTGAGCATTCAGTTTCAATGCAATCCCTTAATGTGACAGGCTGCTATACTTGATACTGCTGTTTCTCCCTTTCAGGAGAAATCCTTTTCTTTGGTTTTTGTATCTTTTGGATACTGGAGTATCTTACATTGGGAGAGTGAGAGATACAAAAGTTTCATAGCTGACCCCAAAGTCACTGTGTAGACTATTAATGGGCCTGGTAGAGTGGTGAGTGACCTGGCTTTGGGGTTTAATCTTCTGCTCTGCAAGCAAACAAGTGTTAGCCTTTTTCACAGAAATACAACAATTCTGAAGTTTTGGAATTGGAAAGAATCTCTACCCCCCCAACCCCCCCCCCCCAGACAGGGTTTCTCTCTGTACCCCTGGCTGTCCTGGAACTCACTCTGTAGACCAGGCTGGCCTTGAACTCAGAAATCTGCCTGCCTCTGCCGCCCAAGTGCTGGGATTAAAGGCGTGTGCCACCACCACCCAGCTGGAAAGAATCTTGAAACTCAGTCACAGCTTGACTGTGTGTGTGTGTGTGTGTGTGTGTGTGTGTGTGTGTGTACACACACACACTTCATTGATGAAAACACGAAGACATTTTATGGTCTAAACCAACTCTCAATTTTTTTTTTTTAATTTAAAAATACTGTACAGAGAAACCCTGTCTCGAAAAACTAAAAAAAAAGAAAAGCAAAATTAAGTATATAGTGCACAGACTCACTATCATTAAACCACTGTTAAACCAAAGACACAAAAGTCATTGTTTGCAGGTGCCAGCTGTCTACAATTTGCAACCATTTGTGTTGCTGCTCTGTACTGTCTGTACTTTGTGGGCTAAGATGAAGCTTTTCTCCATCCTAGAAAGGCGATGCGAGGGCCGAGGATCTGTTTTGGTGGTCAAGTACTGTCTTTTTTGGTAGACCACTTGCCTTGCACATGCAAGGTCCTAGGTTCAATTTCCAGTACTGGGTTGGGTGAGTAAACAGAAAGTGAAGTGTGTTGGATAGGAAAATAACTAGGGAAGATAAAATAATATATATATGAATTTGAAAATCCTAGGTTAGTTTTTAGGTTATAGGAAAATTGTATTTATGCTCTGGTGAGGAAGGGTTAGTGCTGTTTTATCTTTCATGTCATTTTCATCTGTATAAAATTTGATTTTCAGGTATGAGTTAGCCAAATGCCATAGGATATATAATAGCAACAAACTATTTTGTTATATGATAGCTAAAGGTGTGTCTCAAACAACTTTGAATATTGAATTATAAGTTACTTTGTGGTTTGTAAAGATGGCTTGGACCCTGAAGGGGGAACAAGACAGTGCTGAGAGAGTGCTGGTAATAAAGAAGAGGGTCCTCCATGTGTCCTGGGGTGGGGTAGGGTGGCTCCTCCTCCTCCTTTGGGTTTTTGAATGTGTTCTACAGCAGCCCAGGTGGATCTTGAACTTCTTCCTGAAACCACTTCTCTAGGGCTTTGATCACAGATGTGTTTCACCATGTTGCAAATTGAGAGTCTCTTTGGTTGTCCCCATTAGAAATATTTGTATCCTGACTGTACAAACAAAAATTCTTAACTGTTAACCAAGAGAAATACTTTGTTATCAAAGTAAAGTATGCATGTCTACATGTGTATTTATATAACATGAATGTTTAAAAAATGTTTCACTCCTATCTGTAATACAATCTAGATTTTGAAGAATACATTTTATCTAAAAATGCTGGTTAATACTAATTTAATGTTTTGGCTTATAGTTATCAAAAAGGTAATGTTGACTTTTGTTATAGCTTTCCTTCCTTCCTTCCTTCCTTCCTTCCTTCCTTCCTTCCTTCTTTCTTTCTTTCTTTCTTTCTTTCTTTCTTTCTTTCTTTCTAACAATCTTTCCCCTTAACATCTTACTGGGTGCTACAGATGTAGAAATGAGTGAGATACAATGGTCTGGAGAAAACTTAACAGAACCATGTCCAACTTTAAGGAAATACCAGATTTTCTAGCAGGAAGATGAAAATTTTTTCAGAGGACATATGTTTTATAATCTGATAATTTCTCTTACTAAAGCTTAACTGAGTATGAGATTGAGTTCTAGTATTCTCTATACATTCTAAAATGAAAAATACCAAATATGTTTATATGAGATTTGAATTTTTTGGCTTACTGGCCAAGTTAAATGTTAGTTACATAGCCAGTCTTTAAACTATTAAACTTCACAAATTAGTAAGATTATTTTTCTAAATATATTAACTAGTTTAAATATAACTATTTGAGAAGCATTTCTTTTCTGACAACCTTCTCCCACAAGTATAAAAAGGAATTATCAGGTAGAAATGTTATGTAAACATTTGCCTTTGACTATTGGCCCTGTGCCCAGATAGTAAAAGTTAAACTCTGAATCAAGCCATGAACTTGTAAACAATGGTATAAAAAGATAAGCACATAATTTTCTAGTGCCTAAGAATAGTGTCTTTTTACTGGACTTTGGAAATACTGTAGACGTTGACTTCATCTCATAGCTCTTTACAAATGTGGAGTTTGGCAGCTGGAAGTATAGATAGGGGAGTGGTAGAGCACCTGCTCGTCAGTGCACTAATTGTGGCTTCATTCTGTCATGGCCAAGTAAAAGAAGTATGTTTAAAAAATACAATTGAAACATCTAAACTGAATGTTTAGTTACATTTTATTAAAAAGCCTTAAAGCATGGTATTTCCATAGGATTCAGTTTCTGTAGAGTTTTCAGTTGTTAGATTTTCTCTGTGTGATAGGCTGCTGCAGTAGGTTAAGGAAGTTAACGGCTGTGAGCATGTGGTAGTTGCCTTAGAACGATCTTGCTGTTAGCAGTGAAAAATGTTTTTCTTACAGTTTTTGTGCAGCAGGCCATGGAGTAAAGCACATTTTTATAATAAAGGTGATGAATTTAATCAGAAACTGGCAGCCACATGGAAACTGCAGGCCTTGATAACTGGGAGAAAATTGCCTATAAAGCAACTCTTGAGAGAAAAGGCTTTAAATTTACCCACCCATTTCGACATTGAGGAGAACATAGGAATCATAGGATATTTTGCTCGGCCTGCTTAGTTCAGATGAATGACATTTGAGTTTTCTACTTAGAAGCTAGAGACAGTTTAAAGTTCTTCAGTTTAGATATACGGCTTTTGTCAATAAACTTTTGCATTTTACTAAATATAGCTAACATTGACTTTTCAGTACATTATATTCCTATTACTACTATGCTCTCTATTTTGTTTCTTCCGTATTTGAGGAGTTGTGCTATGTATGTGAGGAACTATACCTAGAAGAGAAAGAAATGCAAGGCTTATAAATAAAAATTATTAGAATGCCATCAGTGGTTACTTTAATTTTTTTTTTTTTTTGTATTTGAAAGTTTTTTGTTGTTGTTGTTGTTTTTTGTTTTGTTTTTTTTGGTTTTTTTCAAGGCAGGGTTTCTCTGTGTAGCCCTGGCTGTCCTGGAACTCAC
Organism: Apodemus agrarius; assembly: GCA_964023405.1. Lineage (NCBI taxonomy): Eukaryota > Metazoa > Chordata > Mammalia > Rodentia > Muridae > Apodemus > Apodemus agrarius. Next base: position 41,078,246 of record OZ030027.1, read on the forward strand.
TCTGTAGACCAGGCTGGCCTCGAACTCAGAAATCCATCTGCCTCTGCCTCCCAAGTGCTGGGATTAAAGGCGTGCACCACCAACGCCCAGCGTATTTGAAAGTTTTATGTTGTATTTTGGTAATATTCACCGCCCTCCTCTATCTCCTCCCAGATCATTCAGTATCCATCCAGTTTTTGTCATCATTTTTTAAAATCCACTGTGTTCTGTAGGTGTCATTGCTGTTTTGGGTTGTCCCTATTTTATGGTACAAAGTTAGAGCAGAATGGTAGAATTGTATCTAGGTACAAGTATCTAGGTAACCTAGGTTCTTATTTTCTCTAAATGATTAATGCTTGTCATTTTTAAGGAGTAACCCAGCCCTTGATATACCGTACAGTATTTGGAGTGTTGAACCCAGAGTCTTGTGGTACATTGTAGCATTCATCTTGAAATACTTTCATATATTCATTATATGCATAGCCATTAGAAGATGGTCATTTTAGATTCAGAGAATTATTTATGGCATATGAAAATGAAAACCCATCTGTAGTGGGTTTGGCCTACTGTTGGTATTCTAATGTTAATTTGGGTCCCCCCAAACTGTTGTGTACCAGAGAGTTCACATGTTAAGACATTGAGGGACCCTGCTTCCAGTTAATTCTGATTGGTAAGTAAACATTATTTTAAGAAGGTTATTAGATTTTTTTTAATATCCTTGGTCTAATTGATCATATTTTCTGAGCAGTACAGTGTAGTAAGTATGGAGATTCAGGTTTTAAAGCAGATATTGAAACTTAATATTTGGTGATTAAAAAACAAGGTTAGGGGTCTGAGAGATGGCTCAGCGGTTAAGAGCACTGACTGCTCTTCCAGAGGTCCTGAGTTCAAATCCCAGCAACCACACAGTGGCTCACAACCATCCATAATGAGATCTGACGCCCTCTTCTAGAATGTCTGAAGACCTCTACAATGTACTTACATATAATAAATAAATAAAAACAAAACAAAAACAAAAGCAAGGATAGAAGGAAGACGAGGGTCCTACGATTTATTGAAATTGTAGATTAACTATAAAGATATGAAAATCAAGAAGGAATAGTGTTTCTTTTAAAAATACTAAAAAATTAGCCAGTAATTGCATCTTTTTTCACTGACAGTTTCATTTCATAAGCGTTGAGTGTTTAGAAGAGTGATTATATAACATCTCTATGAAAGGAGACCTTCGCCTGTGATAGTGAGCATGACCCATCTGCCGTCACTGAGGTCTTCACTGAGGGCAGAGTGCAAACAGGTCCGTGCTGGCGCTCCACAGCCAGTGGCATGTTAACACTTGCTCGTCTGTCTTACTGGTTTTAGTAAGCGGTGGAACTTTAGAACTTAGACAGAGCCAGGATTAATATTCTGGCTATGTGAACTCTACTGTACTTGATCAGATATTTGATGTGTAAGAAACTTTACTTTTACCTTGTGACAGAATTTAAATTTTATGATTTTACATCCAAGATGGAGCTAGAGTTAGATGTGCATGGCATATAATTTGTACATGTTTATATATACTTTAAGAATAGAAATATTGTATGTGTACTTAATTTTAAATATCTTCTGTTTTATTTAATAGGCTATAAATGTAATGTATGTAATGTAATATAAAATATAATAGGCTCAGCATAATAATCACTTGTTTGTAAGCTTGTATTGAATTCAGTTCCTGTAGCCTGCCTACCTACCTACCTATCCTTCTCTCCATCAGTCCATCTATCTGTCTATCTGGTGTTTTGAGACAGGGTTTCTCAGTGTGACCCTGGCTGCTCTGGAACTTGCTCTGCAGTGCTTTCTTTTTTTTAATAAGAGATTTTATTATCTTATGCCAAATCAAGTCTGGAACACAGTTATTAGCTATAGTTTAGTTTCAGATTCTCGATGCCAGAGCTAAAGCATCTCAAGTACCTAAGATCTTGCGTTGTTGATTTTGGAATCTTGTTTTGAGCAGTCATACAGTTTAGGTTGCTCACAATCACAGGGTCCGGGGCGTGCTGTGAAGACAGTGCTTGTAGTCATATTACAGTTTCACATCAACAGCATCAGATGGTTTTCTTCTGTTTGCATTGTTTTAGGTAACCATTTTAAGGTTTTTAGTATGTAAACAGACATTGCGATTTTATTATACAAATGTACTTTATAAACTTAAATATATATTACAAACTGAAATGTTACCCTTACTACTCCTTTTCCCCCATGTTAATCAATTGAAGCTAAAATAATTTTAGACTTAAGAAAACTGATTATATAAAGTCAGAACCTGGATCAAAAAGCTCTGATCCTTTAAAAAGAGTAAGAAAAGTGCTAAGGAGAGACAAAGAGTGGAGCAGAGCCTGAAGGAAAGGCCATCCATAAACTGCCCCACTTAGGGATCCATCCCATCTGCAGATACCAAACCCAGACCTATTGCTGATGCCAAGAAGCACTTGCTGACAGGAGCCTGCTATCGGGGTCTCCCCGAGAGGCTCTCCCAGAGCCTGACCAATACAGATGTGGATGCACACAGCCAAACATTGCTTTGAGTGTGGGAACTCCAGTGGAGAAGTTAGGGCAAAGACTGAAGGAACTGAAGGGGTTTGCAACTCTATAGGAAGAACAACAATAACAACCAACCAGACTCCCCAAAGCTCCCAGGAACTAAACCACCAACCAGAGAGTACACATGGAGGGACCCAAGGCTCCAGGTGCACATGTAGCAGGAGATGGCTTTATTTGGCATCAATGGGAGGGGAGGCTCTTGGTCCTGTGGAGGCTCGATGCCCCAGCAAAGGGGAATGCCAGGGCAGGAGCTGGTGGGTGGGTGAGCACCCTCATTGAAGCAGGGGGGATGGGGGATGGGATGTGGATTTTCTGAGGGGAAATGGAAAGTGGGATAACATTTGAAATGTAAATACATAAAATAACCAATGGAAAAAAAGAAAAAAAATAACAACCAGATAATAAAAATGTGTGCTGTTACTTTTTTTTCCCTTAAAACGGTGCTAAAGAGACCATTTGCTCTAAATATTTGAGGCTCTTTTTAAATAGGCTGACTCTGTGTGGGGTTTGTATTTCAGTGGTCTATAAATTGTGACAGTTGAGTATCTAGGTAACATGACTTTGTTATATTACACCTTTGCTTTCCTGTTTATGACTCATTCGTCAATAGTATGTGTTAGAACTTTCTCTAAGTATTCTTTATGCATTATAATAATTTACTACAGTAGTGGATACAGGTTGAACAGCCTTAATCTGAACATTCAGAGTTCTCCAAAATCTAAAACTTTTTAAAGGTTAATATACCATAAGCGGAAAATTTCACACTAGTTTACCACAAAAATTGGAGCATGCAAGAAATATTGTATAAAATAAACATGTATAAGAAATACTTGAAACATAAATGAATTTCCTATTTAGACTTTGGTTCCATCCTCAAGGCAGTGTCCTCATGGATGTGCATACTTCCCAACGTCTGTATAAACCTAACATCTGAAGTACTTTTCAGATCGTTATTAAGTGGATATTCAACCTGAACTATAGACCTACTCATCAAAATATGTGCCTATGGGAGACATTTTGTGCATAATATTTTGGGAGTATATACATATAGCTATGTGTAATCTTGCACACATGGAGTCTCAGTATTCAGCATTTTTTCAGTTGGGAACAGATTCATTTTATAGATGAAGAATTGATACACATTAAACAAATAATATACTTTTGATAGTTTATGTATTCCTCACCACTGATTATATTTATAACCATTCTGTCATCTGTATTGTAAAAATTTTAGCCTAGCGTGGTGGTGTACACATTTAAGAAAGAGGCAGGTGGATTTCTTTGAGTTAGAGGATAGTCTGGTTCATACTTAGTTTCAGGCCAGGCAAGGCTACATTGTGAGACTTTTGTTTGTTTGTTTTATTAGTATTTTATTTAATTTGTTTAATTAGAACATAAAGAGTCAGTTTTTCTCTTATCTTTCTTGTCCTCAATATGCACAGTGCATAAAACATTAAATTGTCTTTAATCCGTAGTTATACCTCTAAGGATATCTTGACTGTAAATAGCGTGATTTGACAGTGTCATTCTGTGAAAAAGTACTTTTCTTTAAGGCAGAGAGGTGCATGAACTGTTGTATATTCTAGGGTATTTACACTGAAATTCAGTCAGGCCTATGTCATTCCTCTTTTCTTAAGAGAAAAAAAAAACAGCACAACATTCTTGGAAGATGCACATTGTTTTTCAACACTCTTTACTCCATTAGTAATGATTTTCTTTTTAAAAATTACACACACACACACACAAACACACACACACACACACACACTCACTCACTCACTCTTTTTGTGTGTGAGTGTCTTACTTGTATGTATGTTTGTGGAGGTTAGGAATGGCATCTAATCTCTTAGACCTGAAGTTCAGACAGCTGTGAGCTGATTATATGGCTGCTGGGAATCAAACCCTGGCCCTCTGGAAGAGTAGCTAGTTCTATTAATTGCTGAGCCATCTCTAGTATTGATTTTCTTAAAATGAGGCCACTTTTTATGTTTTGATGCTTGATGCACTTACTGATGCTATGGACACTTGTGTGTTGGCCTGGTTTTTAGAGATTCTGACTTCTCTTATCACTTCCCTGCTTAGAAATAAACATACTGGCTGCTGCTAATGTACTTCGAATTTGTTTTACCCAACTAAAGATCCGTAGAAGGGCTTGGTTGTAATTACTTTGTGGTAAAGATTATTCTCTAATTCACACCCTATAGTCATCTCCAGGGACTGGACTTAAATTGACTAGTTATCTAATTTCCATGTGACGGTGTTAGTGAACTTTTTTCTTTTTCTTTTTCTTTTTCTTTTTCTTTTTCTTTTTCTTTTTCTTTTTCTTTTTCTTTTTCTTTTTCTTTTTCTTTTTCTTTTTCTTTTTCTTTTTCTTTTTCTTTTTCTTTTTCTCCTTTTCCTTTTCCTTTTCCTTTTTCTTTTTCTTTTTCTTTTCCTTTTTCTTTTTCTTTTTCTTTTTCTTTTTCTTTTTCTTTTTCTTTTTCTTTTTCTTTTTCTTTTTCTTTTTCTTCTTTTTTAAGGATGGCTTCTTCCTAGTGTTCAGGAACACCAATTCCAGAACACCAATATGTCTTATATCTATTACTCATCAACCTATTCTCAACTCCTAGAAAACTCTAGACACAAGTTCCTGATTCTATAGAAAGTATTCAGTCCATACTAGCTGAACATCCATTTTATTCCAGACATGTATAAATACTTGCTGTTCAAAATAATTTATTCTATTGAATTCCTAAGTTTACCCATAGAGTGATCTCAGGTCTTGCATTGGATCATTAAACATGGATGGGCTGTGCAAAGCTTACCTGGCAGCTTGAGAGAGGCAGTTGTGACTTTGATACAGCTCCGTTCTAGCTTTAGTCGTGATTTGGATATACCATGCCTTGCCTCTTTCCTTTTCAGTTTTACTTCTCTTTTCCCATTATTTTCCTCTTCTCTCTCTGGCTCTTGTTACTGGTTTTCCTACTCGTAGCCACTTGCCCCAGTAGCAACCAAATTTAATTTTGAGGATGGAAAAGTAACGATGGACATGGTCTACTGTATGAATTAAAAACTACAACTTTAGAGAAAGCCCAACTTTGAAACCTGACTTTCAATTACTAGTTAAATGATTTTAAATAAAGATATTTAAGTTTTATATCTCAATTTCCTAACTTTAAAATTGTAAGAATAGTCCTTAAATGTAAGGATATGTACCTAACCACACTATAAGAATAATTCTCTCATCTCCAAGATAGACTTATTAGGAAGAAATAAGGTCCTGCTATCTTAAATTCTAAATTCTCTGCTGTTTCAACTACCACTATTTAAGTTTTTGATTCCTATTAACACCTGGTTGTGAAGTGTAAATTCTTTTTTTAGGAAAGGTTTGAATAATGGCAAATTAGGGGTAGAATAGTAGTAGCTGAAAAATTGGCTTACAAAAAAAAATTAGATGTAGGGGCTTGGAGAGAAGGAACAGACTTTTGATTTCTAGAACCTAAATGGAAGCTTTACAACTGTTTTCAATACCAGTTCCTGAGTATCAGAAGCCAGCTTCCACAGACACCACACATACATGTAGTGTACAGACATATATGAACTCAAAACATTCATACAATTAAACTTTGAATTAATAATAAACTACTACTGTGTGGATCCATCTCTTGTGCAATGTCTGGTGTGATTGTTTTCCCAAATACTTTGTTGTGTATGTGTGTTTTTAGGAGCTCAGTCTTGAACATGAAGGAGAAATCAGAAAAGGAGCTCTGAGTTCACTCTCCTGAGAACTCAGTTTCTTCTGAGCAATGACATCTAAGAACAATACCTCCTACTTATATATAGACTACATGACCATAGAAATTAACATAATACATGTAGGTATAAATCTCTCAGATTATGTTGTAGGCTTTCCCCGCTCCCTTTTTGTTGTTAAGCCTAGCCTTTATGGTTGAGCCGTCTTATCAGCCAGGAATTCAGTAAAAGATAAGATTATTGTTATATATTAGGAAATAGTTGATATTTCTTTGAAAGGCCATACCTCTGTACTCTGCTTCAGCTATTTTTTGCTGATGTGGATTGTGATGTCTGTATTTTCATAATGCCATTTGACTATGGCCTTGATCAGTGAGTGCACTGGGTGCACTGGTACCTGTTTGTTAAATAGATGTTTGAAAAGTTTGCTCTTAATCTGGCCTGCGATCCATTAAAGGAATTTAGCATTGCTGTCGTGAACATTTACTCTTGACAAACTTCATAAATCCAAAATAAAGAGAATGAGCTTTGCTGAGAAGAGCCTTTATGCTAAGGAAGAGACTAAGTTAGTTTGTCAAGCATGCTTGAGTGAAGGTGTTGAGTGTAGCTTGGTCTGTTTTTGTGCGGTGTGTTACTGAGACAGTTGTGGCTAGAACTAGTGTGGTACAGGTTGAAGTGGTAGGGTGTTAATATGTATTCTGAAAAACAAGTGCATAGTATTTGGGGACATGAAGTATGAGTGAGTTTGCCTGTTTTGATCGCAGGAGGAACAGAAGTTATGAGCAAAGACTGGAGTTTGTTTTCAAACGTGTGAAATTGACATGCGAGGAAGTTGGATATGACTGTAGCTGTGAGGGTAGTGGGCTTGATAGAATATTTTTTACCAGGTTTTTTGCTGGGCTGTTGTGTTTTATATTTTAAACGTTAACATTTACTGTCCATTTTGATAAATTTAATGTTTATGATCTCAAAAAGTTGTATTCTGCATTTCAACTCATTAAAACTGGTCTCCAAGATTGCCATAGTAGAATGTACACTTCAGGAAAAGTGTAGTAAAGGCACTTCATCCAATAATACAACTTCTTGTAGATTTTCCAATTCTTTAAACTAGCTGAGGTTTAATTAGGGGGTTTCACTGTATTGCAGGAATATTTTCAGTTCCAATTACTTGGGTTTTTGAGGGTAACCTTAGTTGGCTCTTGTCCTAAAAGGAGAACTAAGATGTTTGCTGACATATTTACTTTTCTAATTTAATCTTGGTGTTTGTTGTAAAATATCTATGAATGTTGTATATAATAGATTTAAAAATACCTTATGCTTAAATATTGCTTTTAGCTTTTTCATGGTATGGAAGTGTGCTCCTGTATTTGGGCTGCTGTGAGTGACACCTGTGTGATTTTGCATCGACTCTTGTTTCTCATGGCATAAGGTGCTCATGTAAAACCTGTGGGCATAATTACTGGCCTTAGTCTGTTCCTTCCTTGAAGCTGCATCAAATTTGGAAAACAAATAAAATGGTAAATAAATAGAAACAGATATGTAAATAAAGTAACCCATTATTTCTCACCTATCTTCAAAGTACTTGGAAGGTTGGGTTTTAGTTTTACTCTGATTTTTATGACTTTGAGTATTTTGTGATATTTTTACATTTTTTTTTTCTGGAGGCGCTAACCTAAGAGTATGCATATAAAGAGGAGCCTGGGGAAGAGAAAGATAAGCTTCATAGTTGAAAATTTAGTACTGTTATTCAAACTTTGGGGAAGATTATTGTGAATGACTTTTAATTCCTTAGTTTAGCTGGTAAATAAGCATTTTTTAATTGAGTAGGTAAGTTAATGTTTTATTAGGTCGTAAGATGTTCTTATGACCTTATTTTTAATGAATGTTCCTCTCCCATCACTTGATTAAATAAATCCTAAGTACAAAGTAAAGACTTCTTAAATTTAATTCTGAAATGAATTTTAGATTTGTAAAAAAGTGAAAAAATAATATGGAAGTTCATATTAAGTCATATATAACCATAAATAGAATTGCGGAAACCAGCAAATAAACCATTGACATAGTGCTGTTAAGTGTTCTGCAAATCCTGCTCAGATTTTAAAACCAGCCCCTTTTACTTCATTTCCTTTTGTTCTCTCCTTTCCCCTTTGATTTGAATCAGGGTTTCATCCAACCCAGGCTTTCCTTTAACTCACTGTAGCCAAGGATGACTGGAAGTTGCTGGTCTTCCAGCTTCCACCTCCCATGCCCTGGGACAATAGGAGTGCATCAGGTCCGCCAGCTCATGCACGTTTCCTCCTCTTAGAGCCTCTAATTCTGTGGAGGCTGCCTTCCTTCCCTCCCTCCCTCCCTCCCTCCCTCCCTTCCTTCCTTCCTACTTCCCCGTCCAATGTCTTGGGTACTTTTGAAAAGTTTTTCTTGTAAGTATTGAGTTAATCTAATTTTTTTTAAAAGAATTATCTATTTATTTTACATATAAGAGTACACTGTAGTTGTCTTCAGACACACCAGAAGAGGGCATCAGATCCCATTACAGATGGTTGTGAACCACCATGTGGTTGCTGGGAATTGAACTCAGGATGCTCTTAACCACTGAACCATCTCTCTGGCCACTGATTATTATTTTTTAATTAAATGATTAGATTGAGGTTATATATTGGCAAGAAAAACACAAGTACTTTGGTGCATCAAACTAGGAAGGATGAGTTTGTGTGTTAATTTTAATTGCTTGGCTGTGGTGAGTTTTAGTTGACATAATTCTTCACTCTGAGTTTCTTTTCCCTCCTTTATAATTAATAGTATCCCATATTCCATATTGTTCACTGATTTTAGCATACACTGAATAAACCTCTTGTATGCCATTATTGCTATGAATGGTTTCCTATTAGTGAATTTAAAAAACAATATCTTAATCTGACAGTTATTAATTGGAATCTGTAAATCTCTTTTCCTTTGTTCTATTAGTTGTAGTTGTGGTTTTATGGTACAGTCCACTACTGCCATTATTCTGGTCAACAGTAAACTATTTTTTGAGATGTCAGAAGGTAAAGGCACTTTGCTAACCAAGTCTCAAGCTTCCCTGAAACTCTTGGTGGAAGGAGAGAACAGATTTCCTGAAATTTGTACTCTGACTTACAGAGGCATGCAGCATGGACATCTGTGTGTAACAGTGAACAAGTTTTAAAAAAAAAAAAAAAACCCAAGAGAACCAATTTTGAAAAAATATAGATGCTGTGAGGGACATATGCCTTTAATCCCAACACTGAAGAGGCAGAGGCAGGTGGGTTTCTGAGTTCAAGGGTAGCCAGGACTATATAGAGAAACCCTGTCTTAAAACACCAACCTCTTCCCCCAACACCACCCCCCACCCACAAAGAAAGGAAGAAATGAACTTGATTAAAAATTCAGTGGTTTATAATAGTATATTTTAAAGACCTTTTACCCGTTATGTCTTGAGTACCTATTTTCCTTTGTGTGTAAGTAAGAAGGAAAGGGTTAATAAAACTAGAGTGTTGTATTATGTTTAAACCTGGTTTTCATGTTACTCTTCTAATAATCACTGACCAACCCTATGAGTTATTTACCTTAGGTTTCATAGAATTGGAATTGCATAAAGATTTTTTTCTTTGAGGATTCTGAGGAACTCAGTGAGCAACAAGGTCATTTTTATGAAATGTTAATTGACATTTATCATACAAAACTAACCATATATTTTTGTTGTTGTTAAATTGAAACAAAATTAAGCTTTAAGTGAAGAAAACTGCCTATCTCAATTTAAAAGCCTGGTTTTTATTCTTTTTAAGATGATTTTTCATTTCTGTACTGTTCTTTCTAATGACTTACTTTACCTATGTACAGAAGCAGCCTTTGTTCACCAAATTACTTTAATTATTTTATGTATATGGGTGTTTTGCCTGTATATATGCTCCCATGTGTATGCCTGGTATCTGAGAAAGTCGGAAGAATGTCAGATTGCCTGGAACCGAGTTTGCAGATGGTAGTGAAATGCCATGTGGGTGCTGGGAATTGAACCCAAGTGCTCTTAACTGTTGAGCCATCTGTCTATCCCTTGATTAGTTGCTTATAAAATTAGTCTCTGCCATGGCTGTCCATTTTAATTCATTCATATTTTGAACACAACTCATTTTACCTACTTGTTCTTCCTTTTTTTTTTCCCCCCCGACGATTCTCTTTATCCCCACTAGTAGTCACTTGTAACCTACATGTAGTATGATACATCATATTGATCTATATGCTTATGTCTAGCATGAGAAAACAGTGTGGTTTCAGTTTGACATTTATTTATAGCTAAATAAAAGTGTGTGTGTGTGTGTGTGTGTGTGAGAGAGAGAGAGAGAGAGAGAGAGAGAGAGAGGGGGGGGGGGGGAGAGAGAGAGAGAGAGAGAGAGAGAGAGAGAGAGAGAGAAACATTTTCTTTATACATTGATCTGTTGATGAACACCTGGATTAATTTCATGTCTTGGCTGTTGTCATTAGTGCTACGGTAAAAATGGGTGTGCAGATCTCTGTGGTACTCAATGATTCTTAAAACAATTTATTCTTAATTATGTGTAGGTGTGTGCATCTGCACGTGTGAGTGCAGTTGTCTCTAGAGCCCCAGAGACACCAGATCCCCTGGAGCTGGAGCTACTGTAGAAGTGAGGGGCCTGCTGACCTAGGTGCTGAGCCAGTTGAATGTCAGTGCTCAGGAAGCATAGCAAGTGCTTTTCACTGCTGAGCCGGCTTTCCTGATGCCTGACTGCTTGGCGGGGGTTCCAGGGGTTATATATATTAAGAAATGGGGTAGTCATATACGACATTTTTGTTTTGAGGTTTGTGGAAAGTCTAGTGATTTCAGTAGTGCCTGCAGCATTCCCGTGAGTGGTGTGCGAGGGTTTGTCCTGTCCCTCAGTGTCCTTGCCAGTGCTTGTTTTCTTGGTGATAGCCATTTGATTGGAAGGAGATGGAATCACAATGTAGCTTTGAGTTTCCTCAGGGTAAAGGATGTCGAACAGTTTTTCATATATTTATTGGCCGTTTTATTCTTGATTCCATCTGCTCATTCTTTGAATGATTTGTTCTTTTGATGTTTAATTTTTTTATTTGTGGATTTTAGTTATTAATCTGTCAGATGTGTAGTTGACAAAGCTTTTCTTTCATTTTTGTAGGCTGTTGCTGTTAATTTTTTTCTTTGCTGCCAAGATGCTTTTTAAAGTTATGTAATCCCACTTGTTAATTCTCATTATTTCCTGAGCCATTGAGTCCTTTTCACAACGGTCCTTGTCTATTCCTGTACCTTGAAGTGTTTTTCTGTAGCATTTGAGAGTTTTTGGTCTTAAATTAGGGGACTGTCTTTGATCCACCTTACAGGATGAAAGATGGAATCTAATTTCATTATTCTACATGTGGCTATCCAGTTTTCCCATACCTTTTGTTCAGAGTGCCTTCTCTGATGTTTGCTTTTCGTACCCTTGTTTAAAATCATTGGCTCTAGCAGTGTTGGTTTATTTCTGTATCCTTTGTAGTCCATTGCTCGTGCTGTCTGGTTTTGTGCCACTACCATGTAGTTTTTGTTGTCTCGTAAAAACTGGGTGCGGATACTTGTAGCATTATTATATTTGCTTGGTGATTACTTTGTTTTATCTGAGGGGTTTGTGTGTGTGTGTGTGTGTGTGTGTGTGTGTGTGTGTGTGTGTGTTTTACATGAATTTTAGGATTGTTGTTTTCTAGTTCCATGAAGAATGCCATTGGAATTTTGAGTAGGAGTGGATTGGCTCTAAATTTTATTTAAGAGAGCACTTTCACAATATTCTAATTCTAATGTCTCATGAGCAGTACTATCTGTTCATTGTACATTTTCATTTTTCATGCTTTCCACTGAACTCTGTATTTAATGTAGTTTTTCTTTGGAAAGAAGCTTTAGTTTTAATTTTAAGGCGTAGAGTATGATTGAACTCCCCAAATAAGGCCCACTGGAATTACCAATGGCTTGTTGTTGTTGTTTTTTTTTTTCCTTATTAGTTTAAAAGCAAATGCCTTTAATTTAAACCAAAGGTAATTTATTTAGAGCAAATAAAGCATCTTACTACGTAGTGGTATATTCTGTATAGTATCTTGTTTTTAAATTCGTTTGTTCCAGCTTGTAGATGGAGCTTCTTAAAATAAGCACAGTGAAGTGGTATATTTTATGAACTTTTTCTACTCAAAATAACTAAACTTCCTTTGTATATGGTAAATTATGAATTGGGTTTTTGTTGATTGTCTTTTCTTTACAGGGCAGCATAGGAAAGAGCTCTGTTAATACTAATGTGCATCTGGCTCATAACAGCAACTTTAGGGAGGGTCGTCGTTTTTCTGGATGTAAATAGATTTCTAATACTGTTGTTCTAAGATTTAGTAAGCATCATGTTAAGAAAAACTCACTTGTTTAAGATTTTCAACATGAATCCCTTACTTTGCTGTTTGTTTGCTGTGTTCCATTAACACTCATCAAAAGATTAACTGCAGATAGCAAGTAATAGAGTCTATCCAAACTTGTGTTGATTGGTCTTTGTTTTATTTTTGTTTTTCTCCAGACAGGGTTTCAGTGTGTGGTAGCCCTGGCTGTCCTGTAATTCACTCTGTAGACCAGGCTGGCCTCGAACTCAGAAATCTGCCAGCCTCTGCCTCCCAAGTGCTGGGATTAAAGGCATGCAACGCTGCTGCCCATTGCTTTTTGGTTTTTCGAGACAAGAGTTTCTCTATGTAGCCCTGGCTGTCCTGGAACTCACTCTGTAGACCAGGCTGGCCTCGAACTCAGAAATCCGCCTGCCTCTGCCTCCCAAGTGCTGGGATTAAAGGAGTGCGCCACCACCGCTGCCCAGCCATTGCTTTGTTTTTTAATGATTTATTTATTTTATGTATATGAGTACACAGTTGCTGTCTTCAGACATACCAGAAGAGGCATCAGATCCCATTACAGATGGTTGTGAGCCACCATGTCGTTGCTGGGAATTGAACTCATGACCTCTGGAAGAGCAGTCGGTGTTCTTAACCACTGAGCTATCTCTCCAGCCCTGAAACTTGTGTTGAAAGCTGAAAACTTATATTAACATTTTAAAAACTGTGTATAATTAAAGCATGTATGTATAAAATGTAGCTATTAATTTACTCAAATCAATGAAAGCCGTTAATTTAAAAACTGAGATGTCATGATCAAGTAAATTATCTTCCTTTCTATATTTCTGTGTATCTAGATATATTATGTTAAGGTATTTCTTGATGTATTTGTGATGCATAAAGAAAAGGTATATAGCTGCCCAGATAAAATGTCTGTAATGTTAGTATGTCCAGTTGAGCTATTAGAATCAATTACCACAGCAGAGTATAAAAGATATGATTTATTTGGAAAAAAAACCCCAATATTTTATAAACTTTAAAAAATGACATTAAGTCCTGAAACTTTAATGCATTTTGTTTTTCTGTATTGATTGTGTGCCATTAATTGCTTTGTTAATTATTAATAGCTAGTACATATTTTCTCATAATTTTCTAAATTTCAATTTCTTGAAAAGTCTCAATCAGAAAGTTAGAGTGTTTTTATTAAGTCTTCTAGTATTGCATCATTGAATCTATACATTTATGACTACTTGAGTTTTTAATTTATATTTCTTCAGCTCTATTTTTCTACCTTCTGATATTTCCTTATGTTGTCCTTGATACTGGTATTCTAATAGCAAAGTAGCAATTCATGTAGCTATTATGATCATACACCAATACAGTAAAAGTGATAGGAAAGCAAATGCCAGAGGCAAATAGTGAACTGAAATATGAGATGTGATGAGAATAATAAACCTAATTAGGTACTCTAAGGGGAAGAGACAAAGATTAGTGGAGATGATTCAGTAACAGCAAGTGAGAAACAAACAGTCCAGCTTCCTTGGTAATGTTCTGTTAGGAACAGAATAAACTGACAGTTGAGCTTAGAAAAAAAAGAAAAAAAATCAAGATTATTAAGGTAGAGAAGTGGAAGATGACTACAGATGGTACAGTTAGTTCAGTTTTTAATCCTGAACACAAATAGTTTTGTTTATACAAAAATTTGAAGGAAAAAAGTTTGGTCACTGACTGTCTCCTTGAGAAAATGTGTGAAATAGTAGAAAGCCTAAATGTTATAAAGATGAAGGTTTGATTTCTTAGTTTAATGGCACAAGCTATGGATTCCCTATAATGTGAACCTAGAGGAAGGTGGAGCTGTGTGTGATAGAATCTGTAATCCAAGCACTCAGGCTGAAGAAGGATCATTGTGAGTTGGAGGCCAGCCTGAGCTGTTAATGAATGAGATAGTGTTAAAAAACAAACAAACAAACAAACAAACAAACCACCCCTACCAGCCCCAGAGAGTGTGTATCTAGTGTTAAGATTTTATCAGGCAGGTAGTTCATAAGGCGTGCAGATATTCTGATATCCAAGCTAGCAAAACGTGTGAGTTATGAAATTGCAGTCATCTTGAATGAGAAATTAGTTGGTAGTAAAGAGTGTCAGCAGATTAACATCATTTTAAAGGGATATGTTAGTAGTAGATACACAAGAAAAAAATGCAAATTGTTTGCTGCTGTGTTAATGAACACTTGTGGAGAGAGGGAAGGGTAGAGACTTGCCACAGCCCCACTGGCTGCGTGAGCACTGCCTGTGAAGTTGGCTAAGATCAGTGTGCTCTCCATTAGGGGAGTAGACAGCAGTACTTGTCGTGCTCCATCCTTTGTTTCGGGATGTTGTGTGTGTGGTTTATATTTTTAGAGAAACTTTAATTGGATTGTGTCTAAATAAGTGGAAGGGCATAAAAACATGTTGGGTGGTTTACAGGGTACTTGGATATCACAGAACTTTTCTGAGTACTTATGAAGCTGCTAAGTGTCAGAGTGGCTGATGTTTTACGAGTGGGAGTTTTATCTCAGAAGAGCAAATTCAATGCTTACATCTTCAGAGTTGTTTTTTAAGAGATTGCCTTTCTTAGTCACTGGAATATTTAGTTGGAAGATAAGTACACAATTTAGGAGTTACTGTCGGGGAAGTTTTAAATACTGTATTTCTGAACCTTGATCCTTCTGAAACACTGCTTTAGCTTGAAAGTCATGTGGATATTGTGGAGTGTCTCAGCATTATTATGTCATATTTGACACGAGAGAATGTATGCAACACAGTTATGAGTCACTCATATACTTTATAAAGGAACCCACTATTGTATATCTCTGGGATGATCTGGATATAATGTTAGCAGAATCTCTGATTGTTAGGATTTAGAGAATGAGAAGTTTTGAACATGGGGATTTGAGGGAAAAAAGTAGAATTCTAAAGAATTGGATTCAGTTGAGCCATTCAGTGAGTTGTAATTATATGAGGCACTAATATAGAAAGATTAAATAAGAGACTTACCAAATCACAAAGAATTACTGTAAGAGCTAGAATCAGAATTTGTTCTGACTGAAATACTGTATCCCAAATTGCTTGTGCTTTTCTGGCTAGAAAGGTAGTGACTTTCTTAGATTTAGCGATGAATTAGTTTGTAATCTGGAGGACTACAAGTTTTTTATATCCCTATCAGCACTATCTTGTGCATATTTATATACTATAATTAGAGTTTTAAAAAGATTGAAAGTCAGTGCAGCATTTAGACTTACCATTCTTTGTTGTACACTTAGAGCTGTGACCTGTGCAGCTTTATTTGGGACCCAGCTCGTCCTCCTTTCTCCACTGTCCGATTATGACAGTGTCTTATAATAATAGATTATCCAGACTGAGATCAGTGAATTTTGAAACTGTCTTTAGAGAAGTTATTTTGCAGTAGTGGCAGTTAGCAATACAAAGACCCTCAGACTACAGAATGCTTAACTCTAAGTAGGCTCTGCACTCATCTCAAGGCTCTTGGAATGTCCCTGAAGAGGTGGTGGAAAGATAGTAAGGGCCAGTTGTGGTAGATAACGTCAAGGGAACAGTGTTTTCTGACACAACAGAACCCTTGTACATATAAAGCAGTTGGAGCAGTTGTGATAGCTTAAGCTAGACAGAATCCCAGAATAGAGGGGAACAAGTGGGGACCAAATCCCATCACAATTTAAGGACCTCTTGGCATTTGATAGCATCTAGAAGATGCAGAGTCAGTTTTCCTTAATGAAAGGTCAGTCCCTCACCAGGGCAAGCCCCACCCCCAAGAAGTAGTTGGGTAAATATTATACTTAATATGTTAAAAGAAAAGAAAACAAGAAAACAAACACCTAGATGTTGGGTGGATTAGAAGGTTGAATCTGGGAGGAGGAAGAGAAGGAAGAGGGATGTGGTGTGTGTGTGTGTGTGTGTGTGTGTGTGTGTGTGAGAGAGAGAGAGAGAGAGAGAGAGAGAATATGATTAAAATGAGTTGAATGAAATTCTCAGTTAATACAGTATATTATTATTATTATTATTATTATTATTATTATTATTGCTTTTTTGGATTTGGTTTTTCGAGACAGAGTTTCTCTGTGTAGCCCTGGCTTTCCTGGAAGTCACTCTGTAGACCAGGCTGGCCTTGAACTCAGAAATCCGTCTGCCTCTGCCTCCCAAGTGCTGGGATTAAAGGCGTGCGCCACCACCGCCCGGCTAATACAGTATTATTTTAAAATAATAATTTTTCAAGTATTGAACTATTCCTTCAAGAGCAAACTGCCCTACCCTTGAAATTGAATCTCGGGACTTGCATATGCTGTGAGCACCCTGCTGCTCTACCACATCTCTAGCCCTCCCCTGTGTTGTGGTGCTGCTGTCTTTGATTATTCTGCATCTGCAGCTTTTGCATCTGTAGCAGCTCCTAACTCCTACCTCCTACCTACCTATCCTCCATTGCTGACCTACATCCCCCCTCCCCCAGCCCTCCACTTTGTTGTGGTGCCTTTTCTCTCTCTTTTAGCTTGTCAGTCCTATTCAGAGCCTTTCCACCTATATTATATGCAAATTATAGATATAGCTTAAGATTTATTTTTAATTATGTGACTGAATCTGTTAGTATGTGCACCTGAATAGAGGTGTGCCTGGATGCCAGAGGTGTTTGATTCCCCTGGAGCTGGAGGTACATAGGGTTGTTAGATGCCTGTTGTCTGTGCTGAGAACCCATCTTAGTTCCATAAGAAGAATATATACTGTTACCCACTGAGTTCCTGCCTCATGCCCTGTGTGTGAATATGTGTATGTGTGTTTTGTCTACATATGTGGTAGTATGCCATGTGTATGCTTGGTGCCTGATGAACTCAGGCATGGAGATCAGGTTCCCTGGAACTGGAGTTAGATTGTGAGCCCCTGTGTGGTGGGTACTGGGAAATTGAACCTTTTCAAGAGCTCTTAACCATGTCTCCAGCTGAGTTCTCAACTATCCTAATGCTGTGACCCTTAATACAGTTCCTCATGATATGGTGTTCCCTAACCATAGAATTCTTTCATTGCTACTTCATAACTACAATTTTGCTACTGTTACGATTTGTAGTGTAAATGTCTGATATGCAGAATATCTGATATGTGACCCCCCCACAAAGGGCTTCGCCTCACAATTGACTATTGCTTGTGTGTTGTCTTCAGAAAGCTGTTATTAGTGAATTTTTATTGTGGTGGTTTGCTCATGTCCTCACAAAGAATAGACTGCTTTGTGAAGAAATTTAAATGATGATAAATTAATACCAGCCAATACTTTTATATAGAGATAGGGACTAAAGAATATATGTGTAATTTTAATTTAATTAAGTATTAGGAGTATAAGAATAACTTTAAGAGGAATTGGAAAGGTGTGCTGCAAATCTTCTTTTAGCCTAGTCTAATAGACTCTTTGATTCAATTTGCTGATCATCAAAAGAGGAAAATATGTAATTCTTTGAATGGTTAAAATTTTATAACTCATTAAGAATACTTGGATTGTACCTTTTTCTTGTGATTTTTACTGAACAAAACTGAATTAAGTAGTTAGGAAAATGATAGTGCATTCATATTTGTGTATTTATTTATTTATTTACTTATTTACTTACTTTTTTGTTTTTGTTTTGTTTTTTGTTTTTTGAGACAAAGTTTCTCTGTATAGCCCTGGCTGTCCTGCAACTCACTGTGTAGACCAGGCTGGCCTGCGCCTGCCTCTGCCTCCCAAGTGCTGGGATTAAAGGCACACGCCACCACTGCCCAGCTTGGGGGTTTCTTAATATGAATACTTTAAATTGTATATTTGGAATATATAAGATATTTTCTGGAGTGAAAAATTTTTTCTCCTTTTTTCTTAAGGAGTCTTACTCTATAGAATGGAGGGATAGTTATGTAGTCATCCAGCCAGCCTTAATAATGGAATACTTTATTGTAGTGATGGATGTTCCCAGTATGCAAGCCTATCTGCTAATAATATAGCTGAAGCTCATTAAATATTTTATGGGAGAATTTGTTTTCTTTATAAGATTTGATTTATTAAAATTTAGTTTTCACATTTTTCAAAAATATATTTATACCTAAGAATTATCATACAGATAATGTTGGGAGTAAAGGTCATTGATTTTGGTTATCTTTGCTTTTTTTGTTTATATTTTATCTGTTAACCCAGTGTGGTTTGTTTCTGTTACCATCTTTCTCTTGAAACTCTTGATTAGTCATACCTTAGTAGTCTCGTCCAAGGCACCACCATCCTGGCTTCTCGTTTGCTCCATAGTGTCTAACCACTTTGGCTTGCTTGGTACTTGTCTTCCTTTGCACCTCCTTTTATGTTCTGATTAAGCGCTCATTTTCTTTTCCCTGGAATGGTGCTTTCCTCAGGGTTCAGTCAGTTCTGTCAGTCTGGTCTACTGTTTTTTTTTTTTTAAATAGCTTTAACTGCTAACTGTGTACATTTCACTCGGACTTTGGCTAAGGTTGCTATGTATTTAGTACTGTGAGCATCTCGAGTACATACAAGACATCAAATCATTCAATAAAGTGGTGTCCAGTTTTAATCTTACTGAGGCATATTATTTATGAAGAAAAAAGAGCTTTTGGTATTTTGTCTTACGTGTTTTATGGCAATTACATAACTAAAACTATCATTTAAAGTGACTGGCCTATTTTAAGCTTGAAAATACTAGGTAAACTAAATCTATATGATTATGGTTAAGAGACTGCTCTGAAGTTAGTTTTAATAAGATGTGTAATCCGGCTAGTATAAATTTGGTGTGTGGTGAAAATGAAGGTTATAATCTTGTTAGCAGGCCTAATCCGGAGAAAGCCCGGCGAGGCTGACAGCTCCTCATTAGAGTGTTAGCATTTTATCAGGGAAGCACCCCTCCCCCCTTTCCTGGATTAGCAAGAATATTTTTTGTCTAACACATTAAAAATTTTTACTTTTAACAGAAATTAGCAGAGTACGGAAAGACATGTACAATGACACATTAAATGGCAGTACAGAGAAGAGGAGTGCAGAATTGCCTGACGCGGTGGGACCCGCTGTTCAGCTACAAGAGAAGCTTTATGTGCCTGTAAAAGAATACCCCGATGTAAGTATATCTTGTGTTTTGTTCATGGTATTCTGCTTTACCTAATATGTGGAGAGGTAACTTTTGAGTAAATGTGTAAGTATTATCAGCTACTTTAAAAGAATTGTATATGAAATTAGAAATGGGGTTAATTTTATGTGACTAAGTAAATGTTTTCTCTTTAAAGTATATTTTCATTTGAATTTTCGTATGCCATTTTTGGAAATAGTCATGCTAAAGACTTTAGAATTTCAAAAAGAGGTCAAGAATTGTGGGAAGAAAAAATCCTGAATCTTAAAGATTAAGTGCAACTCTGATAATCTTCAATCTGACCACAGAATCCATAGCTTGAACCATGCCATTCTTCCTGTATGAGAGTGCTGGTCATTACGGTTGCTTCCAGCTCTAAAGTTTCTGAGAAGGACTCTTTCTAGTGTGATTACTCCTTGCCCAACAAGTGTTAGTCTGTTGCTCAACCAGTCTGTAGTATCTTGTTGGAAATAGTCTCCTCCTCTACTTGCTGATTTTGAAGTACCTCCAGGCTCTGCTTTTTGTTAACAAAACTCTAGATGATAAAATTGATTCTATTTCTCTGCTCTCATCTCAAATTATTTTTTTCATTTCTCCCACCTTTCCCCCAATTTCTACCCCCTACACTTCACATCTATAATACTGTTAATCAGTTTTTATTTTTCTTTCTCCTTAGCACAGTAGTTTTCAACCTGGGGGCCGTGACCCCTTTGTGGGGTAATGCGGAGGTTCTGAATGACCCTTTGACAGGGATTGCATATCAAATATCCTGAATATCAGGTATTTACATTATAGTTCATAACAGTGGCAACACCACTGCTGTGAAGTAAACAGAGGTGATTTCATGGATGGGGTTCATCCCCGCATGAGAAGCTGTGTAACGGGTTGTGACATTAGGGAGGTTGAGAACTACTGTCCTAGCATAATATATTATACAGGAAACAAGAACCTTTGTTAATCTGCTGCCATTATTTTGTTAGTCACCATGTAATACTGGCACATAATAGCCATCTACTTCTTAGTATATAAAAGAAAAATAATGGCTGTTATATTTGAGAACACTTATTGGACACAAATGAAGTGGCTCTTAAGGTTAAAATGTTTTTTAGGTTCACTAGTTGTTATTCAGTTATTAGTTTGTAGATTGAGTATAAATGTCTTAAATTGAGTTAATGAGGGATAGATTTTGGTATTTTATAACTTAGGATTTTTCAGTACAGCTTTCTTTAGTTTATACATTTACTCTGTTTTTCCAAGTAGTTTTAGTTGCAAAATATACAAACAATTTAGAATAATTTTGCCGCAAGGCTTTATTGAACGATTATAGGGCATTGCAGGAAATTATATAAGAAGGGAACCCACGACCTTGGCAGTGAACATTAGTGGCAGGATTTTGTGGATCTTATCTGGAGAGCCTTTCTGGAGAGCTTTCACATTCTTGAAGCCATCCAAAGTTAAACCTTGACCTCTCCATGAATGTGCGTGTGTACTTATGTACCAAGAAGAGTTAACTCTCCTCTTTTATTTTGCAGATATAGAACATCTTTTATGTTTTTCAATGCTAGTTGACATTTTAATTGTATCATCATCAGTGCCTCGAATGCTGCCTTATATACAAAGTGGTAGAAGTACTTAGGGCCATTTTGTAAATTGTTGGAAAAAGCCAGAATTCATTCATCAATTAAAAATGTTCTAAAAAATTTTATTTTTAAGTATAAAGATGTTGTACTTGTAGGCATGTATGTCAACCACTTGTTTGCAGTACTTCTAGAGGTCAGACAAGAAGATTGAATCCCCTGAGAGTGTATAGTTGGTTGCAATTGTACTTATGTATATCCCCATCTATAGGGAACTAGTGTTTTCTTTTTCTGCACATCCTGCTAATGTATGGTCTGTGTAATCATCCCAGCCAGTGTGAGATTGTATCTTTGTGTTGGCTGGTGATGTAAGTGACCCTTTCTTGTGCCAGTTGGACATGAGGTTTCTGTGTTCTGTAGAAGGGACTATACTTAAGATCTTTGCACATTTATTTTGAAGTCAAGATTTCTGTTACTTTTTGTTTTGTATTATGTTCTGAACACAGTGTCCTAGATATTAATTTCTTATCTATGGATTGGTTGAAGGTATTTTCTCTTCATCTGTGGTTTGCTTTTTTATTTTGCTTAATGATTCATTTCTTGTGCATAAGTTTTTGTTTGTTTGCACTCCCCTCTACCCCCTCCCCCCCCCCCATAGGGTTTCTCTGTGGTCCTGTAGACAGAACTCAGACATCTACCTGTCTATGCCACCCAAGTGCTGAGATCAAAGGCATTTAAAGGAATTTTCTTTGATCTGTTGCGTGTAGATGCCTGACATTCTTTTTTTGGTTAGATTATTTGGCCATTTCTACTTGTGTTATTTCTGAGCTTTATTAGTCTTCGTGATTTAAAAAAGCCAAATTTTGTATTATTTTAATTAGTGTCTTTAGAATATAATTGATTATATAAGTATAATGCTTCCTGCTTTGTTCTTTTATAAGATTGTTGTACTGGCAAGTTTTTGTACTGGCAAGTTTAAAGTATTTTTTGTTTCTGTGAAAATTGCACTTGGGATTTTTGTATAGGAATTTTATTGACTCTGTAGACTACTCTGGTTAGTGGGCACATTTTACCAGTGCTTATTACTTGAACTCATTAGTATGTAATAGCATTCTTTTTGATGATATGTGGAATTCTTTTGTGTGTGTTTTTAATTTGATGTAATGTGCATGAGTGTTTTCCATTTTATTTACACACACACACACACACACACACACACACACACCTTTGTACCACACCCTGTCTAGTGCCTGAGGAGTTCTAAAAATAGAGTCAAGATTTCCCTGGAACTGGTGTTACAGATGGTTATGAGCTACCATGTGGATGTTGGGAACTGAACCCAGCTTCTCTTTATGCTCTTGAGTCATGTTTCCAGCTTTTAATTTTTCTTTTGGTTATTTGTTGTTAATGCATAGACAAGAAAATTGATTTTTTTTTTTTGTATGCTGTTTTATATCCTGTAACTTTTGGATTTAAGTTTGTTTTTTGTTTTTTGTTTTTTGTTTTTTTAAATGAAGTCTTTAAAGTTCCCAATAGATAGAAGATCATATCCTTTGCAAAAGAGACATTTTAATTTATCACCCCCCTCCACACACACATATTAGATACTTTAGGTTGTATTCCCTTGGCCTAATTTTTCTGGCTAGGACTTCTAGTGCTGTGTTGAATAGAAATGGTGAGAATGGGCATCTTTGAGTTGTCCCTAGTCCTAGAAGAGCAAACTTAAGATTTTTCTCCATTAAGAGTGATACTGCTTTGAATTTTTGCATCTTTCTTCATCAAAGATAACTAGCTTGCAACTTTCACATTTTATGTGTTTTTATCTAGTTTTAGTGTGGAGTGATGTTCTTAAAGGGAGAACGTGAAAGAGTGTTTTTGGTTCAGTTTTGTAGAAGAGTTTGGGGCAGAATAGTTTAATTCTTTAAATGTTTGGAATTTTGTCATTAGGCTTTCCTTTATTGGAAAGTTTTGAATTGCTTTGTAATCTTGCTCTTTTTCTAGAATTATTCATAATAGTGTTTAATTTCTCCTAATTGTTTGCTCCACTTGTCTCCTTTGGAGGTTTGTTAGAGTTCTCTGGTTTAAAGATTTGTCAAATTTATTTAAGCCTTTGAAAAGTAACATTTCTTAAATCTTTTTGGATGATATTTTATTTATTTATTTATTTATTTATTTGCTTTTTTATGTTTAGACCTGTGACATAAACTATTTCCAAGTTGTCTCCTGTTTATTTTATAAATCTCACAGATTTCTTTGCTAGGAGAATGAAATAATTTCTTTGTTGGTAATATTTATCAATTTTTCCTTTCTTAGATTTCAGCTGTTTGGAGTATTTTTGAATGCTTATATAAGTTCAACTGTGTTAGGTTCATCTAATCTGAAGTACTGTAAAATTCAAAAGATTTCCCCCCCCCCCCCAGGGATGAGGGGAGTGGCTTATTGATATTTGAAACTTTGGATTTTGTGTTTTCAAGTTAGGGACACTCTCCCTGTTTACTGTTTTCATTGTCTGAAAAAGTTTGATGTATGTGTGTATGTATGTATGCATATATTTATAGCTTGCATTTATTGTGTAAATCATGGTAGGTTTAACAAACCTAGACGATTGCTTCTTACCTTAGAAACATAAGGGCTGTGAGAGGAACAAGCAAAATTGTTACTAGGAAAAAAAACAGCCTGTCTTTAGGGAAAGAAACTACTCGTGTTTATTGCTGTGTGATGAACAGAGAGAAGAGTCTTGAGTTTTGGGTAGGAATAAAGGAGCAGGGTAAGTAAGACAGGAAGAAAACTTAGAAGTACCCAATACTTTGAACAGAATAAGAAGTTATTTTAGAAGTTTGTATAAAGGAGCAACAGCAAAAATAAGGCTTCAGAGGCTCATAATAAGGCTCTGTGTCTAATGGTTTAACATACCCTGTAATAGACTCTCTCATTTGCTTGTGGCAGAAAACCTTGTAGACTCGAGTTTATTTTCTAACCTACATATTTTGCTTCTAAAAAGACAATCACCAGTCTTTCCCAAGTCTGTTTTGAATGGTTTCAACATCTTACTGAGTGAAGATTTGCCTTAACTTAGGATATTTTAATTCATATGCCAATTTAAAGTCTTGTTCTTAAGCCAGGTGTGGTGATGCACACCCTTAGTCCACGCAGCTGATTGGCAGAACATGTGGCCCTTTGATTTTAAGGCCACCCTAGTCTACTGAGACAGCTGGGCTATGAGACACCCTGCCTTTTTTATTTTTAAAGTCTTTTAACTGCTTAACAATTTTCCTTTGTCATAGGAGTTTTAATGTTGAATAGTTTGGTAAGAAGCCTTTTATTATG
Organism: Apodemus agrarius; assembly: GCA_964023405.1. NCBI lineage: Eukaryota > Metazoa > Chordata > Mammalia > Rodentia > Muridae > Apodemus > Apodemus agrarius. Next base: position 41,102,952 of record OZ030027.1, read on the forward strand.
AAGCACTTGGAGTCATAGGACATAAACACAAATGTTTAGGAATGGCCAATATATGAGTGGTTTATTAAATGCTTTTTATGTTGTGTAAAGTTTCTCGAGGATACCTTGACTACTTATCCAGAATTAATATGAATCTTGAGATAAGACACGTTCATTGCCCTGAACTCTCCCCAAGACATCTTGATATATTTATTTAGATATTTTTGGGTAAAAAACATTCAACCCTGGTAAGTAGTTACCCATTATTACCTAGATTAGAGGTAACCATGTTTTGTTTTCTGCATCAAGTACATATATGTTGCGGGAAATATTAAAAAAATGGATTCAGTGACTGATCACGGTTCTCTTTCTCCTGATTTCACTCACATTCCCAGCCATCCACCCACTGTGGTCAGCAGTCCCAACTCCCCTTATCCCAGAAAAATCAAAACTCTAGAAGCTTATAATTAATCAGTCAGATTTATATATCAGTAAATTCTCAATTCACAAGATGCCCACACAATAATTTCAGAGCCAGTTGATAATGATACAAGCTGCCCACCTAGATAAGACAATTTATCCCAATTATTTTATTCCTATATGATATTATAGCTACCTGTGGGTATTTAAAGCCATGCAGAATCTGTCTTCCTCTCCCTCCCTCCTTCCTCTTTCCTCTTGTCTCTGTCTCTGAAACTCTTAGCTCCACCTCCCCTTTCCTTGTCCAATCACAGACTTCTTGTATTAATATTTAAATTAATTGGACAAGGAAAATTCTGCTACACACATATATGCATTCTTTTCACTGGTTGTGTATAATTTCTACTCTGTTGATTATGTGGCATAAAATGTAGGCGTTTGTAAAACATCTGGTTTAAATTAAAGAGATGGTAGACAGAGGACTTGTAGAGTGCTGGCCTGCCTATCTTGTGTGAGGAGGCGCTTGGTTTAATTTCCAGCACTGCTAAGGTAATAATAGTGTTAAAAATAATGAACACGCTAGGTATTTATAAACAACATTTTTAAAGTGTTTTTTCTTTTAAGTATGGGAGTTGGGATGTGAGCACATGTGAGTTCAGGTGACCTCATATTCCAGAAGAGAAAGTCTAAGCTCCTGTTGCTGGAATTACAGATAGTTTTGAGTAGGCAGACTTTGGTGCTAAGAACCAGATTCAGGTACTGAAAGAGCTTCATTTGCTCTCAATCACTGAAATGTCTCTGCAACCCCCAGATTTTCTCTTGTACAAAAAACCAACTCAAAATTTACACGTTATTTTATAACTTTTTGATTCCAAAATTTTAAGCAGAGATTGCTGTCTAGTGATTCTTAAAAGTAATACTGAGATGATTTTGCAAATTCTTTTTTTTTTTTTTTTTTTTTTTTTTTTGGTTTTTTTCGAGACAGGGTTTCTCTGTGTAGTTCGGGCTGTCCTGGAACTCACTTTGTAGACCAGGCTGGCCTCGAACACAGAAATCCGCCTGCCTCTGCCTCCCAAGTGCTGGGATTAAAGGCGTGCGCCACCACTGCCTGGTGCCAAATTTCGGTTTTTAATCAATCATTTGTTTGGATATGTCTCACAAGGAGGTTTTGCTTTTAATTGTACTCCTTTAAGGAAGCTCCTGGAGTTTTCTCAGTTTATATTTTGTCACCAGGAAAAATCTTATCATCTGTATTTAAAATGTAGTGAGCAAAAATGAATAACATTAGATACGATTGTTAAACCTTTAGAAACAACATGCTGCTTGGTAGAAATATTATTGGTGAGCTGGAGCAAAGGTCTGTAGTTAAATAGTAAGGTCAATTAATATCTTTTCGGGGTTTTTTTTTTTTCCTCTTTTCTTTCCCTTTTGTTGGCTTTTCAAGTTGCACTTAGCTGAGGCTGTTTGAAATGATTTTCTTTGAAAGCGTTTTGACATTGTTTTAATTGAATGAAGTTGCAGAAATGACATGATAAATCAATACAGAATGAGTTTTAATGCAAGGCATAGCACATTAACCTAGAAATTGTTTGCAATAGACAAAGCAGCTGCTATGATTAAATTTTTTTCATTCCCACTTAAAACATTTTGAGGATGACCTTGACAATTCCAATTGCAATAGAGTACTTATGGTATGTACTTTAACATACTTGAATTATTTGTTGGTTCATGGGTACAGTAGTAGTAGTTTTTTTAGGGTTAAGAAAACTATCTGGCTGGGCGGTGGTGGCGCCTGCCTTTAATCCCAACACTTGGGAGGTAGAGGCAGGCGGATTTCTGAGTTCGAGACCAGCCTGGTCTACAGAGTGAGTTCCAGGACAGCCAGGGCTACACAGAGAAACCCTGTCTTGAAGAGAAAAAAAAAAAAAGAAAAAAAAATTATCTGTCTTGGACTCTATTTGTTTTATCTGCTTTAAAAATAATTTTAATGTTATTAATATTTGTAAGAATTAACTTTTTTCTTTATAGTCTTATGGCTTTAGATATAGCAGAAGATACTTATGTCAGGAGAGTAGGATATGCCTTTTTTCAATGGACAAATGGTGGGGTAGACCAACTCGCTTGATGTGGGTCAAACTTCCTTAAGTGTTAATCAGCATGCTACAATGTCTTCATAGGGACTAGGAAGATGGCTAAGTAGGTAAAATGCTTGCTGTACAAGTATAAGGACCATGTACAATTGTGACAAAACCTCCTATCTTTAATCCTAGTACTTCTAAAAGATTTATTTCACGTATGAGTACACCATAGGCTGTCTTCAGACACACCAGAAGAGGGCATTGGATCTCACAGATGGTTGAGTGGTTGCTGGGAATTGAAGTCAGGACCTCTGGAAGAGCAGTCAGTGCTTTTAACTGCTGAGTCAACTGTGGTTCTTAACAGTTTAGTCTTTTAACCACATAGCCTTTTTATTACATTGTTCTTTGTAAAGCAAGTCACAATGTTATTCTAGATTCTAGAGGTCAATACATTTATATTGCAAATAAAAAGAATATAATGAGGTTAAAGTGTTGTAGACTTTTTAAAAATTGATCCTACTCTAGGAAACAAAATTAACATCAGAATTAACAGTTGATGTCTTGGAAGACTGGTAGAATAAATAACTAACCAGGGATGAAAAAACCCTCCCCATTGGGCTGCAGAGATGGCTTAGTGGTTGAGAGCGCTTCCTGTAAGCCTGAGTGGTTCACAGCCATCCATAAATACAGGCCCAGGGGCCCAACACCCTCTTCTGTCTTTTTCTTTTCCTCCAGTCCTGACTGTGGGACACAGAAACATGTAGGCAAACTCTCATACACATAAAAGTATAAATTTTAAAAAGAATACCCTATCGTTGTAGATTGACAAATACTTAAAAAAGATAAATCTTAATGTTTAGGGGACTAGAGACACATTTCTAAGAAAGACAACCACAGTATATCAAAATTGACAATGCTAAGGTATAAAAATATCAAGGTTAATGAAACTGAATCCATCACCAGGGAATTTAAGAAGAAATAGTACTAGTTTCATATAAGCTTATCCAGAGTTGGAAACATTGAAACATGTTTGGAAACTAGAGTAACCTTAATGTCCAAACCTGAGATTCTAATTATGACAGAAGAAAATTATAGACAAGTTCCATTCCTGAACTTATTTTAATGTCTAAAAAAAATTATTCTTATTTTTATGTATGAAAAGTTTTGCCATGTATATGTTTGTATACCACATGCATACCTTAGTGTTTAGGGAGACCAGAAAGAGGGCTTTCAAATCCCTGGGGCTGGAATTATAGACAACTGTGAGGGCTCAGAGAATTGAAAGCAGGGCTTTTGGAAGAACAGCCAGTGCTACCTGCTGAGCCAATGCCCAAGACCCTGGGGAGGGGAGAGGGAGTCAATACATTTATATTGCAAATGTATCCTTCCTTCCTTCCTCTCTCTCTCCGCCCCTCTCTCTTAAAATGAAGTGTTCGGAAACTGAATCTAGTGCTGTATTGTATAAAAAGGAAGAGAAATGTATAATGACCAAGTTGAGTTCATTTCAGGAATATAAGGTTGGTTTAACATTTTAAAAATTAATTATAGTGCTCTATGATCTGTATATAAGATGGTTAGCTTACCAAGAACTTTATTAGCCTTGTTCTTTTAAGCTAGTAGCAAGTGAGAATGATAATAATTTGGGAACTCAAAGTATGCTGTGGGTAGAAAAGAAAACATATGACATGGTTTGCAAGTGACAATGCCACTTATACAACCTCGCCCTAGTACCCCTTCCCCCAGAAGTTATTAAAAACCAATAATTAAAAAGGAGTGTTGCTGGGTAAAGGTTGATAATAAAGACTAATTATGTATTCACATACTAGAAATGACTACGACTAAAAATATACAAGCATATAGGAAAACTTAAGTTTTTAGGAATAGCTTAAAATAATAAAGACACAGTGAACAAACCTTTTACATTCTTGAGAGAGATGTAAGACAACCTTACTAAATTAATAAATTAGGCCATTTTTGGTTTTAAAGTTTTAGTGGGGTTTGTCTCAATGCATACTCTAAAGGGTATCTAAAATATTAGTGAAATAAATACATGCAGTCGATACACTCACAAATTAATATAGAATGATATAGCAAGAATAAATAGATTAATGCAATAGAATGCCCCAAACACTGACTTGTGCACCGTTCATGGCATGCTCTGAGAAGGGTGTGGTTCATTTAAAATATGCGAGTGAGGCTGATACAAGCATAACATTGCATGATATTCACAGCAGACTAGTTTTTACCAGCGAGTAGAGGTATGCCCTTCCTAGTGACCTTTAAAATTGTGTAAATTTGAGTAATGGGAGTTTCTGTTAAAAGATGCTGAGGTTTTGTTTATACAATCACTTTTGTCACTGTCTTTTTCATAGAAAGTTTATATTACTTGCCTAAACTTTTAGAACTAAAGTTAAAAGTAGGAATAGAAAAAAGAAAGGCACATAAGGATGCATAGGATTGCTTACGAAATGTCATTTTAAGAAGTATGCTCAAGAGAGTTGTATAATCAGCACAGTGTAGAATTGGGTGTTAATGTTCTAGCAGCAATATTACTGTCACTTACACAGTTGTGTCTGGAGAGAGTTTTTCTTCTGTGACCATAAAGCAGGACTCTTTCCCAACTATACTTGTTAAAGGACTTTTATTTTGCAGAAAGGATTCATGGTGTGCGTGGTTCCCAGTGTTGTGTTAAATTTTTACTCTGGCTGAGATTCTGTGGTGATAGACAACTCAATAAATGCCTTTACTTAGCTAGATCATTCTTTATAGTTTGCATTAATACATATGAAAATTCCATGTGTCAAGAAATTAATGAATTAATGAGTTCTAGGTTTAACTTCTTGGTTCATGTTTAAGAAAGGAGACCCATATGTATGGGTTCAGATAAGGTTGATACAACTTTCAGCAAGTGAATAATTTATATTATCTTTCCCCACAGTTTAATTTTGTTGGGAGAATCCTTGGACCTAGAGGACTAACAGCTAAACAACTTGAAGCAGAAACAGGATGTAAAATAATGGTCCGAGGCAAAGGCTCGATGAGGGATAAAAAGAAGGTAAGTCCTTGATAATAGTCCTGTCTTCCTGTGAGTGAATGAGTGACTTGTATTTTTGCCTGCTAGTCATTGTCTTAGGGTTCTACTGTTGTGAGAAAACACCATGACCAAAAAGCAAGTTAGGGAGCTTACACTTCTACAGGGCAGGGACTTGGAGGCTGAAATTGATTAGAGGTCATGGAGGTGTTCTGCCTACTGGCTTGCTTCCCATGGTTTGCTCACTTGCTTTCTAAGAAAATCCAGGACTACCTGCTCAGGAGTGGTACTACCCATTGAGGACTGGGCCCTCCACCACTAATTGATTAATTCCTACCTCAACTGAGGCTCTTTCCTCTCTGATGACAAGTTTGTATAAAGTTGACACAAAATTAGCTAGTACAGTAATCAGTTTCCACATCTCGTAGATGTTGGGCATAATCCAAAATATTTAATATTTAAGTAAGAACTTTGGAGCCATTTTAAGATATTATCATAGTTTTTTTTTTTTTTTTGCTTATTATGATTCAAGAACTGAAGTATCTGTCACTCCAGCATGATAGCATGCTTTGTCACTTATAATTTAGAACAACCTGTAAGAATTTGACTACTGTATTTTATGTAAAAATATGGAACTAAAACTTGGGAAGACAGTGGCATTTTGTTTTTGTGATAGAGCCCAGGGTCTTGTCATGCCAAGCAAGTGATCTACCACAGTTAGCACCACCAGGGCTTCAGGTTTTAGACAGGATCTCACATCCCCAGCAACAGCCTCCTCTACAGATTTTAAAAATATATATATTTTGAGATGATACCTTGATAAGTTGCCCAGACTGACTTTTAAGCTTTTTATTATCGTACTTCATTTTTTTTTTGAATAGCTGGGGTTGTAGATATAAAACTATGTTCGGTTCCTAAAAAGTTTATTTTGATAAGCCCTCAATGAGATTGGCCAGCTGAGTTGGGGCAGTTGGTTTTAGCAACTTTTTTTTCTTGACTAAAAGTGGTTTTTTAAACATCTTGCTTCAGTAAATGAATCTGCTTTCCTACTTTTAACGCCTAATGACATTTCTACTTGATTATGTTATTGTTACTAGTACTGGTACTACTATTATAATTATTTTGAGTGTGTGATCAAGAGAGGGAGGGAAAGGAGAGAAAACATGGGGATTGTTTTGTCAGTTTAATCAGTCAATTGATGCTGAACTATTGGCTTTAAATATTGTTGTTAGGAAGATTTTATTTGCCTTTTATCCCAACTATTATAAGGAAGACTGTTTTAAAATTTTTATCTTTGAACAAAAATATTTTAAATCCTATTTATTAAAGCTGTTATTCTTAAGTGTTATTCTTTAAATAACACTTAAAAAATCTATCAAATGACAAATCTGGGATCAGTTTATGTTAGGAGACTTTGTGGGGGGGGCACCCCACCCACCATGAGCATGAGATGAGCATGTCACCTGAGCCTGCAGCTGACTGCAACTGCCCCTCTGTTTAGCACAGAGAATGGGTAGGAGATTTGTAGCAAAGTCTTTGATCCTATCTTTAAATAGAGCCTTTTATATAGTTTAGAGATATTTTTGTGGGAATTATTTATGTTTCCCCAAGATAGAACATCTTTAGATGTATTTAAATTTTTCTAAATAAAGATTTTAAACAAACATTGAGAATTAGGTGTGTTGTAATCTGAAAGTTTGGCTTCCACAATAGGGTGGTGACAATGGCCTTGAACAGTGATGATGTAGCTGCTTAAGAACATTGAATGCAGGCCGACGGCGGTGGTGGCACACGCCTTTAATCCCAGCACTTGGGAGGCAGAGGCAGGCGGGTTTCTGAGTTTGAGGCCAGCCTGGTCTACAGAGTGAGTTCCAGGACAGCCAGAGCTACATAGAGAAACCCTGTCTCAAAAAAAAAAAAAAAAAAAAAGAACATTGAATGCAAAGTTTTGACAATCTAAGGCACCCCAATCTTCACCAAAAAAGTGGTTGATGTCCACTAGTTAAGAAATGTTGTTTCTTAAAGAAAATATTGCTACCCTTTTCAAGTTGCTATTAATTTGGGTTGACTTCATTAATCTAACTCTGGTCATACAATAGTCAACAGTTGAGAATTGGAAATTGGAACTGTGTTTTTAGACACGAATAAAGAATTTTTTCTCCTGTATTTGGCACAGCAGAATGATAAAGAGTGAGCATGACTCAGATTGCTTAGGTTAGAATCTTGACTCCGCTTTGATAGCATTGTGGTGGGGGTTAAACCAATTATAAGTGCAAAGCACTTAGAACAAGGAGATGGATATGAGCAAGTATTCAAAGGATAATGACAATATATTTTGTTTTAAGCTACAGGTTAGAGGCAGTGCTTATGTAATATGAGAATACTACAATTATTTTACTTTTGTAAATAGTAGCATTTCCTGTTGTCTCGTTACTTCTGAGTATCCCATGATCATTGTAGAGTTTTTTTCTATTGTTGGGAGTGTCTAATTTTCTTTTTGTTTTTGTTTTTTTTTGTTTTTTGGGTTTTGGTTTTTTTGAGGCAGGGTTTCTCTCTATAGCTCTGGCTGTCCTGGAACTCACTCTGTAGACCAGGCTGGCCTCGAACTCAGAAATCCACCTGCCTCTGCCTCCCAGAGTGCTGGGATTACAGGCGTGCGCCACCACCGCCCTGTTAGGAGTGTCTAATTCTTAACCTTACTGGGAAACAGTTCCTACATTTTATTTTCTCCTGTTGTCTATTGAGATATGAAACTTTTGAGATTATACATGTTATATGTGTATACATGTTATATATATTGTACATATTATATATAACGTGTGCCATACATATATGGAATATATTCATGTATATATTGTACATATGCAGAAAGCAATAGTAAAATACATGAAACACCTGAGGATGAGTACATTTTCAGTGTGTTAAAATGTTCATTCTTGTGTGACTGATAGCCCTTCAGTCTCCGTTAATCGCTCTCTCCCTTATGTATTGTGTCAGGGTCTCATGTGAATTCTCCACTATATGTATTGATTGGTGGTCTCCCCATTTGTTGGCAGAAGCCAATATCTGAATAGTTCTAGGGATTCTCTGTGTCTTCATTTCTTGTGTATTAGGGTTATGGGTGGATCTTAGACCACATGACTTTTACATGGGTTCTAAAAATCCAAACTGTTCCTCACTCTTGGATAGCAAGTATTTTACACTCTGATCCTTCTTTCCCAACCCTGATGTGCTTTTTAAAGTGTTGAGAATGAAGTGAAAAGGGAAGATGTTTTCATTTGGTACTTGCCTGTTTGGTAAATGACATAACTAACAGGTAAGTACTGACATAAATAATAATAATATAATAAGAATGATAAGTGTATTTTAGTAGTTACAAAGGAAATTTGTCTAGCTTTATTCCTTTCATCTATTTATGCTAAAATACTAACAAAGCTAGAAAAGCAACCTTAATTTCCTTAACTGCTTCATGTACTTTTAACAAAAATATTATGATAAAAATAGTGTTTGTTGACTGAATCATTCACTAAACACAACACATACTGTCTTTTATGGAATTTCCTTGCTATTTAGTGATTACTTGTCATTGAGTAAGCATTAGAAAATATACTCATAAATGATTAGCACTGTAGTTCAAGTCATAAAAGAATGATGTACACGTGCCTCTCCTTGTCTCCTTGTGGTGAAGGTTTGACAGATAGTGATGCAAGCTCTATGTGCTTTCAATATTCCTGGAAGATAGATAGTAGCATATAATTCTAAGACGCTTGGTTTAAGCATGTGAGTTAATTTGTCAGTTTTATTTTCTTTTTCATACTTTGCTAATAATTCATTATTATTGAGCTTACCAGTGCTGGTTTTTGTTTCATTGTAAAATTCAAGTAGCATGCAGGGCTGCTTAACAGAAATCTTGGACATGAACTGATAGAACTTAGAATGCTATCAGGAATGCCTTGTCTGTCCCAGGCAGCACATGGACAGCAGTGTTTCTGTAGCTCAGTCTGCTTGTGGTAACAGCATTGTTAGAAAATGTTAGATATGAAAATCAGCTACTTTGTGTTAATTTTGTCTGATTTATTTTGTGTACTTTGGATTAACTCTTTTCTCAATATTTGACACATTTTTAAAACTAATCTTGGCTTTATCATTTGCATTTTGTAGGTGAGAAAACTTTTGTCAGGGAGGTTGAATAACTGGTTTGCCAGAAAAGCGATAGTCAGAGCTTGAACTGAAGCCTGCGTTGTGTCATTTGATGTCTCACAGTTTTCTCTAAGGTGTTTCCAACAGCAGCTACCATAGAAATGCTGCAACATATAAACTTAAGATGCCAATTGAACATTTTATTAAATTCTTTCACGCTTTCTTACTTTTTCATAGGTGACAGTGTTTTTCATACTGTCAGATCACTGAGTACCCCTGATATTAGATGTCTAGGGACTTCTGACACTCATAATCAATAGTCCCGTCTCTAGGGAGCACTTACTGATATCATGTACTTTGCTTCAATTTGAGCACTCTTTGGAGATTTTATCTGATTGCAGAAGTTCTAGGAGTGAACTCCACTTCAGAAACCAAGAACAGCCCACCATTGGTTTCTGTTCAGCTCTAAGGCATTTTTCTAATCTCCCTTTCAAGTTTGATTAATTTGCCAGAGTGACCTACTCAGAATATCATTTTATTTAGGCTTGCCTGTTTGCAATTAAAAGATACTGAAGGGATATGCATGAACAGCCATATAGAATGAGACATGGGGAAAGATAGACTTTCTTCTGAGAGTTCACCTTCCAGATTTTTCTAGTTGTTGAGCTCCTTAGGAGTTTTTAGGAGGCTTCTCTGGGGAATGACAATTGGTAATAACATTGGCCATTGTTGATAAGGTCATCTTTTTTTAAAAAAAAATACTTATTTATTTTATGGGAGTACACTGTCACTCTTTTCAGACACACCAGAATGGTTATGAGCCTCCATGTGGTTGCTGGGGATTGAATTCAGGACCCTTGGAAGAACAGTCAGTGCTCTTGACTGCTAGGCCCTCTCTCCAGCCCTGAGAAAGTCATCTTTCATTCCCTTTCCTGTCCTATTTCTGGAAACCAGAAAACGTCGACCTTTTTAATTAAAATGATGTTGGTTTCCATGACAACCCACTCATATGCTGGGACTGTCCCATAACCTTTAGTTATCAGTTACCTCACTAATATATGAAGATACTAAATGAGAGCTGTGTTGCCAGGAAATGAAGAGCAGACACACTCATAATGAATCACAGTATATCATATACAGATTATTACTCATCTGAAAACCTCTAATGATGGATTTTAAAGTGAAATATTCAAATATGTAGTGGGGATAGGACCCAATAGAAATATGAAATTCATTTATGTTTTATACCTTTCACACATACCTGTAGTCTGTGCAGTTTTGTGCTGTTTACTTGCTCTTTTGACTACCACCTATCATGTGTTGGCAGTTACAGAATTTTCTGTTTATGATATGTCAACACTCAGAATTGTTTTAGATATTTTGGAGTACTTGATAATTTCTAACTAGGGAACCTCAACTTAAGCAGTAATTCCCTTAATATTTAGAATCCTTTCTCAAGAACTTAATCTTAAGTTTTTTAATAGAAAATTGTGTTCTTGAACAGAATCCATAATACTAGAGAAAGTATTTTTAAGTCATAGAGCACAACTGTCTTTTGTATATAACTAGATACTTTGAAATTTTGTGGAATGACAGTTATTGTATGGCAAAAGAAGTCTACATTCAAAAAGGAAGTCTTGGTGGGAACATTTTTTAGATTTCTATTATCAGTCTATAAATTTATGGAGTCTTTCCTGTTATAAACTGGAGAGAACAACTTGTCCAAGCCTTTGAATTCCTGCCTTACACCTTATCCTGTTTAGTCAAACCCTCCCATGATTCAGTGTTTAGAGTTGATGAAGCTAGGTTAGTTAAGTTTGTCCTACAGGTGTTGGCAAACTCAGCAGTCTCAGAGTCCTGCTCACTGTAAAGGAGGCTGTATGGTAGGTCTGCCTGTCTTCTAGGGCTGCTTAAGTTCCTATGGAACACCTGACTCAGGCAGTGTGCCAGCCTCGGGAGCTAGTGGCGTTATCCCTATCTCACAGGATTTGAGGTTTAAAGGGATATAGTAATGCATTCATTTCCCTGTATTGAGCAAAATACTGCTCTAAATGGAAGACCACCTTTCTCCTTGGGCCATTTTCTTTGGAATGTGGAATTTCAAGTCAAAGTCCACACAAAACTGGTACAAGTTTCAATTTTTAAAGTTAACCTTAGCTTTTTTTTTTTTTAAACTGTGTATTTGACTATTGTCTTTTGTAGAGCTCTACTTTAAAAAAACAACAACTAAGGAAGTAGAGTATTTTGTGTGACTATGACAGGGGTGTATTATGTAATAGAAAACAGTACAGTTTTTAAGTTTTCTCTCCAAGTATTTAGTATAACATTTTTTAAAAAAGATTATTTATTTATTATATGTAAGTACACTATAGCTGTCTTCAGATACTCCAGAAGAGGGCGTCAGATCTTGTTACAGATGGCTATGAGCTACCATGTGGCTGCTGGGATTTGAACTTAGGACCTTCGGAAGAGCAGTCAGTGGTCTTAACTGCTGAGCCATCTCTCCAGCCCCCATAGATCATTTCTAAGATAACATTCTTAAATGGTCATATACAAATCAAATGAAATAGTTTCTTACACTAGCAATTTACTAGATTCATTAACTTTCTGCTTTTTATCTAATTTATTTTTGTAAATATTACAATACTGTATGAGAATGATGTTCATGAGAATGAACTGGAGTCATTGTTGCTAAGATTGGCAACCTGAATCGGATCTCTGGGATTCTCATGGTGAACGAAAGAAGTGATTCTGACAAGGTATGCTCTGACCTCCACATATGGGCACATTCATACACACAAACAAAAACACTAAATATTGTTAAACACCAAAACCATTATTCTAGAAATTACTTTTGACAGTTTGGGATGTTTTCTAAGTTGTTCCAACAATTGTTCATATGTACATATCTTTTGTAGACAATAAAATGGATCATGCTAATTTATAATTTTAGATTTCTCTGTAATATTACAATCTGTCATTTGGCATTTACCTTGTAGTTGAGCTATACACTGAGGGATATGAAACTCCAAGTAATATTAACAGTATACACAAACTAAAATTTCCTCCATTTTTAGGGGTCTATAAGGGTTGAGATTTTTTTCATTTATTTATTTAAAACATTGTTTTAATGGACAGTTACAGTTTCAACATTTTGAAAGAGATAAATTAGCTTAGTTTGGGGTTGGTAAATTACTTCCATTAGTTCTCAAAAACTCTATGGATTTTGCTAGTTACATTTTCATGATGGATTAACATTTGTCTCTGTCAGTGGCCTTAACGGCTAGTGGCACAATTATCTAGCACAAAGACAGCTTTGAAGAACTTGCTTTATTGATTTTGTTGAATACTCTGTTCTTGGTAAATAATACCTTAAGCACAGGTATGAATTTTTTTTAAACATCTTTTCATTGTGGAAAAAATTGAAACAGCAGGACAATCAGCTGCCTAATGCACTGTTACTGTCTACCAACCATACCACCACCGCCACTTCTTCCAGGAGGGCACTTCTCATGGCCCTGCCCATTTCTCCCCACTGCATGTTAGGTATTTTGAGGAGTGGATTCTGGACACATAGTTTCAACTTTAAATGTTGTATTAGGTAGCTCTAAAATAGACTCAATAATAGTAATATGTTTTTCTTTATATCACCAAATAGTACTCAATACTCAGAGTTCATGTCCTATAAATGTTGTTTTTAAAATTCTTGTTGAAATTATATCCAGGGATAGGTATGTTAGCATACCCTTCTAACGCCAGCATTACACAGGCAGAGAGGCATGCAGATCTCTGTCAGTTCAAGGGCAGCCTGGTCTACACAGTGAGACCCTATTCTCCCCCTCCCCCCACAGTCCATAAATTACATGCATTTGAATGCCATCTACATTGATTGATTGATAGAGCCCTTAAGCTAGTGTTTCTCAACTTAGGAGCTTTGATCTTTTTGGCAAACCTCTATCTCCAAATATGTTATAATTCATAACAGTAGCAAAATTATAGTTTTGAAGTAGTAAAGAAATAGTGTTATGGTTGGGGGTCACCACAGCGTGAGGAACTATGTTAAGGGCTGCAGGTCAAGAAGGCCAAGGAACGCCATTCTAAGCCACTCTTTCACTCAGCCCCGTGTTTCCTGTTTTACCTTCCTGCTGTTTATACAAACCTTATCAAAAGGACTTACTGCATTTTAAAAACATTTATTTGATTTATTGGAGTTCTGGGGAATATACCCAAGATGTCTTACCTACCACTGAGCTATACTTGATTGTGAATTTTTTAAAAGCAGAAATGGGGTTACTAAGAAGGGTGAGTGAGACAGGTAAGAAGGTAATGGTATATTTCCTTAGAGTGAGTGGCTGGTGGGGTGCGGAGGAGAAACAAGGCCTTTATGTAAGGGGCTGTTAATTAGTTCTGAGAATTGGGTGGCTGGTTACATATTCATGGCAGCATTTTACATAGCTGTCACATGTATTTCTTGGATATTTATAGCAAGAAGAGTGTAGTCATTAAGATCTTTCCCGGTTTTCATTTTTGTTCCATATATTAAGTCTGATTTCTCTACGATGTAAACAAGTACTGATTTTCTCACTTTTTTACTTGTTGCAAAACAGGTCCTGTTTTTTTTACTAGTAATATAAGAGTTTTTATGTTAAAAGTTTGAAGAAAGGCTCAGTTTTGTATTCCCTAGCTCTCACATAGTGAGTTGGTTCTCAGAAACACTCTAAAGGTGAAGAACAAGCTTGCTTTTCTTTTCCTTATCACTGAGTGCATATTAACAGTTGTGATGTGTTTCAGTTCATTGTATGTTGTTTTTAACTTCACTGATGTGAAATGATGATTCCTTTGTCCCATGCTAAGATAAAATAATCCTGGTAACAGGAAAACACTACTGCTGCTGATATTGACAAGGAAAGTAATTTTACCCTGTTATTCTTTTTAAGTATATCTGACTATACGTATAAATCAGTATCCCTTAAAATACCCAGAATAGTGTTAGTTAGTAACATCGTGTAAGTCCACAGGAAATCCATTTGCTGTTCTTGGTTTCATGTTGTAGGAATTGCTAAGCTAGGGCCTTGATGTATGCTTTAACATATCCCTGAGCTTTCAAACTCAAAGCTGTCAGGGAACTGGAAGATCCTATTTACCTATTCTGTCTTTTAGCATTGGGCAGATTTTTCACATTTGAATTTTTCCTTAATTTTATTTTGTAAAAGCTTTCATTACATGTATGGGCGCAGGGTATAGCCACCATGCTCATGTGGTAGTCTGAGGACATTTTGCTGGACTTGTTTCTCTCCTTCAACCTTGTGGAGCATAGAGAATGAACCCAGGTTCCCAGGCTTGCCTGCAGATCCTTGTGCCTACTGAGCCACCTCACTAGCCAGTCCTTTCATCCTCCTCCTTGTCCTGAGTGTAGTTCTGGAACAGTCACACACATGCCCAGGTGTGTCTGCTCAGGCGGTCCATAGATTACAATATACTCAATATTTTCTCTACCGTATTTTGTTACTGTGTCTGACTTCACACCATTGTTTAACAGCATTTAAAAGGAATGCATCTGTATATATAGCAGTTTGTTTTAATAACTGCATCACATTCACTTGTGGTATGTCACCAATCAATTACATCTAATCTGCTGTTATATACAATGGTCTAATATATGTGTTTTGTGCTTGTCTCATATTCAGAAAAGAATTATAAAAATTTTTTTTGATTTATGTATTATATATTTGATATCTCTCTCTCTATATATATATATAGAGAGAGCTTTTATATATATACATATATATATATATATATATATATATATATATATATATATATATATCTCCATTGCATCACCAACAGAATTAAACTCACCTGTATTATTAGGAGACTTAGCATCTTTTTCAGGCATCAGGTAAAAACTAATTATCTATAATTATGCCTTAGATTGGGTAAGTTCTGACTTTCTCAGAGAATTTTTAGTTGAAAAAGGCTGTACCTTTCTTTGTGCTTTATATTCCTTATTCCTGCCTTACCATCACACCACAACTCACCACCTCCTTTTTTGGTTAACTTTTTAAAAAGAAAATGTTATACTTTTTTTTTAATGACAATTTCATATAAATATAATTTGGTCTTATTAGCCCTAAATTATCTCTTTTTACTTAGCCTAGTTTTCTTACCACATCCCCTTTGTACTTTTAATGTCACTCTTTAAAAAAATGTATTTATTTTTATATTCTATACATGAATGTTTTGCCTTCTTGTATGTCTGTGCACCTTGGGTGAGCCTGGTATAAAAAGCAGAGGTTGTGTCAGATTCTCGAGCTGGGGTTCTGGACCAGTGAGTCTCCAGGTGAGTGCTGACAATTGATTCAGCAAATGCTCTTAACCACCAAGCCATTTCTCCAGCTCCTCCCTCCCCCTTTGTTAATGACTCACTGAGGTGAATTAGTGTTGCCTACATGTCATGGATGTGGTGTCATCCACAGGTGTATGGGCAACCTAACCAGTGGGCCATAGTTCTCATTTATTGATTGTGTGTGTGAGTGTCAGGGCTCTCTGTAGTGCTGATTGTCCTTGAACTTACAGAGATCCACCCACCAGTGCCTCCTGAGTGCTGGGAATAAAGGTGTGTGCCACCACACTGAGCCTATTGATAATTTGACAAGATGAATTAGTGAGTAGGAAAAGTTAAATGATTGTTTTCTCAATTACATGGGTTTTTAAGTAAAAAATGCTTGAATAGTAGTATTCAGCTATGACAACAGGTTAGTTGCTATAGAACTGAGGCTGTCCAATTCTGTTCCTACCTAATTTGGCTTAGAAAGAACCTGACTAGGTAAGTTAGTCTTAACTATCTTTATGGTAAAAATTGATATTTCTGTTCATAATACTATAGATGGTTATTACTTAGTTCTTATTGTAGTTAATACCATCTTCTAAGACTTTTACCTTAAAATAGCTTTTGCCAATGGGCTTGTTGGTTAGTAACAGCAAAGATAGCAGTGTGTGGCTTCACAGTGCTTGTAGATTATGCTGTTAAAAAAAATCCAGGAACTAGTGAGTTTTCTCATAGGTTGAGGGTTTTATGGATACTAGCTGATGAATTTCCAGAAATTAGAAACAAGATTGACTGTGGGTAGATGAGGTGCTTCATCCACCCTATTAAAAGGTTTGAGGTACAGTTGGAGATGTTGTATTAGTATTGAAGATAAAAGTTGAATTCCATGTTAAAATTATTTCCCTTTTGGAAGCAGTTGTTTAATGTTATCTTAATTAAAAAAAAAAAAAAAAAAACAAAAAAACAGCTTGACAGCATTGGAAGAAATTGGCTGAAGAGACCAGTCACAAATGATGATGAAGCCTCAGATAAACCACTTAGAAATTCTGTGCTTGTTGGAAAGTAAGGTTCATGTTTTTGCTTGTTTCTTTGTTTTTCGAGACAGGGTTTCTCTGTATAGCCCTGGCTGTCCTGGAACTCACTATGTAGACCAGGCTGGCCTCGAACTCAGAAATCCGCCTGCCTCTGCCTCCCAAATGCTGGGATTATAGGCGTGCGCCACCACCGCCCGGCGGGTTCATGTTTTTGAATAGTCAGCTCTTTGAATCTTTTTTCATAGAAATTTTATTTTTAGTTGGCTCATAATTGATACATTTATGAGGTACAGTATGGTATTTTAATGTGTGTATACAATTTGTAACCATCCAATCAGCACCTTGTTTCTTTGTGTTAAAGAAAATATGCTTAGCTTGTGCAGAAATTTCCCTAGCAACTCCCCTCCCAATAGCTCCATATTGGAAATAACCCAGATGTCATTGCACATGGATGCTTAAAGTCTGGTGCACCCTTGCTGTGGAGCAACCTAGGTACACAGAAAACACACAGTGAGAATGAAGACAGCCATGCATAGAGAAAGCTGTGCTTTGCTTACTGCATGGTTCTTTTAGATGACACTCTTGAAATGGAATCAAGTGTTTTTAGTTCTGAAAAGGAGGCCCAGGATTTTTGTGTGTGTGTGCTGGGAGGGCTCTATAATATAATTAGAGTGCAGTTGATATTTTGAGAATGATTTTATAGTATAGTTTTTTCTTTAAAAAACATTAACAGTGGCAAGAAAATTTTCTTGTTGTTGATTTTGTTGTTTTAACTCATAAATACATTCTATCATTCCCTAACAATTAAATGTGATTTCCAAGCATTGCAAAACTAAAATTAAAATCTTACATCCATTAAAAAAAGAAAATGAACATTCAGGATCATCTTATCTCAGCAGTCGTCTGGCCTTAATATTAATAACACATTAAGTTAATAACACATCTCTGTGTCTCAGTGTCTTTTGCCATAGTCCACAGTGCCAGTGTCTTAAAGGTATCTGTGTAGCTGACAGCTAATAACTTGATTTACTTATGCACTGGCTAGTTTTATGTCAGCCTGACACAAGCTGGAGTTACCTGAAAGGAGGGAAACTTGGTTGAGGAATGCCTCCGTGAGATCCAGATGTGTAGGGCATTTTCGTAAATAGTGATTGATGGAAGAAGACCCAGCCCACTGTGGATGGTGCCATCCCTGGGGTGGTGGTCCTGGGTTCTCTCAGAACGCAGGCTAAGCCAGCCATGGCAAGCAGGCCTGCCGGCAGCACTTCGCAATGGTCTCTGCATCAGCTCCTGTTTCCAGGTTCCTGCTTCTGTGAACTCCTGGCCTCCTTGCTTTCGATGATAAACTATTATCTGGAACTGTGAGTGAAACAAATCCTTTCCTCCCCAAGTTGCTTTTTGTCATGGTGTTTCATCACACCAATATTAACTGTAAGACACTTTTATCCTATAGTTTTGATCAAGTGAAGACATGATGTCTTGTTGAGATTTGGGAGTGATTGGTTTTTAAAGCAGAAAGAAGCCTAGTGTATTTGTTCCTTTTAATTCCCTGTATTCAGAAAACTGACAAATGTGACTTTAGGAAGGAAGGTCTGTTGGTCAGGGGATATAATATAGTCTTATCACAGCACCCATCTTGGAAAATTCCAGGTGTGGCTTTCTCTTCACATTTCTTTCAAAGAGTAAACAGAGAGGTCAGGTGAAAGAGGAACTAGGCACCATCCCTACACTTAGCACCTCAGTAGTCTGTCATTCATACCTCGCCTCCTACGGGTTCCAGATCCTCCCCAAACCATGTAACAGGTGGAGGCTTAGCAAGTGGTAATACATGAACCTATGGGAGATGTTTCAGATTGAGACCTTAACATTCATTCTTCTGCAGTTCTCTTCAAAGCATCTGTAGTTTTAAAAACACTCAAGAAAAATCAAACTCACTGGAGATAATCTTTTTGTTAAATGCAGTAAAATTATCTTTCAGAGAAATGGACTTTTTAAGACAATTTAACCCTTTTTTAAACTTTGTCAGCAGATAAAATTAGCCAATTGGAAATGCTGTCAAGGTTTTTTAAGCATGCTTGACTTAACCTGTTTACAGGCTATAGTGCAACTTTTGGTCTCCTAGTATTTCAAGGCTGTCAACTAGTTCCTATGAGGCCTGTTTGCTGCTTCCCCCCCTACCTCCAATCCCTACCCCCCAACCCCCCTCCCGCCCTCATATGTGTTTCAAAAATAGAAAGTACTTTAGAATATTGACTAGGTTATTTAGCTCTTTCCGTTTACATGTTCACTATGGAATCAAGGACTCTGCAGATTTTAAATAATTATTTTACCTTGGTGTACAATCCTTAAAATTGTGAGACAGTTTTTAAGGGGTAAAAAGATGAACCCAAACAGAATTTCTTTTGTTTATTAAAAGGAAGTAACATTTTAAGTAACCCGTAAGACTTAAATTACTCTGCCATGGATCTAATTGCAGCATAAGTTAATTGTCCATGTCTAGTGAAGTCAGGCATGAGTTTCAGTAAAGGGAGAGTCCATTTTATCACTAGTTGCTGTTAATGAGCCTTTAAAAATTAAAGCTTGAGTGGATTACAGTCAGTTAAGGAATATTCAAGTACCTTTGTAGTTTGGTTATATATATATGGCACATTTTCTTTCTAGAATGTCCTGTTTAGTAGTGACAGAATTGATAGGAAAGCGCCACTTATCTTTATTGTGTGCTGTGTTGCTTGATTTTCCCAGCCATACTCCTGCAACAAAGAACATCAATTAGAAAACATTTTTATGTTATCAGCATGTTGATAGGCAATTCATGAATCAGGTGAGGCACTCAGTCTACCTAGTAGTTGTATTTTTTTTTTTTAAGTTTTTTAGCTGTGAAATACTTTTGTCACAATTTCCTGTTGCTCTATTTTAAAAGGACCTTTAAGATAGATCAAATTATATCTGTCTCTCTCTCTCTCTGTGTGTGTGTGTGTGTGTGTGTGTGTGTGTGTGTGTGTGTGTGTGTCTGTCTGTCTGTCTGTCTGTCTATCTATCTATCTATCTATCTATCTATCTATCTCTATCTATCTATGTATCTGTCTAGGGACTTGAGAGATAGTTCTGCAATTAAGAGTACCTACAGAGGCCGGAGAGGATCTTACTTCAGTTCCCAGTACCTGTGTTGGGTAGCTCACATCATCTTGTATCTCCAGAATATTTGATGCCCTTTTCTGGACTTCATAGATGTCAATACTCTTGTACATATAGTTATGCACAGATACTCACACATACAGACACAGAGAATTTTAATGGAAAAAGTTTAAAAAGGTATTTTTTATCAAATTCCAAAATTTCATATTGTGTTATGCCCTTAAGTCAGTAGACTTTCTGGATTCAGATTTCTCTAATTTTTTTTTTATTGTATTTCTCCCCCTAGCCCAGTTCAATCCACACCACAAACAGCATTTGTGTGCTGTATCCTTTAGTCTCCTACTTAAAATAGGCTATTGGCCTTCATTCTAAATGATTTGATAGCTTTTCTATTTTCTCATGATTAAAATTCAAGCCACCTGTTTTGGCAAGAATATTTTTAAAAGTGATTTTTTTCATTAGTATCATTTAGCAGTTACATGGCTTGGCTCTCTTTTCTTTTCCTTTCTTTTCCTTTCCTTTCTTTTTCTTAGTGTTGAATATTTTGGTCACTTGCTTAAGAATTTTGCTTGCCATATTTTTTCCCTATAGCATAAGATTTTAAACTTATAGCCAAGCATATTTTGTTTCTTTTCCTTCCCAACAGACACTTGCCTGATGGTTTCAGGATTAGTTAATGACTTGTGTCCAAATTTTGATGTTTTTTAAATTCCACTTATATTTTCTAGTTAATGATAGCACTTTCTGATAAGCCAAAATATTATTTCTATAACCTCTATTTTCTGTTGAGTTTAGACTCTGTATCCTTTATCTAATTTCTCCCCAGTATCAGGTCTGCTTATTTGATTTATTTTATAAGGTAGGATGGCATAAATTCCATTCTCATATACTTAATTATTTTTGCCCTGTAAAGCAGTTTTAAGGACAAACCTTTTGAATTGCTTTTATAGTGGTATAATTTACTTTTTTCAGTATGAGAAAAATTATAAAGTTGACTTGGTAAGTTCTTAGTTTAGTGAAAATTTTATTAACTCATTTACTGTTTATATAGCTACTGAGTATTAGGTTGGGGTGGATGCTTACTGTCTAGGAATTTCCTTACGTAGTTTTGTTTCACCTGTAGTGGGGGAATAAAAGGTGTGATTTGTTTTTAAACAATGATATTTCTAAGTCATTCTACCACATTTTGATAGCAAGTTAAAAAAATTTAATTATTATGAGTCTGAGGGGATAGAAGGCTGATCTTTCATCTCAGTTTGCCCAAAATAGCCTAAGCTATATTACTGTTGTGATCTAATTGCCAATAGCTTTCCTTATCATTCTCAGAGCACTGGAATCTGATTGACCAATTACACAAACACTAACTAATTTAACCTGTCATTTAGAAATGGATACTCAAGCATTCCATCAGCTAATTAGGTTAACTGAAAGCGTAAGATCTAGGTCTGTCTTAGTATGTGCTCTTACTTCTTCATTCATCTTCAGATTTCAGGAGGAAGTGTAGCTGCTTAGAAAAACTTAACTGGAATTTACTACACATTTTTAAAATACAAGATTATTTTGTAGACTACTATGAGCATAAACAAATATGCAGTGAATAAACTCATTATGGACATACAGAAGAATTTTTAAGTAAAATATTTTAAATATACATTTGTCATAGTGTTAGGAATTATTTGGTATGAAATAAACATTGATTATTGTCCAATAAGGTTGTTGTTTGAAATGAGGTTGCATTCTGTTGTAGTCAACATTAAATCCACAGAATGATCTCTTATACCCTTTGCTGTCCTTAGTTTCCTTAGTCAGACTGCATTTATGACAATCTCTGCCAAAAAAAGTTAAAGATTCTTGATGTTTGTCCCTAGTCTTTCAGATTCCCTAAATCCTTGAGTGCTGACTTTATACAGTTAGAAACTAATTTATGTGGTATACGCAAAAAGATATTACCAGAGGCATACCAGCTGCTGTTAAAATAGTAAGCCTTTCCTGCCTGCCTGCCTGCCTCCCCTTCTCTTCCCTTCCCTTCTCTTCCCTCCCTTCCCCTCCCTTCCCCTCTCCCCCTTCTTTTCTCATAAAATACTAGAATTCCTTCATCAGTAAGGTCTGTGCCACTGTAACAAAATATATGAGAGTGGGTAGTTTATGATAATAGAAGCTTACTGCTCTTTTTGAGGCAATTTGCTGAGATTTGTGCTCCATTGGAGCCTCTACTGCTGTTATCCTCCACAAAAGAGAAATATGGTTGAACAGATGGAAGGAACAAATATATTTGCATATTTCCTTTCCTTTTTTTTTTTTTTTTTTAAAGAGCAGGATACCTCCTGAAAGGTCCAACTTGCCACTCTTTACTGAACATTACATTTCTCATTCATGAACTTGGGGCAACAAATCTGGACCGTACCTCTAGCTTACACATGACTGTAAAAATGAACTCTCTGAAGAGAGGGAAACTAAGCAGTTGCATGGTTCAGTTGAAGTCCTCAGTGATGACAGGTGCACGGCTCCTTCTGTACAGGAGAAATGGGATCTATTCCACTGATGGCATCTTGTGTTCTTCAAAAGTGGCTTCTTCAAAGAAATCTGTATAGTAGATCTAGAAAATAAGAGCTTATCAAACTAGAATCTTTTTAACTTGGTACTTTGAAATAATTTTAAAAATTGAAAGAACTCCATGTACGTGGTTCACCTCATTTCTGGTGTGTACATACACCTTTTAATTCTGGGCCTGTTTTTTTTTTTTATTTCTTTTGGGGGCACATATAAGAATAAGAAGTCTTTACTGTATAACTTGAGACAGAAAATAAACAAGTGTGTGAACATCTCAGATAGTTTCCTTTTGGAAGATTGGTGCTTGGTAGAGGTCTTTTAAATAAAGTCACCAAACAAAAACTGGAAAAGGTACATTTAAATTTGAGTTGTGGATGCACACCAGGGGTGATGGTTGTTGTCCAGTAGGATCTAAAAATGAATGGATGATTCCCTGGAGTTAGAGCAAGTGCAGAAACACTCAGGTGAGCATAAGATGGAAGTATCTGTGATAGAGGATGATTAGTGTAGCTGAAGAAGAGAGGAAAGAAGTGGGTGTGTGTTTGTGCGCGTTGGTGGGTGGGTGGGTATTATCGAACAGACAAAGTGTCTGTTCATAGTATTGCCTATAGATAACTTAGGGAGTTTGAAGACTGAGATTGTCGAATATAAATTTTAAAGAGTTCTTTGGAATAATAGAGAGTACATTACACCTGAAGAAAGGGAATGTATGTGTTAGGCACATCCATAGTTATTATAGTTATAGTTATTATTGTAAATAACTACATAGATGTAGTTATTGACCTGGGAGATGGAGTCTTGTTTCAGATTCACTTTATTTGAACATTTTGAGACTATTTCAACTTATACTGGATTTCCGAATCTAGTATTGGTCTCTAAACAGACAACTCAGTGTTTCTCTTGACTTTTGTTATTTACTTGTATTGGCTTACAAAGGCTATTATTCTCCAAGAGTAATCTTATTTTTTTTTATTTCAGTGAATTGTGGGCATAATTAATACTTATTTTTTCCTAAGCTCTTTTTTGCCGGGGGTGGGGTGGTGGTGGTGGTGGGGGTGGTGGTGGTGATGGTGGTGGTGGTGGTGTTGGGGCAGGGACTGGGTAGCTTACTTAATTTCTTATTGTCTGAAGAGTATAGGACTGCCAGGTAAGAAGGAAGACATAAATTACAATTTCAGAGGCTAGGCAGATAGCTCAACCAGTAAAGAGCTGGAGAATCTCAGCTCAGTCCTCATAACCCTCCCCCCTCCCCCCCCCACACCCCCATTAAAGGAGGTAAATGACCAGGACATGGTGGCATACATTTACAATCCCAGTTCTGGGAAGGTAGCAACAGGAGGGTTCTTGGATCTCACTGACTGCTCACTCTTTACTATTGACAGACCCCAGGTTGGTGAGAGACCATGGCCTGGAAATTCAAGGTATAACGGATATATCCAGAAAGATACTCATAGTTGTCTTCTATGTACACATGCACAGTGTGCATGCACCATCCACACATACATGTTTTCACTTATGGAACAACTTACTATAACTGAACTTAACAAAAATGAGACAATGCAAAGCCAGCACCACTTTGAATAGGAGTTCAAGTTAAGCAGAATTGAAATCTGAAACATAAAGGTGAAGTTATTAATTACCATGTTATAAGCAAAATAGTAGGAATATTTTATAGATAATGTGAGTGATCATAATAATTTTCCAGCTCATGCATCAGTTTTCTTTTTTTCTTTTTTGACCTCTCCATACTGCACGATTCTCTACATGGTAATATTGTAAATGTGAACTTACAAATTTTTAAATGGTCTTTAGTCAAGTGGCTAGATTATTTAGTAGTATTTTATAGCATTTAATTTATTTATTAAATTAATTAATTTATTATTATTTTGGTTCTGTATCTATGTGAATGGTATGTTTGTACCATGGGGTGCGTGCACACGTCTGTGTGCCTGCCTGCCTGCCTGTGTGTATGTCTATTGCCTGTGTCAGTGGGCAACTTTGGAGTTTGTTATTTTGTTTTGTCTTTATTTGAGTTCTACGAACCAATCTGAAGTTGCCAGGCTTACGTGGCAAGCACCTTTACGAGCTGAACTTTCTGGACGGACCCAAATTTTATTGTTTTTTGTTTCAGTGTATTAATTATTGGTATCATGTAATAGGATTTTTTTTTAAAGGCAGGTTTGTGCTCTGTATCTCAGACTAGCCTGGAGTTTACTAAATAGCTCTTGCTGGCCCTCAAAGATAGTTCTTCAACTTAACATAATTTATTATGCTTAAATTATAAACATGAGCTAAAATTATACATACTCAGCTTTAAAACTGTATATTAAGAAGTAATTTTAATAAGTTTTATAGTAAGCTGTATATTACCCAACCTCGGTAAGTGGGTGTTGAGGCTAGGGTATGTGGGCTCCTTTCTCTTTGGTAATTTTCCATGCTCCTGAATACACATTTAGGATGTCACTAAGCGAGATGGCAGCTGCATGTATTCGGGGTGTTTATGACATTCCCAAAGCGGGTGGGAGTGCTTGAAGCAGGGGTGTTCTGAGACAATAGTTGGTTAATGAGTTTGCTTGTATGTACAAGAGAAAAGAATGGGCCTGATTGCTCACAATTTGAAGCCTGAAAATGTATTTTTCTGGATCTGTGTATTTGCATATCTAATTGCTATGTAATCAAAACTAAGTGAACTGTAGCTACTTCAAACTTTAAAATGAAAGGCAATCATCCTTATGGGGAGGAGGGGGGCCCCTAACTTGCAAGCTAGCCTGAATATTAGCATTATAGTCCTCTTGTGCTTAATTATAGGTGTCTGGCTGAGCAGCAAATGTATGCTTGTGTAATAGAGAAGTGAGTGTGACTCTGACACACCAGTAGAGCTCTGCTCTAACAGCCTAAGCTTTGAGAGTCATTACTGTGTATCTATTGTATGCGTTGGCAATAGGATGGTGCCAGCAGGACTGCTAATTACCTGCTTTTTTTTGATATGGAAAATAGTGGTTCCACCAGTGTGACCTTACTACTAAAATTAAAGCTTGTTTAAGCAGCCAGAATATGCTTGGTTTTCTGGTAGAAAGAATCCCCACCTTCCACCCCAAAGTTGTTTCTTGACAGCTTTGTTTTTTATTAGCCCTTTGGGGGTTAAAATCTGTTTACTATAACATGAGTCCTTTGGGGGTATTGTAGATTTCCCTTTTCACTGTATTATTAATTTGAGAGACAGTATATTCTTAACATCCTTAAATGTCATTGAAAGTTTTATAGCCACTAATTTCCAACGTTTTCAGACTAATAGAAGCTCTTTTTATATTTCCTCATTGAACTTAGACATCTAACACAGGTTTAAAACATATTTTAGTTTCAATTAGTGTCAAACTAGTTCTTCTTAGTCATTCAGTCCCTGAGGAAAAGATAGGTTCACCTGATACCAAAGTCTTCAAGATTCAAGGTTTGGTTTGAGCTAGGGAACTACAGAAACGTCTGCAACCCCCGACCCCAGCAAAACAAAATGCTGTCACTTCTCCTTATTGCACTTAATGCTGTTTCAACTTTTAAAAAGTTTATTCCAGGGGGCTAGAGAGATGGCTCAGCTGTTAAGAGCACTGACTGCTCTTCCAGAGGTCCTGAGTTCAAATCCCAGCAACCACATGGTGGCTCACAACCATCTGTAATGAGACCAGATGCCCTCTTCTGGTGTGTCTGAAGACAGCTACAGTGTACTTAGATATAATAATAAATAAATCTTTTTAAAAAAAGTTTATTCCAAGTCTAAGAATTTAGGATTATTAAACTGTTTTCAAAAGTACTAATTGCTTTCCAATTTTTTTCTCATTTTCTGGAAAAAGGGTTTATTTTTGTAAATTGTTAGTTGAAATGGAGTTAGCAGATATATTTCAGAAGATAGTCTTGTGAAGTTTTACCTTTTAAATTAAGACTTAATTTGTTGAGGACAGACACACACACACACACACACACACACACACACACACACACACAATCCCAGCAACCTGGAGACAGAGGCAGGTGATCTCTGCGTTCAAGGCCAGCCTGGTCTATGTAGAAAAGCCCTGTCTCAGAAAATAAAATAAAAACATACCATGTTAGTCTTGATTTTTGCACTTCTTTTCAGTCACCATTATTTTGTGAAAACAGCTTATGAGTGATCAACAATCAAATTTGAGTGTGCTGGAGTTTTGTGCAACTTGGCTTGAAGTCATCTCCAGCTGTAGGAAATGCCATTGAACAAATGAAGAAAAATCAAACCCTTTATGCACCATGTGGTTTGTGATTTTTGAACAGTTACCAAGTATCTGATCTATTTCTGGTTTTTACTTATGCTTTTGAAGTTGTTTCAGTCTTAAGTAATATTTTCATCAAAAGAGCAATTTTCTTCTCCATTCTTTCTATAATACATCCATATTTTCATGTAAACACTTGCTATGTTCTCAGTTACAGGTTTATCTCACAGTAATTTATTTTCAGTAACCTCTAAGTCTTGTACATGCATGACACATGGGAGACCCTTGGAAATTTAATGTATTGCGACCTTTCATGTGCTGTGCTTGAGCCAGCCCCTGGGTTTAAAAATATTCTGTTGAATTAATTTGCTCTATATGTACAGTAACTATCTGTAGTTACTGTTCTTTCCTATTTTAAAATTATTATTGTTTGTGTAAGTGTGCATATGCATACACCTGCCTATGTGTGAGTACATGTGTGCCAGGCAATACATGTGCTGTAGCACATTTGTGGAGATGAGAAGACAGCTTTCATGAGTTGAGTCTTGTATTATACTGTGGATTCCAGAGACCAAACTCAGGTACTAGGCTTTCATGGGATCTTTTTTTTTCTGTATCTGCTGAGTCAGATTTCATATTTTAGTATCTTTCTTCCCTTTTTGCATGTGTGTACAGGTGAGGGATTAGGTGACGTTATTCAGATGCTGTCCAAGATTTCATATTACTCATCTCCTCGTGTCTGTGTAGCCATCCTCTGCTCTTGCAACTTCCCCCCAAAGAACATAAAATAAGAGTTAAAAAAACAAAACCAAAAAAACCATCTTGCAGTGGAGGCTGTAGTATGCCACAGTGTGCACACAGTATACACTTTTGTCTACACATCTTGCAAATGTTGATGGCAATTAGTTGTTTCCAAGTCTCTGGTTTTTGCTACACTGTCAATACTGCATCCTTATAAGAGGGACTAATATTGGATTTCCTGTTGCTGTGTCCTGGAGATACTGTAGCTTTGAATCTGCAGGACAGGCCCTTTCATGTATTCCAGCAGATCATAGATGGAATAGATGTTGGTATTTTAGTAGGCATAATTACCATGCCTCTCCCCACAGGTGTTTCAAAAGAGCTCTCCCTAGGATTCTGATAAACTAATATAGAGAAAGATAGACAATACCAGAAGGAAAATAAAAGCAATTAAGAGTTCTCAAACTTCCAATATAGAATCTCTTGATAAATAAATTTGATAACTAGATGATCTTTACTGAATTCTTATTTGAAGATAGGACAATGGATATTTCCTATTGTAGAAAACCAAGGGATGGTAGCCAGTTGGAAAAATTGGGGTTTGCATACTATAGGTGCAGATCAGAGTTCCGAGAGCCACTTACTTAGTTTCTAGCTTCTTGTGTCCTTGGATAAAGAACTGTGCCAAGGACATATGTATAAAAAGACAGTGGAATAGAGGCAGTTTATGAAAAAGTCCCAGGAATGGACAGAATGCTGGGGAAACACATGTACAACAGCCCTGAGACATGAGGTTCATTACCATTAACTTACATAGGATGTGTCTTTCCTCCAGTATATATTTCCAGGTTTTGTTTTGTTTTTCCCTGCATGCTCTTCTTGTTGCTTGTAGCCCAGGGTAAAGGGTCCCCCAGTCATGTTTGTCCTTTCATGTCGAAGCTGTTCTTCTATTCCTCAGATGGCCTAATAGACACACATTTAGCATTCAGGAAACCAGATAAGCCTGATAAAAAGATGTTTGAAGAAATAATGGCTTAGAACCTTTGAAGTGTGTTGGTAGACATAAATAAGCAGGTTGTAGATCCCCAACCAGCAGAATGTAGAATGAACACAATACAGTATATACACTGAGGTGTATCAGAACAAATCTTTGACACCAGATACCAACGGCCAGTCTTATCTGAGTGTGGTTCATACTTATTTTCCCAAAATTTAGAACGCTGTAGCAGGAAGATTATGTAATGTAGTAAAGATCATTAACCTTACAACCATCTTCTAGAAGTATAGTTAAAAAACTACTGAGACACAAGGTTCAAAAGTAAAATATAGCCCTTGTATAGTCATATATATTCATGTATTCACACATAGAAAGACTCTGCCTCAGAATGAAACCTTGATGCTTTTGAATGTTTGCTTCCTAAATCATTAGCCCATTCTTTTTTCCTAAGGGCCTTCATTTTATTTTAGTTTTATTATATGTTTGTATTGCATAAAAAACATCTTGAAGGCAGAGAGAAAAGAAAATTACATATGAAATACTAAATGGCTGATTTTATTAACAGAAAATAAATGGGAAGGGAAAATAACTTCTAAATTCTAGAAGTTGAAATAACCGTCTGAATTGTCTAACTTGCAAAGACTATCTTTTAAATGAAAGTGAAATAAGATACAAGAACTGATTGCCAGCACATTGATTGCATTAGGTAATGTGAGTGAGTGTTCTTTTAGGCTAAAGAAAAATGTTAGTCATTAAAAATTGGTTACTTAAAGGAAATGGCTAATACTGGTAATAGTAAATATTCTGGTAAATGAAAAATGCCTCACTGGATACATTATAATTTCTTATAAAAGACAATAGCTATTTAATGTAGATTTCTTAAATTATATCAGCGTATATATGAACCTATATGGTTATAAAATTTGTTATGTGAAATAGCAAACAAGTAAGTAGCTCATATATAATTGAAATTTGTATTATATCCTTCCCCCTCCTTGATAGCAACCATAAAAATACTACTAAGAAGTATAATTAGAAAGTTACCAAAGTTAAGCTTAAAATTAAAATGCAATTACAGAACATACTACGGCAGTGAGGCTAGAGAGGTGAGCTAGTGTTAAGAGCTCTGATTGCCCGTGCAGAAGACTGGCCTTGCATTCCCAGCGCCCCACGGTCACTCACAGCCACTCCAGTTCTAGGGTAGCTGATGCCTTCACACTTCTGGTAGTTCTTGCATACACACCTGGTATAGACATACAACTAGGCACACATGCATCCATTAAAAATACAATATCTGAATTAAAAAGAAACATGCACACTGCTGGATCTGATATGGTAGAGAAGAAAGTATGGAAAAGAAGCATAGGAACAGCAGACTAGTTGCTTATGTAGACTGTGAAATGGAGTGACTGTAGCTTCAGCCCTGGCCTAAATTGCTTAGATAACAGTGGAAGAAGCCCACCCCAGAGCATCCAGTTGCTCTTCTTAAAGCCCATCAAGAGATACACTATCCATAAGAGAAATCCTGTGAGGTTGAAAATACAAAAAGTGGAAACAATATTTCTAGAAGATAGCATGCAGGCATCTCTTGATACAAAATAAAATATTCTCAAAAGGAAATGAAGGAGATATTTTGTAATGGTAAAGGTTAATCTAACAAGATAATGAAATGGCATAAATACAACTTTATACATGAGCCAAAACATTAAATATAGGCACAAACAGTAATTAATTCCAGAATCAGAAGTAGGGTTTGTTTTGTTTGTTTTGTTTTGTTTTTGATTGAAGAGGAGGTTGACGTTATTCCCACCACTTTGGCCTTCTGGGCCTTGTTAAATATTGTATCTAATCATTAGAAACTTTATATTTGCTTTTAAGTACACTAGAGTGAAGCCTATGCACCTCACATAGGGTAAGAAAGGGATGAGAATTGTATAACCTAAACTTTGATCATCAAGGAATTGAATACCAAATATTTTGAAAATAAGTAACACAACTTTCTATGACTCATTGGCCAAGGCATATGGAGGAAACCAGAAAACATTTTTAGTTGAATGATTGTAAAGAATACAAGACAGAAAAAAATCATGAGGTAAAAACTTGTTTAAAGGGGACTTTTTTTAATATGTGTTTTACAAGCTTAGAAACATCAAAAATAAACTAATTTCTGTGTGATTAAAAAGGAACTAAGAAGCCGGGCGGCGGTGGTGGCGCACACCTTTAATGCCAGCACTTGGGAGGCAGAGGCAGGTGGATTTCTGAGTTCAAGGCCAGCCTGGTCTACAGAGTGAGTTCCAGGATAGCCAGGGCTACACAGAGAAACCCTGTCTCCAAAAAAAAAAAAAAAAAAAAAAGAAAGAAAGAAAGAAAGGAACTAAGAAATATAAGATGGAAGATACTGAAATTGAAAAAGGATAATAGAGAAATGTAATGAAACTGATTGTTTTTCAGAGTATCAGTGTAATAGATGAAACTCTTAATTAGGCTGATCTATAATAAGTAGAAAATACTGATAACCAGAATCTGAGAAGTGGAAGGATATACTAGAGCTCCTATATGTATTAAAAAGTTCTTGAAGGGAAGCATGACATGAGCAGCATTTTGAGACAAGGTGTCATGTAGCACAGGATAACTTTGACCTCTCAATCCTCCTCTCTCTACTTCATAAGCCCTGGGAACTTAGATGTGTGCCAGCATCTCTTGCTCCATGGACATTTAGGATAAAAAAATTAGGCAGTTTATCTGCAAATAGATTCTTTGAAAACAAATTACTGTCAAGAAGCAACAAATCCATAGTATCTGTATGTTGGTTAAGGTCTGAGCTGTATTTTAAAATTTCCCTATAAAGAAAAGATTATACTTTTGTGTATTCGATATTAGAATGGAAATGTGTAGGAAAAGGTTCATATCCCCCATGGTCACAAATACCAATTTTTTACAGATAATAATTAACAAATTTTAGTAAATTTAATTGAAATACTTACTGCAACATTTGCCAAGTGATAGATTTCTTTCAAGAGTTGTTTAGCATCTCCAAGCCAATCAACACAGTCCTTCATATCAGTGGAGTCAAAACTCAGAACTGTGACTGTGTCTATAGCTGCATAAATATGAGCTTGACCATATATTCATAACTGACCCCGTCCCCCACCAGGGAACTAAAAGTAAAAGGAGGCACCCTTAACTTGCTAAAGTTCATCACAAAATAATTATAGTAGCATGAAGTAATAAGATACCGTGTTTTCTCTCCTATGCTCACAAAGATCCCAGGGATGTTTGATTTTATCATTTTAATTCTTGTTGGCACAAAAAAGATAGCCAGTGAAAGCAAAACAGAGGCTGGAAAGGCGGCTCAGGAGTTAAAAGTGCTTGCTGCTCTCGCAGAGGAGTTGAGCTCGCTTCTTAAGGACCACAGTCAGGCAGCTCACAACCCCAGTAACTGCAGTTCCCAGGGATACAGTGACTTCATCTTTAATCTGTGGGTACTTATATACAGATGCATGCACACATTAATAATAATAATAATAATAATAATAATAATAATAATAACAACAACAACAACAATAGGAACATCACATAGAACAGAAGATAATTTAAAATTCTTTTTAGACCTGATTTTTTATATAAAAAAATTTAGGGCATGATAAATACTGTATTTACCAAATACCATCACTGAAAAACATGTCAAGTAGAAAGTACCAGAAGTAACAGAAGGTACAGGCATTCAAAGTGACGCAGACCTAACACCACCATACTGAAGAATGAATGGAGTTGGATGGTTGGCATACTCACGGTGTTTGTTCTATAGGAAAAGTCTTGTCAGACACAGGAGCCTCAGAGGTACTTTGTGTTCTTGAAGCTGAAGATGGAAGATTAAGTGTCTCTCCAAGTGGCTTGTTTTCACGTCATGAGGAAGGAACAGTGAAGAAGATGAAAAGCTAGGAGAATAAAAGCAATAAAGACAAGCTGTGATAGGTATAAAATTTCTTGAACAAGGACACTGACGATTAACTCAAAGGATATTCCTCTGAAAATTAGCAAAATACTACTCTGAAAAGAGAAACATCACATTTATTGTCTTGAGTAGCAGTGTCATTTTAACAGGTTTTTCCTACACCTAGTCTTTTCATTGTATTCTGTGATAAAAGGAATTTATCAGTGTTCATAGTTTATTTTTATTCAGTAATGTTTTGTATGTCATAGTAGTTTGTGGTGTTGTGTAGTTGATAATGTAGCTGTAGCAGTGAATTGGTTAAACCTCAAGAGCTCTGTGGATTCTCACACACACGTACACTTAGCAGTAAATTGGTTAAACCACAAGAACTCTCTGGATTCACACACACACACACACACACACACACCTTGACTAGCTCAATGGTTGGGTGCTTCTAAACCTCCCCTTGACTAGCACACACAGACACACAGACAACACCCCTTGACTAGCACACATTCCCCTCTGGTATCCCTTGTAACAAAATTAACACCTTGTAAATCTATATTTTATTTTTTCTGCTGTTATTTGGGCCCTGCTGCGCGTGCCCCCCTCCCCCCATGGCCACTTTCTCTTTCCACCTGCATTGTTGGATGAGTTTTCTTCTGCAGATCTGATTCCTTTCCCTCCAAGTCATGGCAATTCTCCTGTTCCTATCCCTCTCTCCCTTGGTCCGTTGCCCATGCAATCTAAATCCTGCTTCCATCTCCCTGCCCAGCCATTGGTTTTAAAGGCAATTCTGTATTACCAATTGAAGCCAGCTGGGGACAGGGACCCTCAGGTCTGGAAGCAGATTTTGGGAGCCAAATTAAGACAGAGCATTAGAACCAATTCCCAACATGTAGCAACTTTAAGAATAATCATATTTTCCCCCAAGCTTTTGGAAATTTGTTACCAGGAACTCTTGTTTTTTGTTTTGTTTTTTAATCTTAATCTTACCTAAACTTAGCAAGTTAACTTGCTGCCACAATTTCACAGAAGTTGGTATAAGACCAGTGCTTCCTGAATTAGAAGCTAGGCTTTCTGATGGATGTAAAAAGCAAAAACAGTGTCCTCACATTTGCAGCTAGTCCCTGAATCTGGTGTGCACCAGTGCTAAGGAAGGCTATGACACCTGATTCTGAAACTGTATTTGTAAAGAGGAACATTGGCCAGGACCATAACCTTCTAAGCAAGCAGCCGACAAGATTGTCCTACCCCATCTTTCAGCATTCTTAACATCCTCTGTGACTAGGAACTGCTTGAAGAGATTACTGAAAGTATTTAAAATATCTGGTCACAGCAGCAATGGTAAGGCAAGAAGGACAATATTGTTGTGCTTCAGCATTAATAAGACATGTCAGGCTTCAAAAATGTTGCTGTGTTATTTAAAAGAATGTCTTAGAATTTGTCCTTGAGATGAAGTGAGTGGCTGACTCCATGAGTTCCACCCCTGGAGAGGAGAGTGGGTTCTCTAAAGTTGTTCCCTGACCTCCCTTTACAGGATCTGGGACATGCATCCCCATGTGCATTATATACACAAATAAGAAATGAAATGTGGAAAAGAAATATCTTAAAATGAGTGAAGTACTACATACAAATAAGTACAACAAATACAGTATAGATACAGTATAGATGAGGACAATATTAGGAAAAGTACAGTGAGATCTTAGAAGTATGAGTTTGAAAACGTATACAATATTTTTGTTTGTAAAATACTGTTTCTGTAATGATGTTTATGATAAATATATCATTCCTAGATTTGTTTTATTAACTTTATTGTTTGTGTCCAATTTATAATCTTTAATGATCCCACCAATCTCTTTCCCTTTCTCCCTCTCTTTTACTCCCTTTTACTATAGTTCTGCCAAGATATATTGTTATTAGGAATGTGATGTGATCTAGTAATGAAACAGATAAGCTTTGGGCTACTAGTTAGCATAGTGTTTGATTATTGCTGTTTTTCTTTGAGTTCTAGTTAGCTCACTGACTGTAAATCTACTCTTCAGAAGTATATGCCTTGACTATGTAGGTGCATTTTTCTGCTGAAATTACTGATAAAATAGAATCTTGTACTTGGTAAATCTTTTTTTTTTTTTTTTTTTAGTTTTTTTTTAGTTTTTTGAGACAGGGTTTCTCTGTATAGTCCTGGCTGTCCTGGAACTCACTCTGTAGACCAGGCTGGCCTCGAACTCAGAAATCCACCTGCCTCTGCCTCCCAAGTGCTGGGATTACAGGCGTGCGCCACCACCACCCAGCCGTACTTGGTAAATCTTATTTTTGTCTTCATTGTTTGTCTTCAATGTGCAAAAATAATAGGAAAGCCTTTTTTTTATTATGCCAGCTTACTTCCGTTGACTGTAATTGACACAGTAACAGACTAATAATGGCTTTTACATGAAAGGTCTAATTGTGGGTGCTTTTGTTGTTTACCTCTGATAATTTGCTTTAGGTTTGGGTAGCAGTTATATTTATGCTCATTCTTAAATTGTTTTCAAGTTTAAGAATTTGTATATTTGTAAATTATGTATGTGCATGTGGTCATGTGTCCTTTTTAAGTTTGATAAGGCTTTCAGCATGTACATGCATTCCTTGCTTGGTAACCAGAAGCTAGCAAAGAAATGACATAGATAATTCTTTGTGAAACATGTATTTAGGACTTAATACAATGCAATAATGAACTTTATAGTTCTTTTTTATTATTTCAAAATTTTGTATACACACACATATATACATATGCACATCAAATCCAACATGCTAGATCCCCCTCCAGTTCCTCCAGGATACCTTCAAACATTGACCTCAAATTTCATGTTCATCTTTCAATTCTAAAAGCCCACTAAGCCCATTTTTAGTGCTGTCCATATGTGCATGGCATACAGTCATCCACTGGCACATGGGCAACAGCAGTGCCACACCCCAAAGAAGAATGATGCTTCCTTTCCTAGCAGCTCTTCACTGTATAGACAGTTTCAAAAGTAAAAGCCACTTGAAATATAATTAAACCAATATTTAGCCTTTTGCTATGCTTTATTGTTTCCTTTTACTACTTGAAATACAGCAACCAGTGCTTCATTACATGATGAGATCTATTTTCAAAATACTTATTCTAGGTTGACTGGAAACCAGTCTTATTAAACCTTCTGTAATGAGTGGAGGTATCACTAAATTGGAGGATGAAAGTTTTGATTCATTTCTCATATTGGCAGTTTATTTGTGTGATACTGCTAAGTGACTTGTTTAACCTTAATAACTTCTTTCATAAGTAAAATCTAGGAATATCATGGTTCTCAGATACTCATTATATAAAAAATGGCACTACATGTTTCCTAGAGTAGCCATACTCTCTCTTGTGATTGTCTTGGCCACGTTCATCCTCAGCTGGATATATAATAGGTGCAGCATGCGTTTTGCTGCGTTCTCATTTGACTGACCAGTCCCATAGCAAGGCTTTTGTTTACTGTGGAAAATAATTGAAAAGCTTCGTATTGTCTTCCTAGCAAAATAATAGAAACATGGCTTTAAGTAATTGGCACTAGGTGCATGTTACAAAAGGTGTATTATGTCTTTGAAAAAAATGTATTAATAACATTGCACTTTTTTTTTTTTTTTAAAGGAGGAGCAAAATAGAGGCAAGCCCAATTGGGAGCATCTAAATGAAGATTTACATGTACTAATCACTGTGGAAGATGCTCAGAACAGAGCAGAAATCAAGCTGAAGAGAGCGGTTGAAGAAGTGAAGAAATTACTGGTACCTGCAGTAAGTAAATTTTCATCTTGATTTTTTTTTAACCTTTTTCTTTTTAGATTGACTTGAAAATGTAATGTTAATAAAGGATGGGTTGTTAATTGTTATAGATTTTATTTAACCAATAACGAATATATTTATATTTGTTAAATGTTTTATATTTATAACAAATATAAGAATAATATATGTCTCATTAAATATGTAGTGTAAAAGACAGGATTACTCATTCTTAGCCAGGAATCCCTGCTTATTTTTGTGAAGTAAGAGATGTGGTAGAGAAATAAGCCTAATTAGTTTACTTCTTAAAAGACACAGTCGAATTTTAAATTGCTTTGTTATAGAAGAAGCATCTAGATTGATCAGTTAAGAGCTAAAAGTTTTTGGTTTGTTTGTTTTCTGTTTTCTTTTTCTTAAAAAAGTGAAGTATGCTGGACATGGTGGCACATGCATGCATTACCTCCCCAACACTTGGGAGGAAGAGCAGGCAAATCTAGGTAAATTCTAGGCCAGCCTTATTTACTTAGTCTAGGACAGTCAGGGCTATGTAGAAAGACCCTGTTTCAAAAACCACCAAATAGGCAAAAAACAAAATCAAAAAAGGTTAAGTAATAGTAATTCAGTAATTCACTAGTTGCTAGTGTAACTAGTACTTTAGGAAAGTAGAGTTTGCTCATATGCTAGGGTCTCTTGTGGCATATACTTTCTTCTGTAAATAAGTTAGTGTTGCGAAGTAAAACTTTCTTATTGCAAAGTAAAATCTGTGTTCTTACTGAAAGCTCACTTTTATTGATTTCATAGGCACCAATCCAAATGCTTTTTACACTTACCAGCTAACAAACATTATTAAAGGTCATATTTAGGAATTTTACATAAGACATTGGGAATAAAATTTGAGACTAGCATCTCATGAGACTTACACCTCTTTCTGTTCTTTCTACTCATTTTCTTCCCTCAACTCTTCTTCACTTTTTTTTTTTTTATTTTGCTGCATAATATCAGAGTACTGCTTTTTTTTTTTTTCCCAAGCAGGAAATGAGAAGAAAATGATTTTAAAGATTATGAAGCCATTTTTCTCATGTTAATATGGAAATATTTTGGTTGGCTGCTCTTAAAGAAGTTAGGAAAATCGGTTGTTAGTGTGCTGTCACCAGAGCCATTTTGTTGCTTCCATGAATGCATTTGGGATCTACTGTTGTTTATATCCCAGCGATCTGCTCTTTATTGTCCTCATAGTTCACTTTCTAAGTGAACTCATTCATTAGAAACATTTTCCCATTCATTTGAGAAAATTGGTTTCATGCTAGGAAAGAATTTGATACAAATTCTGTTGATAGATACTTAAGGAACATGGACATGTCCATTGTTTGCAAAGACACACTGTTAAATCTTATCCTCTTCCCTTTCCTTAGTAACTGTGTGGTCTTGAAAAGCAGTGCAAAGGAGACTTGTGGATATTTAGTTACAGTTTCATGGACAGGAAAGTATTACAGTGCTATGTATTTAACAACACATGTTAAACTAATGTAGCCAAAAGAAAATGATCTAATAGTTTACTATTTACCCATTTGATTTTTCTAGGAATTGCTTTTGTAATTTACTTTTATTCTAAAAGATATTATAAAATAAAGAGCATTGATTTAGAAGATTATTGGTGAATTAGAAAAATTTGGCCTCTTTTCTTTAACTTAGTGAGGAAAAACTAATGGTAAGCTAAGACTCTGGAGTACCCACTCTTTCATTTATAGAATTTCTTGTTGATGGGTGAGCCTGACTTGAGTTTGGTCCCCAGGTTCAACAATGGTGGGAGAACCAATTTCTGGAAGATGTCCTCTGAATTTCTCATGAGAGCTGAGTGCCCCTCCACTTGTACAGAGGTCCCTGAGCACAGAAGTGAGGCATTTGATGGAGACACTCTGTTTAGGACTGAGTGTTCCAAGCAAGGGCTCTCACTCTGTCCATTGTCCAGTTGTGTGTCTATATCTGTTCCCTTCTAGTGCTTCTTGATAATGCTGGGCAAGAAACTGGTCTACAAGTATAGCTGAATGTCATTAAAAGTTATTTTATTGTTGCATTTTTTTATCAGTAGTATTTGGACTTCTAGTCTCAGGTTCCTGGCCATCTGAGTGCTCTATCTCATGGAGTGGGCTTTAATTCCAGTCAGATGGTGCTC
This sequence comes from Apodemus agrarius, assembly GCA_964023405.1. Taxonomy (NCBI): domain Eukaryota; kingdom Metazoa; phylum Chordata; class Mammalia; order Rodentia; family Muridae; genus Apodemus; species Apodemus agrarius. The sequence continues at coordinate 41,141,511 of OZ030027.1, forward strand.
ATTACTCCCGTAACGTGTCACGATTACACCTGTGTGTCTAATAGGCCACTGTTTTAGATTCAATGGTATGTATTTGGATTGGTGGTAATCTGTCTCCTCTTGTAGTGTTCAGAGTCCTACTACCATGAACACCAGTCAGTAGGCAGGAGTGAAGGTTCTAGGTAGGCACTAGCCTACCTTCTTCTTGTGGGGCATCACTGTCAGTTGTGAAGAGCAAACCATAAGTAGCGTCAGCAGTGTATCCTGGTTGTTGGGGTTCTGTGGAGCTCCTCTGCCAAGAACTCAGTAAGATTGGATGTCTCATTTGATGGTGAGAGGTGTGTCTACTTGGTACTTTAGCTCCCTATTATTTAGTGACTCCATTTATATTTCTTTCATATATGTATATATTTTATGAAGCTTCTACTATAGTAGTTTCCATACTGTCCCTCAAGTGACCCTGAGTTTTAGCTGTCTCTCCTCTTACTTCCTTTCTCATCTTTCCTGCCCTCCCCTCTTCAGATTGTTTTCAGTTCTTTTGTGTTGGAAGTCTTCTAGCTGTTTACAAACAATAAATTGTTAACTGTAGTCATTCTGCTGTTACAAAGCACTAGAATTTATTCCTCTTATCTATCTGTATTGAGCACCTCTTAAATACCCCCCTCACGCCCCTTCCCCCTAATCTTCTGTCTCTATTCACTATCCTACTTTCTGGGTCCCTGAGACCAACTGTTTTAAACTTCATCATGTGAGGGAGAACTAATACAGCGTTTACTTATAATAGCTGTATTTGTTGAAAAGAAAATTCAGAAATGTAACTAGAATTAGTCAGATGACTTCTACCTATACTTGAAGTCTGATGTTAATGTTACCTGCTTATTTTCTAAGTGCATATTTTGGAAGCTAGAATAATTTTTCTAGTGTGACATTACACAATTACAGTTTTCTATGTCGTGAAGAGTCATTAATAGTGTTCTTCAGGGTTTCCCCTAGTGACCTGCTTTAAATGCCGTCATATGTATGGCTATGCTATTATAAATAACTTTTATTAAGTATTTCTTGCTTATTAATAGTATCACAGATAATATCTTTGTAGGAAATGTTAGAGGCTGCCTGTCTAAATATTTTAGAATGTTTCCAGAAATAAAATTAATATGGTTAAATGTGTGTCTGTGTATCTCTAAGGTACAATAAAGGGAATAGAGAACTACGGCCTCTTTTAGTTAATGATTACAAACTGCTTCTTGAAGAGATGATTTTTGAGAAATGTGTAGTACAACTATTTGGATATCTTAGGGATTTTCTTAGTTACGGAGAACAGAAGTGATCCTGTGTCCTGTTTGGAAAATACCATGGTGCTCAACAAAATGAGCTGGAGATATGTGTGAGGTAATTGGGAAAGTAGGTTAAGGCATTGAGTCTTTATTCTGAAATAGGTTGTTGGGAGAGATGGACAGGAATGGCATGACCTGCTGCTGCCTGTTTCAATGGATTTTTCTGGCTACCTAGCTAGTAGGCTTTGAGGGCTGCGGTGAAAGCTCAGATGCCACTTAGAAAGCATTCAGTGTAAGTGCTTAATTCAGAGTAGGTCATGGCTAGATATACACACGTTGTCTGGACTAGAGTCAAGGATGATGGAGGTGTGTGTTTGATGAAGGGTTTATCTTGAAGGTGAAATTAGTTGACAAGGAATTTTGATTAGACTTGATAACTTGAAGGTGAAATTAGTTGACAGGGATTTTGATTAGACTTGATGTGATGCCTTAAAGCAGTTGATGCTGTCTTTTATTTATATTGTTAGAAACAAGAAACTGGGTTTGAAATGTGAAAACTGAGGAGCCATTCACATGGCAATAACAAGCGAGAATTTGATGAGAACATGGAGCTATGATTCCTCAAGTATTTAGAGCATTGGACTAGAAGTGCATAAACTGGACTACGTTACCTCTAGGACATTTGTCCTAGTGTAGCAGAAAATGCCTACTGCCTAATGGCTTTAAACCTGGCCCAAATTCTGTAGGAAAATAGGATAATTTTGCTTTTTAGCCTGCTTGGCCTGGAGCTTGCAATCTCAAGTGCTGAGAATTAAGCTAATGCAACAACTTCTATTTCTTTCTTTCTTTTCTCTTTCTCTTTCTCCTTCCTCTTTTCTCTTTTTATGTTTTGAAGTGACACACTACAGTCTCTGGTCTCATCTCGTTGTAGGGGGCTATTATTTTGCTTATGATATCATTTAAAGATTAAATTTACACCTAAAGCCAAAAATTGTCTTGTTTTTGTTCTTATGTTTGGCTGTTAGCTTTTCTAGAAAGATAAAAAGATAATTTTGTGCCCTTTTTGTGGAGAAAGCTGAATCTAGGGGGTGTTGATGAGGCAAGGAACTTTGCTTGATCTGAGCTTTATAATTACATGGAATTAAGTATCTTGCTTGTGCTTTTCTCTCCGTTGGGTTTTAAGGCTCATAAATTTGACAAGCATATCCTCACGTGTTATGATGCAGTTCTTTTTTTTAAAATGTATTTATTATTATATTTACATGTACACTGTAGCTGTCTTTAGACACACCAGAAGAGAGTGTCAGATCACATTATGGATGGTTGTGAGCCACCATGTGGTTGCTGGGATTTGAACTCAGGACCTTCGGGAGAGCAGTCAGTGCTCTTAATCACTGAGCCATCTCACCAGCCCTTGTGATGCAGTTCTAACCTGTCTAGTTCTGAAGTGTTAAATATAATATTTAGTAAGTCACATTTGGTTGTGTGTGTTTGTGTGTGTGTGTTTTGAACTAAACTGTTATTATGTGTGTATGCATGCAGAGAGTGTTCATGTGCTTGAATGGGGTGCAGGTAGTGAGGTGAGAGGGCAACCGTAGGTATTGGTGTACACCTTTAACCTTGTCTGAGTAGGGTTTGTTGTTTCTGCTGAGTATATGAGGCTTCTTGGAGTATGAATGTCCAGAGGAACACAGGGAATATAAACGTGCCATTATACCCTCTTTACCTGGATTTGCAGGGTAGAAACTTGTGTCCTCATGTATGCTTAGCAAATACTTCCCTACCTTCTGGAGCGATATCTAAAACCCAAAGGTGGGTTTTTTGTTTTTTGTTTTAACTTCAGTTTGTTTTTGTTTTGTTTTGTGATGGGGCTTTACTATGTAGCGCTAGCTGTGAAGACTCGCCTGCTCAAAAGATCTTGCCTCTGCCTCCACAGTGCTAGGATTGAAGTTCTATATGATCAGTGATGCTGGGCTTACATTTTGGTTTTAAAACAGCCTTAAGTAGATTTCATTTCTTTTGCCAGTAAGCAAACAATATGCCAACCCCCCCCCGCCCCCAGAAAGTAGTTCAGCATTCAAATCTAACTTCATAATTAATAAAGGTTTTGCAATGGCCACACATCATTCATTAGAATCAGATATTTAGAAGACTTGTTTTGCAGTGAAATAATGTTTTTGTTTCACATTTATTTTGATAGATTACTTTAATCCTTTTGTTTTCTAATTTACTAATAGACCATGCATTAAATAGGCATGAATAGCTTTTCTCATTATATATAGTATCTTTATTGTACAAGTTTGTATTCATTGTCTTTAAGTATCTCTGAGTACAAATATACTCAAAAGTCCTTAGAGACTTATCCTCAATAGAAACTGTTGATAATTCTTTAAGGGTAGGCAAACATGGGGTTGGGAGGCAAGGTCTCCCTGTGTAGACCAACCTGAGCTCAGGGTCCTCTTGTTTCCGTCTACCACCCCGAGTTCTAATGTTAAGATCTGAAACCATCATGCTAGGTCTCCATAATATTTCTGTAATACTTCATTCCCTTGGGTTGGAAGAGAATCCTCTCTTGTCATTTTCACTCCTTTCAAGTAATTCTCCCTAGTAAGCTAGTAAAGTTGATATATTTTTTAAAATGTCAAGTATCAAAGAGAGTCATTCAGTTTTATCATTTTACTCAAGTAGAACTGCACCACACTAGCTCCTCTGAAAGTGAAAGAGGAAATAAAGCTCTTTGGTTTTAAACTCTTTGCTGTATAGTACAGTCTCTTTTGACATTTTAAAAATATTAGGATTTTTGGGGTAGGTTCATGTAAGTTTCCTAATGTATCTTGTAAATGGGAGGAAGATTTTTAGTCCTCTCAGAGCCTAGACCTCTGATGATAGAAAGGTGGGTACTCCATATTTAGTTATCTCTATAACTCTGAAACAACAGTTTCAAGGCACTAGATTGCCATAGCAGATCTTACTGGATGAAGAGACATTAAACAGGGCTTACATAGGAAGAAATAATGCCTTGTGTTAGGGCGTAATACAGTGGTAGCATTATTTTAGGTACATTATAGAAGAACATTAGTATTACTTAGAATTATTGTTAATAAGATAACTGACAAACTAGTTTTCTTGATTTTTTTTTTTTCCTTTTCCTAAATGGACTTTTAAAATAGTTAATGATAACTTGGCCAATTAGGCTCTGGGCAAAATGATTATTTATGATTTTGATTTTTTTATAAATTGTTTATATTAGTAATCACATCAGAAATTTCATAAGGCTCTTACAATCTGTGTTGAACTATGTTCTTAGAACTAGAAAACTTGACCTCTTTAAAAATAAATTAGAGCCGGGCGTGGTGGCGCACGCCTGTAGTCCCAGTACTTGGGAGGCAGAGGCAGGTGGATTTCTGAGTTTGAGGCCAGCCTGATCTACAGAGTGAGTTCCAGGACAGCCAGGACTACACAGAGAAACCCTGTCTCAAAAAAAAATAAAATAAAATAAATTGGTCTGTTGCCAAGTTTATTGGGGGGCAAAGTTCTTAAAATCTCAGCACAGCACTCATCTATTCACAAGCCAGCTGCAAACATCTGCGCTGTGCATGATTCACTTCCATGTAGGACCTTTCAAACTGTTTTTTATATTTTGTCTCACAGAAAGCTTACATATTATCTTAACTCATGGATTGGTTATCTCATGGATTTTTGTTGTTGTTGTTGTTGTTGTTGTTGTTGTTGTTGTTACCCTGACACAAACTAAAATCATTTGGGAAGAGGAAATCTCAGCTGAGAAATCACCTTCATCAGATTAGCCTGTGGGCATGTCTGGAGGGCAGTTTTCTAGTTGTCAGTGTTGTAGGCTTGTGGTAGTATTGGACATGTACTGAGCAAGCCTGTAAGCAGCATTCTTCCAGTCCCTGTTTGAGTTCCTCCTGCCTGGTGTTCCTGCATTGGCTTCCCTGGTGATGGACTGGCAAGTGTAATTCAAGTAGCTTTCCTCCTCACCTTTGTTTTAGTCTGTGTCTTATTACAGCAAAAACCAAATTAGGACATCTCCCAATTCTGTATTCAATTTCTTCTTCTTCTTCTTCTTCTTCTTCTTCTTCTTCTTCTTCTTCTTCTTCTTCTTCTTCTTCTTCTTCTTCTTCTTCTTCTTCTTCTCCTCCTCCTCCTCCTCCTCCTCCTCCTCCTCCTCCTCCTCCTCCTCCTCCTCCTCCTCTTCCTCCTCCTTCTCCTACTCTTCTTCTTTCTCCTTCCTTCTTCCTTCTCTTTTGCTACATTATGTCGTACATTACAAATTTCTAGCTTTGTTTTGCTTTGTTGGTTGGTTGGTTGGTTGGTTGGTCTTTTTACTTTTGTGGCATAGTGCCATGCCCTGCTTTTCCATTCCTTGGTATTTTATGTACTTACTGAAATAGTTGGTTTGGGTTATGCCTTTAAGCTAACCCAGCTTCTTGTCTCTAACTGGGCTTCTCAAAGTTTATTTGACTTTTAGTTTGAGTCCTATCAAACAAGTACTTTTTTCTATTTGTGATATGCATCTCCCATTTTCTTTTAGCATAAAGGCTTTTAAATACAAATAATCGCTATATTGATAATCAGAATTTATCTTGTTTTTCTAATATCCTAGCAGTCAAAATATTTATCATAAAGTACATTTATAATTTCTTTATCTCCATAAGGCTGTAGGATCTGTAATAGTGATCTTTTTCATCATGGTGTCAATAATTTGATTTCATTTTTCTTGACAAATCTATTAATCTAAATTTCACATTTTGACTTTTATTAACTTTTCTCTTTCTGTTTTATTGACCTGGTTCTACTTTATTTGAACTTAACTTTATTTGGACATTTTAAAGTAAGGTTAGTGATCTGAGACCTTTTTTTTTTTTTTTTTGGTTTTTTGAGACAGGGTTTCTCTGTGTAGTTCTGGCTGTCCTGGTACTCACTCGGTAGACCAGGCTGGCCTTGAACTCAGAAATCTGCCTGCCTCTGCCTCCCAGGTGCTGGGATTAAAGGCATGCGCCACCACACCCGGCTGAGACCTTTCTTTAATAGATAGAAATATGGTTATAGTACATATTATTATTCATTTCAAAATGTTTTCTAATTTCTTTTGTAGTATTTATTGTTCTTAATGAATACATTCTATGTGTTTTTATCTTTTCAAATAATGATTATTATACTTTTTATATTATTTACCTATTTAATTTGTTAGGTAGATCTAGGGCTCAGTGCCTTACAAGTATGTCTGGTACTCTACCTCTGAACTGTATTCCCAGCCCTCATTATATATAACCTAATGATAATGTCTGTTTTGGTGAACATCTCATATTTAAGTATCCTTGTATATGGATACATATTTTGCAGTAATTGTATCTTTGGTTTGTAAGGCTCATTTAGATAAAAGTAGTTGTGAATATATCAATCTTTTCCTTGATTGTAAATAGTCTCCTCAGTGGCACTGAAAGGGCAGATGGACTTGATGCACACATGCATGTATCTCTAATTGACAAAACCTGTCCGAACAGGGTTTGGCATTAGTGTTTATTGTTCTGCATGGTAGCAGCTTCCTCTTATGATCTTGTCCTTTATTCCCTCTTGCCCCCAAACACCAATTACTGTGTTCAGTTTTCTACAGATAGTACCAAGCAGTGTAAAACTTAAAGCCTTTGATGGGCATTGTAAAAGTGATTACTTTAGCTGTGTGAAAGTGTGAGACATGAGTGCCCCTTTACTCCCTCTCTGTTTCTCTGTGTTAAAAGGATTGGTTACCTCAGCTGCAGCATTGGAGAAGCCAGTTACAGATTGAGTTCCTGATGATAATGGGAGGCACTGTATGTAATTGTCTTCCTGATCCACAAAATGTGAAAATATCCTAATGAAACCCATTATGCACCATGCTAACTCTAATGCAGTTTTTAGAAAAGAAAATGGGGAGGGCAGTAAACATTTTTATACACATCATTATTTCAGAAGGGATTCAAAAAAATCAGATGATAGAAACAGGATATTGTGTTGATAGGAAGACTAGGAGATACAGGGTGTGTGCCTTCATCTCCTAATCTCTTTCTGAAGGAAAACCGTGTCCATGTGTTATGCCAGGACTAAAGTGGAAAGCTGAACTGCAAAGTGCTAACTTCTGAAGAGAGAGGTTCATGGTGTTAAGCAACATGACCTTAGGCTTAAATACTAACAGACTGTGCATACACAGACAGCATTACTCTCAGACAGTCCATAACATGTTTTTGGGCTATGTGGCTTTGTGGTAGAATCCTCCTGTTTTCATGTTTACTCAGAGGTATTTTGATCTTAAATATGAATGAGTTTTTAATATACATTTTGATTTTTTAGAAGCATTAGCATTCTTAGGGATCTAAATTAATATGAAGTAAATAATTGGTTTTAATATATTACTACAGATTTTCCAGCTGAGAAATTTGAAATTTTAAGTGTGCTGATTAATCAAGGAATATTGTGAAATTTGAAAATATCATAACAAAATCATTTTAATTTTCTTTTTAGAAATACGTTATCATTGTCATTGAAATTGAGAAAACATAAAGAGAAAATACTTTACAACATGTATTTTTATATTTCTTAGGAGTTCTTCTTCACTTAATGTCCTATGGATTTGACTCATGGTAAATTGTTTTAATTATAGTCTGAAAATAAGTTCAAAGAAGCAATGATAATAGGAAGAGGCATCTGAATACTGAAATAGTTTCCTTTTCACGACATTTTTAAGCCAGATTGTCAGATTACTGCTCTTAATATTTTACTTCATAGACAAGTACTAGTAACTGAACTATATGGCATTTTGGCGGTTTGTTTTGTTGAGGAAAAGAAATTCAAAGATGTTTAAACATCTAACCAAAATGCATATGGTCCCCAATAAGAGCAGCAGTGAGAGATTTTGTGAAGAGGGTGTTTCTGTGCTTGCTGCCATTTTCATCTGAATGGGACTCAGTATTGTAATTAGCTGTCTCTTCAGAGTATCAGAGCAGAATTACCATTGTGATGCTTAGCTGTGGGATAAAAGCATTGGATTGGGTCTGTCTGTCTGCCAAACTAAATGAGTTGCCATGGGAATTTTCAAATGTTTGAGGCGTTTACTTAAAGCAATTTGATGGGTTTGAATAAACTCATAAATTACAGGTTTAGAAAAAAGAAGCCAGTCCTTCTATAGATGAGGTTTTTATAGAGGCCTATGGCCTCATAAATTCTTGATGAGAGCAAATTGATCCCTGCTCACATGAGGCCAGTTTATTAGGGCGTGTCCCCCCCCCCCCACCTTTTCACTGAAACAAATGCACGACAAGCACATTTAAGGAAAGTTTGTTTGACATCTCTGGAGGAAAGTGTTCTGATCATGATTTCGTTCTGTATTCAGCACTGCAGAGCTTGTGGGATGAATACTTTGTTTTTATAAACAATAAGGTAATAATTTAATTTCATACAATGTGTATAATAGTAAATCATGTATTTTTACACCCAGGAGACACCGAGGGTAGACTAATTAAAACAAAAGTTTTGGAGTCAGATGTGGTTTTCACGCTGCAGTAAATGGTATTATTCAGGTTTCATGTACATATTCTCAGAATGAACTTCAACTTTCCCGTGTCTCCAAAGAATCGTATGTTAGTGTAACTGGGTGATTGTCCAAAGTGAGGAGCATCACTGGGTGTGTAGGATACTGCTTGTCCTCAGCACACTGTAACCATAGTGTAGTTCCTGTGTGGGGTTTGAGTGAGAAAACACGCAAAGCTGAAGTATTTTCAAGGCTGTATAATTGATTCATAAAATAGCTAAAGTATTGTGGGGAGCCTAATGTAAGTAACTAGATTGCTGTTTCATAAGGAAAATAGTAAAATAGTATAGTAATAATAAACTGGATGCCTGAAAATATTGTTGCATCTTTCAAAATACATTATTAGGAAGACATAGTTATATTAGGAAAAGAATATTTAGTTGATGAGTGACAAAGTAAGATATTTTTAAAGTAAACTTTTTTTGTTTGTTAATCTTTATTGCATGGTGTTCAGTTGCACATTCGCCTCATCTGAGTAGCAACTTACATTCCTAATATTTTAGTTGACACATTGGTAAGACTTGACTCAGTGTCAGGTAAGTTTTCAAAGGCGTACTTGAGTATAAAGTAAAGGTCCTTAGAGGAGCCTCACCAATTCTCAGAGTTTCCGTAGAACCCAATTGGCACACGGCCCTCTGCTGTGTGCTGCTCAAGGACATGTGACAGGACAGAAAGAACCTACAGAAATTGACATATACTGGCTGCTTCTCTTTTCTTTTAACTTCTAAAATAAAATTTAATTCTTTTCTGATTCATTTACTTTTTATACCACTTTTAGTTGTGTGTTCTACTTAGGGCAAAAACAACTAGAATCAGTTACACATAGTTTTCTTAAGTAATTGGCTGTTAACACTCTGGTTACTGTTTGTCCTGTCATGCATCAAGCTCAGGCTTTTAAGACAAGTGGGAGCACCTTCCCACACACTTGGAGTTTGTACACGGTGAAGCTCTGTGTCCGTGATAATACCGAACAGCTTGCACAAAGAGCCATTCCTGTATGGATTCATTAAAGGACACCTCATCTTGACATGTGATTGAACAAAAAACAAAAAAACAAAACAAAACAAAAAGCCAGGCGGTGGTGGTGCACGCCTTTAATCCCAGCACTTGGGAGGCAGAGGCAGGCGGATTTCTGAGTTGGAGGCCAGCCTGGTCTATAGAGTGAGTTCCAGGACAGCCAGGGCTACACAGAGAAACCCTGTCTCAAAAAAAACAAAAAACAAAAGACATGTGATTGATAGATTAACAGTTTAGTTTAGATAGCTTATAACTCAAGATTGGAGCTGTTAACAAATAGAAGATAATGACATTGGCTATAGAAAAACAGGGCAGTGTATTTATTCTCTAAGAAAAATTTTTGTGTTATATATCTGGTGCCCTGTTTTCGATTGTGTGCTCTGTGTATCCCTCCGAATTTGCATGCTAAACTTACTGTATAAAACTTCATAGTGGTTGTTAAACAATATTTATATCCCATGTTTAAATAAGCAGCACATTGACCAGGTTAATTTTAGTTCTTTTACACTTTAAGTGTATGCTATGCATACTGGTTTCTTTGGTTTTTTTATAATATTTAAAATATTTAATAGAAGAAACATTGATGAATAATTTATCTGTGTATCTCCTTCAGGTCAGTTGTTTTATACCTCCTTTAGTTTGTTTGCATGCTTTTCTGATGGTTGGTGAGTAGCCTCGTGTTCCTTGTGTTAGGTAGAACATTGTGAACCATACACTGTTAACAACACTCATGACACTGGATTGACAAAACTAGGGAAATCAAATGTCTCCCAACATTTTATACTTTCTAACTCTCATTTAACTTTTTGTGACATTTCATTTTTAGTGATACTTTATTGAAATCATTAATAGTAAATCTAGCATTTTAATATATTAATGTCCAGATAAACATTATAATTTGAATTCAGATAAGCTTATTTGGCAGCATTGGTAGCATTATTTTCTAATTTAGTTTTGATAATTGAATTTTAAGATTATCCCATCCATTAGTAACAAGATTCCCTTATAGAAATTAATTTTGAAATCATAGTAATGAATTGTGAAGATGATTTATTGTACCCTTATGGGGACAGAAGATAATTTACTCTTTATAAATCAAATATGTCAACTTGTTTTTAGTTAATCCTTCAAGCTTCATTTTGATAACAGAAGTATATAAAATCTGAGCAACTTAGCAAATTTTCAAATTAGCTCACTTCTTGATATTAGTGCTTTAATAAGTTCTGTGAAATGGGTGATGATATTCTCTACTAAAAGAAAAAAAAAGAAGCTTTGATTGTTAAATTTAGAAATTGCAGCATGTGTATGCAGATAAGATTAAAAGCAGCATTAAATAAATGGAAAACTAGTTCTTTTCATAAACATCTATTGAGAAACTACTACTAGCACAGGCTACTCCAGTGTTGCAGTTTACAAGACTCTTACTCGCTAATTCAAATGAGAAAAGAAAAAACATATAATTGAATTTCCTAATCACTTGGTTTGGTACTATGGTATCCACTGGAGAGGTGTTGTACTTTCATTGAGTCATATGTTCTCCAGGGTTATCTCTTCTTACTCTTGCTCCCAGATAATCACATCTGTGATGATATCTGCAATTACTACTGTGGCTAATCAGAAATTCCAGCACAAACTGTCTTTTCTTTGTCTCTACCTGGACACCATAAAGACATCTTAAACATAATATTTCGGCCGGGCGTGGTGGCGCACGCCTGTAATCCCAGCACTTGGGAGGCAGAGGCAGGCGGATTTCTGAGTTTGAGGCCAGCCTGGTCTACAGAGTGAGTTCCAGGACAGCCAGGACCACACAGAGAAACCCTGTCTCGAAAAACCAAAAAAAAAACAAACAAAAAAAAACCATAATATTTCTACAGTTCTTCCCTGTCTTAGTTCCGTGATTCCTCCCTTGTCTTCTGTATGAGTAATAGCTTTGCCCGACATTCTCCACCTTCATTCTCTCTGATTCTCCTAGTTTCCACTCCTTCCCAAAGTCTCCTTTTGGTAACACATGACTACATCTTTTCTCTTGTCACAGCTCAACTGTGTCTTTTTTTTTAATGGTACTTGTAGATAGGGCTAAAACACACACACATGCACTTCACAGTGAGTCTGTTCTATTCACTACCAGTCCAAAGTTGCCTTGATACTCTTGCATTGTATTTTAGAAAGTTGTCATAAACTTTTGTAATTACTAATTTTCTTAATTATCTTTTCCTTCTCTTTCCCCATGAGTTCCCAAGAAAGCAGATTGGGTCTGTTAATTAACATGTATCCTTGAAAATATTGTCCTATAATCAGTTTTTAAAGTTTCAAAGACTATAATGTGAAAAATGTCTGGTAATTTCATATAGATACAAAGCTAGGTGTGGTAGGGCACACCTTTGATCCTAGTATTCAGAGTAACTGATGAGTAGGTCTTTCTGAGTTCAAGACCAGCCTTGGTTAAAAGATTAAAAATTAACCAAATCAAAATTTAAAAATAAATTTGTATGGCAACTCTTATTGGAAAATGCCCATTTATAATAAAGTCCAGATTGGAATAAAAATACTCAATTCTCCTAGATTTGGAATGAGAATTCCTTAGTCTATTTGTAGGCCCATTTGTAGTTTAGAAATGTTTTTAAGGCCCTGGCTATGTTCTGCTAAGCAGAATTATGGTCATTCTAGCTGTACATGGTGGTGTGTACTTGTAACACTAGCAGTTAGGAGGCAGAGGAAGGAGGAGCTCGAGTTTGAGGCTGACCTCAGCTGCATAGCCCAGAGATAACTGATCACTTTCTCAAAATGAGTTACTTGTGTGTGTATAAAACTGTTTGAGACAAGCAACCTCCCTTTCTTAGTGATTTTATCAAGTCCCACAGGGAATTCCTGTATCCTTGGTATGTCCCACCTCTTAATATTTATGTGGACACTTATGTAACTTAAACATTGTTCTAGACTTTGAGGCCTTTGGTGGTCCTTTTGTTACAATAGTATTTAAGTTCTTTTCCTTTTACATTTGTTTGTTTGTATATACAGATTAATAGGTCAGAGGTCAACTTGCAGGAGTTGGTTGTCTGTTTTGACTGTGTGGTTCCTAGGGATAGAATTTGGGTCATCCTGCTTGGCAGCAAGCATCATAACTAATCAAACCATCTTACCAGTCCTCCTTGATCTTGATGTGCTCTTTAGTACTTCTTAAGTACTTTTTCTTAAACCTTCCTATTTGTTTTTTTGCTGATAATATGTTACTAATTTCACAGGTTCATTTAATGTCACATTGATTGACATGCCATAGTATATAATGTTATGAAGTCTCAGAGTACAGACTAGACAGCACGGTGTATACAGTCGTGGCCAGACACGGATGACCTTATATAATTGTCCCTTTTAAAGCATAGTCACCCTAGTGCTGCAGGCATCCTGTTCACGGTGACACTGCTTAAGTCCTGGGCTTGAGTTCTAGACTTGACACAGTTAAGCTAACTTAAATGCTTCACCAGATTGTTGGATGGTTGCATCAAGGTGGATTATTTACAGTGGTATGTAGTTTTCCACTTAAGAACCTGAGGACTAGCCAGGCATAGTGGTGTTTGTGTTTAATCCCATTGCTTGAGAAGCAGAGACAGGGAGATTCTCTTGAGGTCAGTCTAGAAACTGTCTCAACAAAAAGCAAAAATAGCCAGCTTCTTCCTCCTCTTCCTTATCTTTTTCCTCCTCCTTCTTTTCCTCTTCCTTCTCCCCTTCCTACTACTACTACTGATGATGTTGCTGCTAATAATAATAATAATAATAATAATAATAGGACAATTTGGGTTTCATAAATAAAATGTTTTTTCTTTTCTAGAGGGATGTGTTGTTTTCATCCTAAATTTGCTCCATTCTTGGACTGTGACTACCCGAGGAAAGTAAATGCTCTGTTAAGACAGTGATGCATTTTTTTCTTCGTTTTACTGTAAAACAGTGCAGTCAGTGGCTAATACTGTGCTGAATGCTTCACAAGTCCTTAAGATTAAATGAAATAATAAATGCTTGCTTCTTCATAAGCTGCAAACATCTAAGACTCTTTGCATGAGACATGTTTATTTGGGTTTTTCCTGACCAAGGAAAGTTTCAACAGTCTTGGACCAAAAGGGCAGTACACAAAACCTGGCAATTTAGTTGAGATACAAAAATGTTGGAGCCTTCCCTCATAAATCTTGTGATGTTTTAAGTAACTTTCCTGTTTGCGCTGACCCACCTTGTCCTCAGTGATGTGAGCAGCAGGCTACAGGTTGGACACAGTAATAGAGACAGCATTACTTACTGTGGGTTTGAGTGTTTAAAATTCTGGTTAGATGAGTGTACTTCATGCAGTCTACCATAACTTGCTGATAAATTGTGGCCACTAAGACAGTCAGAGGGACTAGAAAATAGTAGGCAAAGCTTTTTTTTTTGTTGTTGTTGTTGTTTTTTGTTTTTTTTTCCCAGACAGGGTTTCCCTGTGTAGCTCTGGCTGTCCTGGAACTCACTGTAGGCCAGGCTGGCCTTGAACTCAGAAATCCTCCTGCCTCTGCCTCCCAAGTGCTGGAATTACAGGCGTGCCCACCACCGCCCGGCCCCAAAGCTTTTTTCTTAACATGCCAGGACTCTGACTTGTGAATTTGTTAGTGAAATAGCAGTCTAACCCATGCTTGAATTGAGGACTTTCTGCAGAGCACTCTGCATTCTGCAGGAGGCTTCTTCAGTCAGAAGGATGGAAGCTTCTCTGGTGCTCTATGAGGTTCCTTCTTTAGCACCAGATTTAGCACAGAAGCTGCATCCTAGTAGATGCTTGCCAGTCATGAACAACTCAACTAGAAGACTTGTAAAGGAGCCATGTGAAGGGAAGAGGAAGGAAACACAATTGGGATGGATTCGTAGTTCTATCACCAATCTTTGTGGACGAGCTTAACCCCTTTTACGTTTTGGCAGACCTCTGTCTGTGAAGGCTTGTCAGGAAAGGTGAAGGTTTGAAATCAAGGAAAATGTAAATGACCTAGAAGAAATAATTGAGCATGACTGCCAAAGTTTACAGAAATTTTAAATTCACAGATCGGGATTGGTGATGTAAGAAGAGAGTATGTAAAAGTGGTCACAAAAATCGGTCTAGAAATTCAGGTCCTGTGGGATGGTGTTGGTAAGCTACTCACCTTCTGTGTCAGTCAAGAAAACATGAACCATAGTAGGTACTATTTCAACAGAGAACTTAGGAGTTAGCGAAAGGGCTCTTGTGAACTGGAGGAGAAAGGAGACAGGCATGCTATAATACAGATTTAGAAGCAGTTATAGCTCCAGGGCTAGAAGGTGAAACATAAGAGGTTTTACTAGGTCTTACTATTATTAGATCTTAGACTCTGAGAAAGTTCTCTGCAATATTGGGATTGAAGTCTCTGATGTGTTGCTATTTAGCCTCTGGAGCTTAAAGGGAGTTAAGTTAGTTGGACATAGCAGAGCAAGGGAAAGTGCTGTGATTAGATTCCTGATAACTTAGAAAGAGACCACGAGTTTGAGACTGTGGTATGGTAGGAATTTTATAATTATGTTTTGATGTTAAAATGAAAAAGAATGAAAAAATAAAATTTCTTATAAAATGCCATCTCTTTTCCTCTATTTATTTCATTGTCTTTTATTCTCCCCAGCCTCAAAAATTCCTCACTTTTTATATGAGACAGTCAGTGTCCCATTCCCCCAATACTCTCTTCCCCCACCTCCTTGCTCTCACATAAACACAGAAAAGGGAATTTGGGGGAGGGTTGTTTGGGAAATATTTACCTGTTATGGAAAAGTAAAACTGAAAAGGCACAACAGCATGTGTTTATGTGTAATCGATCCTCCCTTAACTAAACAGCATAGATTTCTGAAATAGGATTGTCTGTGAGAGTTATCAGAGAAGTCTGTATTGTGGAAAAGTAGTACAATTTGAAGGCTGTTGAAAGATAACTGAGATGTTTCTAAGCAAGAGCCTATTCAGTTCTGAGGCTGAAAAAACACTGTAGTCTATTCTAAGGGCTTTGAACTTGATTATTTTGTTGAAGAAAACATCAGATATGAGGCTGTGAGAGAACTGTCTCCAACTACCATGCAGATCCTAGGATTGAGCTCAGCTTGCCGTGCTTAGCAGCGAGTATTCTTACCTCCTGAACCAATGTACCAGTTTTCAGCTCTATTTTAAATCACTCACAATATTAATAAGTAATCATGATTTTCCTCAATTTTTTAAAATTTGAAGTCTTTGAATTCAGAAGATAGTCTCACATAAAGGTGTTGTGGTCATGCTGAGTGTGGTAACGCCAGTGTACTGCTGTGATGCTAAGGCCTGAGGGCTCTGACTCGGGTGTTCTGCTTAAGAGCATGCTCTGCACCATGACCTGGTAGAGAAGTTAATTGATCTGAGTCTTGGCGATAATGTGTGTGAGTATCGTAGCTTTACTATGAAGCGTGGTGCTTTAATGATGAAGATTTTATATCTCATTCTAATAAGCAACATTTATACTTTCATACTTTACAATGTTAAAACCCTTTTAGTCTCATGGTATTTGACCTGTTATTACTTTGACATAGCTTGTTGACAAACCTGACCGCATGCTTACATCTCATTTAGCATATGCATTCATTTAAATATATATTTATATACACCCACCAACCTGTCATCCACAATTCCAAAAAGTTCAGAAAATTGTGTTTATTCTACTTAGTATATGTGTTTTTGTTATATATAGTATATAGATAGAATTGCTGTAAGATTTCTCCAGACACTAATAAAGAGACTATATTACCTATGGTATACTATCCTTTTGCAAATCGGAAAATCTCTGATACCTCAAAACTTGGGATGCCATGAGTTCTCTAAGCAACATTTTCAACCTTTTCTACTTCAGCAGTGATTATACTGTTCATGGTGTTTAATAATCTTTCTGTTTCCTCAAGGAATTCATCTGTTCTATGACTTAACTATACCACTTCTAGATACTTATCAAAAATAAGTCAAAATTTAGATTCATAACAAAAGCCTGTGAGGATTTCCAGAGTAGTTATATTCACAGTGTATTCTCAAACTGGAAACAAGCAAAAGTCTGTAGAATGAATAAACAACAAAGCTCTACTTGCCGTTTAAACATTCTGCTGCTACAAACAGCATGGATCAGAATCATAGACAGGACACTGAGAAAATTTGAACTTTGCTGAAATTGCGTCTATTACCATTCTTGTAACTTGTAGAACTGAAAAGCTGAGCTGTGGTTTAAGAGAAGTCACACTAGTGCTGGTGCTTAAACCAACAGGGAGGCTCTGCCGCCGGAAATGCCGTCTTCGTGCCTTCACCAGACTGGCCAAACTTTAAATTTTGGGGTGTCATTGGCTGTAAATTATGTCTCATTTTAAAAAACAAAAAGTGGTATTAAGGGTAAGGTAAATTAAAAGTAAAACATTAAGGAGGTGGAGGATATACTAAGTGTAAAATACAATTTAATGACCTGATTCAGGTTCTTAAGAGCAGTTTTCTTTGTTATCCATCCCCCCAAAGTAGGTTTTACACCTGACATAGATAATACCGATTTGATAAAGTATGGTCTATAACTTGAGGATGCTGACCAATTCTGAGAAGTCTTACAGAAGAACTAGATGAGGGCCTTTACATTGTGGAATAAAACTTTTTACCATGTAAATATTCCAAATTTTTGTTAA
Organism: Apodemus agrarius; assembly: GCA_964023405.1. Lineage (NCBI taxonomy): Eukaryota > Metazoa > Chordata > Mammalia > Rodentia > Muridae > Apodemus > Apodemus agrarius. The sequence goes on from OZ030027.1 coordinate 41,159,049, forward strand.
AAAAAAAATGGGGCAGTAAAGTTGAAACAACCACTTTCACATGGAAATAATTCTGTTATGATCTTTATTTTCTTGGGAGGCAATAAAACCCGTTGCCTAGCTCTCTTTGAATAAGGGTCCTCAAGGTGGTAAAGTTTGTAGTGGAGTGTGACAGTTTGGTTTTAGATTCCAGTTCTGCCGCATACATCTGTGCCTTCTGGCTTAGGGTTTTCTACCTAACCCACTGCAGTGATCTCTGCCCGGGTTTAGTGTGCTGGATCCTACATACGACATGGCTACAGGTACATACATTGGTGGGAACACATTCTACCATCTTTCTCTTGACTATCATTGACAATCACTTCTTAATAATAGTAAACAGTCTAATTCAGGCATGTTTCCAAGTACACTGTCTCTTTGCAGTTTCTTCCTTTTTAGATTTTTTGATGGAGGTAAATTTGTCCCTGACTCACTGATATTCTCAAACTTGAGCAACATCTTTTTTTACTCTTATTGAAAGTATGGCTGCTGCTTTTTATTTTCTTTTTTAAAGTTATTATATTTCATAGATTAAATCAAAACATGTTGACAAATTTTAATTTGCAGTATTAATATTTTTAATGAACAAATTTAGGAACTTTGATCATAATACATCTCAACTTTCCTTCTAATAGTAGCTTGCTTGTTTTATAGTTAACCAAACAAGTCATATTTTATTTATTTTTATATAAATTGATGAGGGTCAAGGAATAATAATTAACAAATATACAGGTATCTTCATTATTCTATTGCAAAGAAGACTTTAAAAGTTTTCGGTAGTACATCAAATGTTTTCGTAATGGTTTCACTTACATTTTTCCTCAATTCTCTGTGGTTTACTAGTAAATACTCACTCAGCAATTCTGCTTGCTAAAAATTACAGTTTACTAATCTCCAGTCTAAAGATCTTTGTGTCGTTACAGTTGTAATAGAAATAGAAGACTGGGAAACTTGCATGTGTCTTAGATCTATTCCCTCTGATGTTTCAAATGTCAAGTAGACTAAGATTGTATTCAAGTGCAGGACACTTAATTTTTTAATCTTTAAAGGACAAACTTGCTGATACTTCTCTACCACTTCTATTTTACTTTAGTTAAAAATTTGTGCTTTGGAAGTAAAAGCACAAATTTGATTTCCACACAAATCATTTAAAAATAAATAATAAGTTAGTAAGTTCCAGTGAGTTTTAGTGGTATGTACCTTTAATTCCAGCACATGGGATGCATGCAGGAGGATCTCTGTAAGTTCAAGACCAGCCAGATAATATCACCACCACCATCATCATCATCATCATCATCATCATCATCATCATCATTATTATTTTTCAAGGCTGAAATTATAGAATGGGTCCTGGAGAAGGCAGCGTTATTTTTTTTAAAATTGAAATTGCTGTGAATAAATAGGGCTTGGAAAGCATATAGTAACATGTAAACATTCAATAAGCAAATGGGAAGATACACTAAGACATTAATAGAGTTTGTCTGGCCTGTTGCTTTATATGTGTAAAAGAGCAAGTTTAATTGCCTCACCTTGGTGTGGTAGTTCTAAGAGGGTTTAAATCTTTGTTTAGATAGTAAGAAATCAGTGTAGGGTTTAAGACATGAGAGTATTACAAAGCATTAAGGTAGCCAATGTGTTTAGGGAAGTTTATCTGGCCCGTGGATCTAGATTGGATTTTTAGATTGTGTATGTAATAAATGACAGACACTACTGTCAGCTGAATTCAGTAGTTTGAGTAGTAAAGCAGTAATGAATTATTAAGAGTGGTGTTAGTTAGAGTCGTGAAGAGGGTGAAACCAAGGTGTGTCCATCTTGGTTTATGTTTATGTATTCTAGTTAATCTTAGTGCCCTTCACTTGTAAATATGTCCTATGTTGGTAGTAATTTATACTATACAGTGACCCTAAAGATAGAGGGTCGAAGATATAATAGCACTTGTAGTTAGATTGAGGGAAACAGCAAGAACAGTAGCATAAGAAATTAGGAATAAAAGTCCAGAAATTCAGTGGTGACTGCTAGTTGACATTTGTAGTTCAGAATCACATGGTATATGCATTTTTTTAGTTGTATGTATATAGTCTCAAATACTTGCTGCTTATTCCCCATGTGCAGGCTGAAGGAGAAGACAGCCTGAAGAAGATGCAGCTGATGGAGCTTGCAATTCTGAACGGCACCTACAGAGACGCCAACATTAAATCACGTAAGAATGAGCTTGGGGCAGGATTCTAGCTCCTGGTGTTTGTTTGTTGGTACCATAGCCTAAAACCGATTAGAGCTGAAGTAATGATAAAATTTACAAAGAGGGCCATTTTATTTAATGCTTCTGTTTAGCAGTGATCTGTTCAGTTTTATTTTTATGTCAGTATATAACATTTGGGGTTGTAATTTTTCTCTTCTGGTGAAGTGGGAGTTCAAGAAATGTCCTGTTGCATTAACTATCCAGTTAAGACCTTAAATTTTGGCCGGGCGGTGGTGGCGCACGCCTTTAATCCCAGCACTTGGGAGGCAGAGACAGGCGGATTTCTGAGTTCGAAGCCACCCTGGTCTACCTAGTGAGTTCCAGGACAGCGGGAGCTACACAGAGAAACCCTGTCTTGGGGTTGGGGTGGGGGGCTTAAATTTTTTTTGTGACATTATGCAAAAGACAAACTTTTTGCAAAAGACAAACTTTTGAAAGTTTTTTATTTGAAGTGTCTAAATGAAATGGCCCTGCTGCTCAAGTGCCCCACCCCCACCCCTGCTTGCAAGTTTTCACTCGTGCTGTTATGCTATTTAAGTTTCTATAATAGTTGACAGAGGTAACTGAGTGACAGCTGTCTGCAGACTATCCTCCCTGTCATGGATTGTGGCATAATTTTATAAGCTGTATGAGAGAATAGTTGCTGGTTTTGGTTTGTTTTAGTTTTTGTAAAATGTATAACTAAGGTTGATGAACTAAGGCTTACATGTCATTTATGTGGACAAGAACATACAGACACACACACACACATACACACATGAAATTGAATTTTAAACTCATAATCAAAATTCCCAAAGATAGGCAACCCACTGAGTTTAGCAGTACTTTATAAAGTTGGCTTTGATTTACCCTTTATAGTCATGAATTTAGAAATAGAACTGTTTCTGTATTCTTTTACTCATGCATTAATTCCTAGCATGCTGGGAACGTGTACATTTAGTGTTTACTTATCTGACTTACCCAGGGAGTTTTCCTTACCATGCCTGTGGACTCAACTTAGTAGTTGTTTTGTTGCATCTTTTAATTACAATGTTTTCTTGCAGTTTTTTAGATGCACTTTAGTCTCACAAAATGTCCTAAGTGGATATATCTTTAAAGATACAAAAAGTATAACATTTAACGGTCTTGCTCAATTTTTTACAGTGGTTTTTATTTGCATTGTTAACCTTGCTGGGGAAGGGGAAGCGCATTGCACTGGGGGGGTGTGCGTTGGCACTCCGTGTGGTCAGAGCATGCACTAATGGTTTCCTTTTACTTTTCTTCTTTCCTGCTTCTCCTTTCTTTTCCTACTTCCCTCTCATTTCCTCGTGTTTTATCACTGCTGTCCCTATACTTCTTTCTAAATTTCTTTGCTTACTGTAGCAGCCCTTGCCTTTTCTCTTGCAGCAACTGCCCAGGCTGCTCCAAGGATCATCACTGGGCCTGCGCCTGTCCTCCCACCAGCTGCTCTGCGTACACCTACGCCAGCTGGCCCTACCATAATGCCTTTGATCAGACAAATACAGACCGCTGTCATGCCAAACGGAACTCCTCACCCAACTGCTGCAATAGTCCCTCCAGGGCCTGAAGCTGGGTTAATCTACACACCCTATGAATACCCCTACACGTTGGCACCAGCTACATCAATCCTTGAGTACCCTATTGAACCCAGTGGTGTGTTAGGTAAGTATGATTCCTGTACTAAGTGATTAATGCAGTCCTAAATTTTGATAACCCAGACTTTGGAAGAATATTTATCGATTTCAGAGAGAACGATATAAGTTTTGACTAGCAAAAGTTGAGAACTAAATACGGTTTTATTTCAGTTCCTCTGTAGAGTTTTCCCATTAAGTAGTTACACCTTAATTTACTTTTGAATCACTCTAGGTAAACCTGTCATGTATATTCTCAGATAGTTTCTTAGGTCACTAAACTTGTTCTTGAGTTTTATTTAGGCCATTCTTGCCCCTTTATCCTAATGGACAAAGCTCCACTTCCCAAAATTAGGTTTATTTTGTCTCAGAGATTGCTTGGTGAATTTTAAAGTTCTATCAAGATATTGAGATTTTTTAAAGAATTCCATTATTTGTGTGTGTGTTTTAAATATTTATGATCACTTAAAGATTGCAGCTAATAGTTTCAGTTTTAAGGGTTTTCAGTTTATATCTTTTAAAGTTCTGATTAACATAACCAATATTTTATAATTTCCATTCTACTGTGGACTAGATGACCACATATCAACTTAGTAAATTCAATCATGTTGGCAAAAATTGAAGTCATATAAATTCATGCATTTACATGATCAAAAAGCAATATTCTTGAAAAAGACATTACTGATGCCTTTTTTTTATAGAGTGGATTGAAATGCCAGTCATGCCTGATATTTCAGCCCATTGACTTGCTGGATGAAGGACTAGAATACAGCAGCTGTTATAACACGACCAGTCAATGTGGAAAAAACAAAAAAAAAAACTGTTTCTGTGCAACCCCACTGTTTTACCAGACAGAATTTGAAACTTTTTTTGTGTAGGACCTTGGTGCTGTGTGCCTGCTTTTGACTCCTAGGATTTTGATCTTTTAAAGGTTTCCTCCCCCCATCTTCCACTTAATATTAATTTGAAAATCTTTAATGAACTTGGACATTGATATTTAAACTTGAAAATTCATTGTTCATTTAAAGAAAACCACAATGCTCTGTATGTTATCTGTGTGTATGCATGCACTTAGGTGCCTTTTGTTTATAAACATACATTTTATTGTACATGTTTTCTGTCCAAATTGTATAAAATAATTATAAGTCAGAATTATACCACAGAAATGTTAGTAAGATGCTATGTTCTGTTGCACATTACTTGAAGCATTTAAAAAAAATAACATGTAACCTATAACCTTATTTAAGTTTTCCTTTCTATTAATACTCTGTCCTATGGCCCTGTGCATGCTCCTTCCCCAGAACTCCTGTCTGCGGCACTCACAGCATCTGTTCCTGAGGAGTTAGGGCTCTCAGCTTCCAGCCGCTGCTCCTGACTGTTCGTGCAAGAGCTCCTAGTTTTGCCAGATAGAGTTATGTTTCTATGCAGTCTGCTTATCTAAAATTAAAAATAGGTTTTCAACCAGTTTACTGCTTAGAGACAGCAAAAGGCACTGCTGTAAAATTTCTGCATTGTAACACAACATGTTATTTGGTTTGGTTAGGACATTTACATATATATATAGACTTGATTGAAACCAACACTATTAACAAAATATGCAGATACCCAATTAACACCATCAAGGTTCTCAATAAGTACCAAGTAAGAAATTTTTTTAAATTATTATTATTATTATTATTATTATTATCATCATCATCATCATTTTCATCATCATTATTATTTCTTGCTTTGCCACCTAGGCAGTAAAACTATGATATTGGCTCTTTGGAGATCTGTGAAGATTATTTTAAATTCCCAAGTTAACAGTAAATTTGCACACAGATAACATGCATGTTATGTATCAAGTCTCACATTTTCATATAAGCAGTGCCCTTCAAAACAGATGCAGACATATGTGTTGGTGGTAGTGAGGAGATTGGTATTAGCATCAAATCTTCATTGATGACTAATGTTTAATTCCCTTCCTTTTATCTTTAGGTATGGCTTTCCCAACGAAAGGCTAAGAATTCAAGAACGGTCTTAACCGAGCCCTCATCAGATCTGAATTTAACAAATGCTTAGTCTCAGCAGCCTCCGGGAAAAACCTTAGCCTAGCAGTCAGTGACTTACTTGCACTTTTTGCACATAGATATAAAGTAAAATGATGCTATTAATTTGGATTAGTCTGTAATACTGCAAAGCAATGGTAATTTATAAAGGAGTGTATAGAAGTAAACTGACTGCTAAGTACTGTACTGTTTGCTTTACTAATCACCTAATTCATTGCAGTTCATACTTATTGACTCAAAAGTTTAAATCCACAATCTGTAGGCTTTAATTAAGAGTTGCTTTTTAAACCTTTTTTAAGTGATAAACTCTGAAAGTTAAGGTTAGCAAAATAATTGTCAGTATTAAATGTGGCATTATTTAAGTAGTCCTGCTGCAAGAGAGGCACTTCAGTGAATGCGTGCCTAGTAAAGCTCAGACACGTCGGTTCTAACAGAGCTCGTGAGATGCTGTGACCTGGGGACTGGAAAGGAAGAGGTGATGTAGATAGAAGGCCCACCTGTTTGAAACGAATGCAATATTGGTAGATTCATGACATACTACAGTTGACTTTAAAACTACTGTGCCTTAACTTGTTTCTTAAGCTTTTGTAGTAAGTGAACCTTTGAGATCCATTTTGATAAACCTGCTGTCAATGTTTCCCTTATGTATGTTTTCTAACTTTGTCTTGGTAATTGCAATTTAACTAGGTGCGGTGGCTACTAAAGTTCGAAGGCACGATATGCGTGTCCATCCTTACCAAAGGATTGTGACCGCAGACCGAGGTTAGTTTAGTTCTGCAGTTCTTGTTTATAAGCAATGTGCTGAGTGTCCATAAAGTTTGCAACACCACACCTGATGGGGAAATGTAACTGTTTACCTGCACACTGCTTTCTTTTCCTTCCCTAAATTAATTTAACAATTGATTGATTTAAGGTTGGTTTGGTTTTGTGGTTTTGTTTATGGTTTTTTGTTTTTTATTTGTTGTTTTTTTTTTTTTTTTGCCTTTTTTTTTTTTTTTTTGGTTTGGATTTTCACCCTTCCCCTTTATATTTTAATTTATTAAATCTTCTATTACTTTGTCCTAAGATTTATTCCAGCTAAGATATAAATTAGTCTATTTGGGGAACTAATAAATTTTTATATTACCATAGCAATTTTTAGTAATAATTGTTGCTAAAACTTTCCCTTTAATTATTCTGAATATTTTGGTTGGTACTGCAAAATGAATTGAACAGATGATGTTTTTTATGAGAGAAGTAAAGAGATTTTTCTTCTGTGTAATTTTGGAGAAAACTGAAGATTTAGTGTCCATTTTTCTATATTATAAAAAATTGAGCCACTATATAAATATGAAAATGTCAAGTACATTGCTAAAATCAACAGTCAGGACTGTGAAGATAATTTTCATCTAGGTGGATACTTTATGAATAGAAAAGAGTTCCCTCTTACTCTATTTTCTTGCCAAAATAGATCCTTTGAGTTTTGTCATTTGCTGCTAAATTACAGTACCCGAAGGTGAACTGTCCTGAAGTTCTGTGGTATGCGAGATCCAGCTATTTGGATATCCTTTTTGACTAACCTGTGACTGGAAACAAGTCTTCACTTTTCTCACTTTCGTATTTGTAACTTGTGCCCTATGTATGCCCTTGGGCCCATTTTTAAATTATTTATGATTATTTGAGGAGTGGTAGTTTCGGTTTTTTGGCATTGAATTTTTTTTTTAACTTTTTTTGTGTGATTCTTTTGTTTTTTATTTTTAATTGCAAGATTGGAATCCCACGCATAATAGAAAAGGAGCTAGCTCACATGACATGGTTACTCTCCTCTCGAATAACCACAATAAATACTGCACACAGCTGCTTTGTGTATTAGAAATAAAATACCCTTCCAAAGACCTCAGTGATACGTACTTAGTATCATTCTAAAAGAATCCTGAAAACTTTAGCTATCATACATTTTTGTAATAGCTATTCATTGAACAAACTCGGCATATTATAACAATAATACTCCATGCAGTTGTGTCAGCGTGAGCTATCAGCCATTCTGTCAGTCACATAGAGGTGAGGGAGGGAGGAAGGTTACTTGAGTTGTGGGCAGTCACACATCATCTGAAGCTGTATCATACTGCTAAAGTCTAACACCATTATCTTACAGAGTGGTTTGATTTTGAAGTAATTTTTCACCCACGCCCCCTGAGGTTTTTCTTTCCCTGTGTAGCTCTTAGATGTTTTGTTGTTGTTGTTAACACAACAATCCTTTCTTACTTTGTACTCCAGAGCCTTTAGATAGTTGAGAATATTAAACCAAGATCTTACTGTATTTGGAAGATGACAACACATTCCATGCATGGCTCATCTGGAGCTGTGTTTATTTTTATTAGTTCTGTGTGTGTACAAAATGCAGTGTCAGCAAACCGAAACAGTTTTTATTCCCTCCGCTCCACCCCAAACTTTTCCTTTCCTCTACTAGAAACAGATCACTTATGCACAAGATCCCCACATGTACTCACTGGGTTGGAGGGAGAGGACTGAAGCCCTGGACTTACATTATTTTATGATACTACTGTTTTTTTCTCTCTCTCTCTCTTTTTTAATTTTTTTAATTTTTACTCCTTTAAGGAGAAGATTATTATTAGCATTCATTTGATGCAAGGAAGCAGTCCGAGGACATATAACCATGTAACTGTATGTGAGCATTTAGAGTAGTTGCATGGTTGACAAGTATCTAGTTGCCTACTAAAAACAAACCCACCTCCATACTTATTTCAGAATTGGTTTGAAACTTAAAGACCAAGTGATTTTATAGTTGTAAGGAACTATAAGTGATTTGGCACAGTTGACATCCCTGTGTGTACTGTAGGAGTCCAGGACATGGTGGAGGATGTAGTTTAGACGTACTGGATATGATGATGTCCTTTGTTAAATAACCCACACTCAAACATAATCAGAAATCAGTGAAGTCATGATTTGACAAAAACCATTACTTACACAAATTTAAGACTTTGGGACATTTTTGTTTTTGTTTTAAATTTAAATAAAATTCTGCTTCCTTTTAAGAAATTCAGGGAAGATTTGATTATATTGAAGATACAATATTTTTGTAGTATTTATAAACTGTCCTAATTGATAGACTATAGAAAACATTTTTGTCATACAAATGTCAATAGGTCTATTATATAGAACATTTAAACCCTGTGAACATCACACCTACTAGGTTTGATTTATGAAGTGGCATAGAGTCTAACCTTGCACTGAGCATCTTTCCATTCACACCTCTTCTGCCTTTGTCTCAACGGCAACAGTACAGAAAGTTCTGTCAAACCTCAGAATATAGTAGAAATAATTAAGCTGTTGAATGAGTCTTAAAAAATCATACTACTGTTAAGTGGACCAAGTTTGGTGAAGTAGAATGTGAGAGGATGATTACAGAAGGAGTACTCAAGGACTTGTGGACTGATGACTTTCCACTTGAGAACTACTTTATGTTTTACTGTAATTTTTTAAATTTTTTTTGTTCTTTTTTGTTACTTTGCAAGAGAAAATAGTATTTACAGGTGGCTTCTTTTAAAATATAAAAATATAAAGCAGGAATGTATATGAAATGTCAGATTTTATTGTATTTGCAGAGTATTAGCTTTGAAATTGAATAAAGAAAGCTGTTTGTAGTTTTAAAAATGCCTTCTTGGTATCAGTTAGAAATTTCTTCTATTTTTTATGTACTTAGAGTTCTTTGAGGTATAGAGTTTTAAATGGCAGGATTTTACAGTGTTTACATGCAAGTGCATTTTATAAGTGTTCTATATGTGTAAATTAGTATTTTCAACTGGAAAATGTTGGCCGGTGCAAAAGGCCTGGCCTTTTTCTGGTTCCCATGATGTTGCCTACACTGCTAGACTACAGTATTGCTTTGTATCATGAGGCCAAGAAATTCCATGTTGTTTGTAAATAGAATAATTGAAAAAGCAATAAACATTTATTGAACAAAAGAAACTTTGTTTGGCCCAGATTTTATGTTGAACCAAATTGTTCATAGCAATTTAGATTTCTTTAGATTCATTTCTGTTAATCATCAGTTATTAATAATCACATCCATCATTAATAGTTGCTTTATTGCTTGCATCTGAGAGAATACTAATGCTTAATAGCAGTCAGATACTTATAACTGCACTGACTGTTCAGAATTCTTTATACCAAACCTGTTCATCATTGTTTCCAATTTCTTTCATTGACTGCTACTAACTATTAGTTGTTAGCTGTATTTTATTTCTATTTTTTCTGTTAACAAGTTGGGGTTTTCAAATTATTTTTTTGTGGGAGTGGGCTCTTCTTCATTTGTTCAAATCATGATATGAAATTGTCATGATTTTTATTGTATTCTGTAGATGGTGTCAATCAGTTTGTCAGAATTCAACATGCTTTTTTTTTATTAGTTGTGATTAGTTTTCATGTTGTCATTAAGCCGTCACTAGCTGAAACTAATCTCTTCTCTATCTTTTCTTTTCTTTTTTTGTTTTGTTTTTTGTTTCTAACCACCCAGCCGCCACCGGCAACTAACCTATGACCTTCTGACCTCTGAACTCTTCACCCAATGATGACCTGACCATGCCTGCCTGCTGATCAGTTAACTGGTAATCGCCTTTGCTTGCCTGTCGTCAGTGCAGCGAGCTGAGGCACTTGTCCGTTCGTCTTACCATCTAACCAAACAAAAGACAAAGAAATTGTCCTCCAACTCAGCTTTTCCCCCTGTGTGGGTGAGAGTGGTTCTAGAACCTGCACTGAATAGTAGTAAAGCAATAAGGCCCGGTTCATCCACAGCACTGATCATCTTTCAATGCCCCACCCCAAGCGAGCGAACGGTAAGAAGGCCTCTCAAGAAGGGGAGACAGATGGCCCTAACTACTCAGTGACAGAGGCAGTTACTGTGAGAGACTTGTAGGAATCTTTTTCTTCTCCTAGCGAAGTCAAAGCTCTCTCTGAATGTACTGTGTGACAATGCATCATGCATGAACCTTCGGTCAGGGATGTCATTGGGGAAGTGACTTCAAAAGTATTCAAAATTTGACATGCTGTTTGCTTAGTCACTACAGTGCCCTCACAGGGCAGACATTGCAGCCTTTTTATATTGCCTGCCAAAATTTGAAGTATTAGAACAAAGTGTGCCATGAGAGAAAAACTTAACAAGGAGTTTTGAAAAGTAATGCAAAGAACAAAACTACAACACTATTTTTTAAAAAGTTGCGTATCTGAGTTAAAATTTCCAAATCTTTATTTTACACCACCTTAAAAATTATACAAGAACAAGGTACATGCATTATGTGTCACATTACTGGGCAAACTGTTCAAATATTTTTTTTAAACCTCCCTGTATAGAAAATATCATTAAGGATGTAAAAGCCATGCTTGCCTATTTGCTGTATACATGTAATGAAATTGTAGATAAAGTGTAGTGCATTGAAACAAATGAACAAAAAGTAGATACTTTTACTATACAAGGGTGCTGGTGCAGAAAAAAATATATATTTTTGGAAATGTAGCATTTTATACTTTCAAGTGTTATAAAAAAAAGAAAAAAGAACAAAGAAACCCTTTATTTCATTAAATGATTTTTTCTGGTGGTTGTCAAGAAACAAAAGACCAAAAGAGCCTTTTTGTCTTTCTTTTTTATTTTTTAAGTATTGGAATAAGTCTAAAGAAAAAGAAAGTGCCTTATTTTCCTTCATGGTCATTTAGTCAAGTGTCCTGTAAGACCAGCTCCTCCCTCAAAATAAAGTTACTGCATGTTCCTCGGTCGCCCAGTATGTGAAAGGAGATATGAGGGGAGACAAATGAGTTGATGGTCTAAATTATAAGATTTGTGTCACATTATCTTGATGCCAGTTTGCCAAATCTGATACTGTGAAAAAAATTTGATAGCTTTTCTAATTTCTGACTAGTAAATTTTAAAATGTCATTCTTTTACAATCATAATTGAGTACTTTGGTTATTACCGTCTTCAGTGTTAGCCCAAAGGATTCTGAGGTTTAGAAAACAATTATGTGAGATCTGAACATCAGTTTACAGACAAAATTAAATTAGAGCTTTATTTTATTTGGAGAAGAGGGATACAATGGATTTTTTCTTACCAATTTGAAATAATCGTAATGCCTAAAAAACTTTTTCACAAAAATGAATCTTTGAAATTTCTTATTGTTGAAAAAGTGTTAAGTAACCTAAATCTAATCAGATGTCTTATGCAGTCCATCTCTGCTGGCTTTAGTAACTGCTCCTGAACACACCTTTTCAACTCTAGAGGAATGTGGGAGCCTGCGTCATAGCGTGCACTGAATGCTCAGCTCCATTCCCTTTCCTCCTCGGTTTCTCTCTCCAAAGTCAAACAGTTTTATAGTTGAAGCAGTTCCTGTGCAAAGCCTGCATCTAAACACTTGAGTTAATAAGTCATTAACAGCTCAGTACCAGATGTGGCAAATCTCAAGTGATTGTGGACTCCTGGCTCATCAACTCATGCCCTCTTCCATACCCTCATGGCTTCACAGTCAAGGTCAGCAGGAAGCTCATTAGTCACCTCACGGTGGCCTCTCCATTATTCTGTCTCACTTGGAACCATTTTCAGTTTATTTACTATGCAATAGACAGTCCTTGTTTTGTACTCAGCTAGCTTTGGTTTAATGTGCCACTGCTTTGTCTTTCTGTTACACATGTGGTTTTGATTTATTTACAGTATATGCTGTGCCATTTTGATTTTTATTTTGGTTGGTTGGTTGGTTGAATAAATATGCGACACTCAGAACACTTGAGGTGATAGTTTAAAAAAAAAAAAAACAGTACCAGTATTTGATCCAGTCTCATCTCAGCTGTGTTACGCCTGGACATTTTAGATGTTTATCAAAGGTCTTTTATGGGGAAGAAAGCAAATGTGTAAAACAATAGACGTGTGACGTTTATGAGTAATGCTGGCTCTGAACAAACTTTTGAAAACTTAGTTGACAGAGTTTTGAGTCAACTGAAAAAAGCATGACTTTTGGGATCTCTGAATGCCTTGGTTCTCAGTATTATCACTCTATTGAATTTTTTTTTTTCTTACTAAAGTATGTAGTTTTTAAGACTTTTTTCCTGACAGTATTATGTAATTTTTTAGTGTGGGTAGATGGGAGTGTCGCTTGTATGTTACCATACAGCTGACATGTATTTTTTGTCTATTCTTTATTATCTTAGTAGTTTCATGCTGTGTATGTACCATAACCAACCTATTGCCTATGAGAAACATGTAAGATAATGTATTTACAGCCATTGTTACAAGTTTATAATGTATTTTTCTATCTTGTTTTATATGTATGTTATATAACATTCAAAAGAATTTTTTTCTTGATTGAGAAAAGGATACAAAATGCAAAATCCACAATTTTGATAACTGAAAATTGCCAATTGTTTTGCAGTACTTTATTATATTGGGTGTCTTGTCTTTCTTGGGCTTTTAGTTAGCTGATGAATGAATACATTAGACACTTCTGGGTTTTAGTTGGGATTTTACATAGCTTGCATTTTAGTTCTTTGGTTCTTTGCTGTTTCTATTAACCCATAGCATTATTTTAATAAATGTTATAATACCAACCTACTAACTCTGGACTGTGTTTGTTTATTAACCTTTACGTGTTTAATGAAAATAAATGGGTAAATAAAGTCATGAGTTCCTGGACTAACACTGAAGAACGTGACCACAGATAACATAGCGTGACTTGTTTTCTATGTTGTTTGTCAGCTGACAGTTGTGCACACCTGCTAAAATGGCTTCGGGTCCTCTGGCCTTTTACCATGGAGGGTAGGTGCCAGTGGAGATGGGAGCAGGGCAGCGTTTACCGGTCATTTCCCCTAGTCATGCCACTGGCCTTTTAGCATCTGCATTACTAATTCCACACTTTATTTTTCCTGCTCCAAAATAATCACCCTCTTCTCACAGCATAAAGAGTCAAGAGATTTACTGAAATGATACACCGTGAGAGACCAGTTTGATTTGCGGTTGAGCCTTTTGCCTAAATTTCCTCGAACAGACTCTTTTTCGTCTCATAAAGCTAATAGTCAGTTGGTATTTCTCCTGTGTTGTTTGGCTAGCTGCTTCCATGAGAGTTGAGTTGTCCTCTCGGCCTGGTAGCCCGCCTGTCTGTGGCCCCCGACACACCTCCCTTCAGTGTCTCATGGAGCTCGTCTTGGGTTGCTTTCCCCTTACCCACTTCCAGAGCAGCCTAGACATCTACACAGAAAGTATAACAGAGACAAACACTGTAATCTGACATGTGTATGCGGTTAAATCCTACAGAGAAAAGATATAAGATCCTTCTTTCTCCCGTTCTTCACTTGGCTGTGCTCTCTGTAAAGGGACCTCTTCTTCAGCTCTTAAGTCCATTGTGACAGAGATTGACAGTTACCTTGTCTGTGAAGAAACTTCTTACATGATCCAGAACAAGTCAAAAAACAAAAACCAAAAAAAACCCCTCTTAGAATGAATTTTGTTTTTGTAAGTAATGGTTTATATTTTGACACTGTATTTAAGAATCCTTAAAATTAAGGGCTGAGCTTGTATCAAACTTTCTGAAAGGATACTGTTAAAGTTCTGCTCTGTGCATATATGAGGCTCAGAATAGTGAGACTAGTTTAATTATCTCCGATCATTTTTGGTCCTCTACATACAAGATATCTTTGGTAAGAGGAGGAGACCATGTCATATCGTTAGGTATATAGGTGCCCAGTGCCAAGTCAGGTATGTTTAGCGCTCCATGGGCGTTTGCAGACACTGTCAGGCTTCTGCACAACAGCCCCAGTGGTCATTTGTTGATGAAGAACTTAGGTGTTGTTTAATGTTCCCTGAAGCCTGTGCATGTGGTCTCATCCTGTTTTCAGCGAGGGCACTTGGTGTATGGCTATATCTCATCACCACTCTTCCTTTTGAAAATGTCGCTCAGACAGTCTACTTGGTGCAAACAGTCTTGTCTGCCACATTTTTATACAAGTGCAGTAGTATCGCACAGCCAGATGATGGGATGGATACATTCTAGTGTCATTTTCTTAGTTGATGCTATTTGGCGAAATGGTTATCTGTGTTTTATTCAAAAGGCTGGTGATACTAATGTACTAGTGAAGTAGTTTTCTTTTCCTTTAGGCAAAATATCTAGGAAAACATGATGTCAAAATTATGTTCACTTCATTGTAGTGCAGCATCTTCATGTATGGCAGTACCTGTGTGAGGGAGTTGTAGAAATGCCTAATTTTTTTTTTTAAAAAAAAAGGTCAGGGGGTGTTTGGGTGCACACGAGCAGTGTTTGGGTTAAGTTTATGGGTATAAAGAATGTTCGTGTGTGTGGTGTGTGTACAAGTGTGTACCTGTGTGCCTGGACTGGGATGCCTGACTATTCCTTGATGACAGCTAACTGTTAACATCGTTCTCAGCCGCTGAGGCTTTTAGTGGAACGAAATATGTTGCGAGAGTATCAGTTAAGTAAGACTTATTCTCCGAAAACTTCTTCAACTACCACATTTTTCAAAGTACATAGGATAACGTGCTTAATCACATTTATTCTCATTTTGTCACAAATCATTTAATACCTGTACAGTGGAAATCATAACCCATTTTATGGACATATCAGTGGTACATGCAGTACCTTGTTTGTCCTGTATAAAATTACCTAAATTGTGAGTTGTCTTTAAAGAGGCTTGACAAAAGCATGTGTATAGCTGGTGCTCAGTGCCGAATCAAACTGGTCAACCCGAAGCACAGTACACTCTTTATTGTTTCTGCTGCACTAATTGCCAGGGGTTGGGAGAGGAGGAGCAGCAGCGACTAATCCATGGGAGGTAGATGTGGGTGGGGGCGGGGATGGGGGATGTGGGCGGTGACTGGACAAAGTGGAGCTCAGCATTACTTGAAGTTTGCTGTCCCCTGGAGAGAGACTAGCCAGCACTGGGACAGTCTCAGAACCAGGGTAAAAATTAATTTACATCTCTTTAAAGGTTCTATTGTTACAAAGTTTTGAGCCAAATATATCTATTGTAGGTTATATTGGTATGTATAAAAATTTTGAACTTGTAGAAGTTGTATATATAGGGGTACATATATGTATGTGTGCATGTATATTTATATACGAATATATATATATGAGTAGATGTTCCTGAATCATACATGAATGGGAAACTGCAAATGACTGTACACAACATACAATAAAAAACTGGACAAGTGCATGTGCTGCATCTTCTCAAGCCAAGACTAAGGTGGAAGTGTAGCTGGCCCCCGTCACAGAACACCAAAGTCAGAGCGTATTTATGTTCTTACTCCTCCTCTAAGCACTGCATAGAAAAAGAATCTCACAATCAAGAATTGTAGGAATCAACAGATGACTGTTTATAAGAAGGAAATCGTAAACTTCTGTGGCGGTCCCCAGCTGGTCTGAGCATCCAAACACTACGATGCTCATCTTCAGGAAACTGGTTTCTAAGGCTTTCTAAATGTTAGAATTCTTGGAAAAGGTCTGAGAATGTATCTCAGTTGGTGAAGTTACTAGCTTAGTGTCCATTCCTAGCACCATTTAAAAAAAAAGAAGCATTGCTTATCAAATCTTGGTCTTACCTACTTTGTGAAAAGGACTGATATAGGCACTTTGTACAAAGGGGAAGAATCGCTAGGATTTCTGTCAATAGCTTGCCACCTTTAAAGTTTCCTTTTGACATTAAATTTTACATCTCTTTGTACTTTAAAATAACCAATTTTTCTTGTTATACTTGGAAGACTGTTTACTGGAAGGGGTATCCTTTTCATATACCACCAAATATAGACTGGTGCCCCTGCACTTTTGATGGTTTGGCATGCATTAAAAGTCTGATTAGACTTTTCAACAAATCGACTCTTCAAAGATCACATTCTTGCAGTAGTCAGTCATAATCTGAAAATAAGATTTTGTTTTGTTTTCCTTGTCCTAAAAGACATCTCTGTTAAATTAACCCCATCACTACTAGAATCACACCCAGGGCACCTAGAATCACACACACGAGCTGTGGCATAGTCTGCCCAGGTCTAGGAATATGATTTGTATCTTCAGACACTACCTTCACTACCCTGTCTTCTCAGAAAGGGGGCCACTAGGTGACTCACCAGGTAAAAATGCTTTCTCTGCAACCCTCATAACTTAGATTTGATCTCTGCAGCTGCAGCCCGTAGTAGAAGGAGCCCAGCTGTTTTCTGTCCTCAGCATGTGTGCCATGGCATGTGAAGCTCACACATGCCATAAGCAATAAAATATTTTTTAAATCACGTATTCTTAGAGTTTGTATTTTTTATAGTAAAGAACTGCTGAGTGGCATTTGGGATTTCTTTACTGCTCTTTCATATATAGGAAACTGGGTGGGTGGGTGGATGAATGGGCTGTATGATTTCATCAAAATGTCACCTCTTGGGGTAGAAATGTTACTGCTCTTTGTTTTCTTTATGCCCTTCTTACATATTGATTACTTAATTGGATACTGATTAAAATAGGGTAAACCAAATGGAAACAATGAGGAGAATGCTCACAAGGAACTTTTTTTGCAGGACTGAGTCAATCCTAAAACGTTCAGGATCATTTAACCTCAGTCCTGTGTGGAGTTTAGTAAGGAATGTAGTACCTTGGCTCGACTTGAAACATGTTTGAAGAGCTGCTTTTGTACTGTAAGATTCTAATGCAGCCTATAAAACTGAGACAGGTTACTGTAAGTATAAAGTTGATTTGAACACATTTCAAGCAGATGTCCAAATATTAGGGATTTCTGGTGGAAATTTTAAAACTTGAAATTACTGGGCACAGTATAACATGAAGGATCTGAAGCTAAGATTTAAGTTGACCTCTTGGGATGGCAGATAGCAGGCGAAGGCACTCCTCACCAAGCCTGAAACCCAGATGGGAGAAGAAAACTGACCTTTGATCTCTACAGATGTGCTGTGAGGACATACATGCATACACACACACACACACAAACACACTCGATATCTCAGAAAGAAAATTATCAGCAAGTCAAACATAATTAATCTCAGAATTAGTACCTTTTAGATTTTGGTATTAGCAGGGCAGTCAATTTCAGAGGTTTAAAAAGCCAAGAAAATATATGTAAAGTAGTCTGCCATCAGTAGGCTTTAGTGGTCTCAAGGTGCTTGCACGTTGCTTGCTCAGTGTTGGGTGGAGAAAAAAGGAGGCTTTTCTCCTCTAACTTTTACTTTTCTCTAAATGGGCACAGAATTCTGAATTTGCAGTCCCTGGTGGGCACTAATCAGTATTCTGCACATCAGCTGATTTAAGAAGAACCATTTGTTTATGCTAAAGCGTAATATCTGGAAATATAGCTCTCCTGTCAGGTGACTTTATCTAAGCTGAGTGGTCCACAGTTTCCACACAAGTGAGGTTACAACTGAAACATAGTACCCCATTCAAATGGAGACCCAGTCTAAACCTTTGGCTCAGGTGACCCAACATTTATAGAAATGATTGCTAAGGCACACTAATGCTTCATTCACTAAAGCATGATTGTGAAACTCACCACTGGTTTGGAGTGATAAGCTTAATGCTCAGAGGTTTACTGCTGAAGGTGTGACTGACCATGTGTGTCATCAGATGTCTTTTGAGCTCCAAGAAAGAGTCCCACAACTGTTTCTGCAACAACCAAGAACATTTGATTCCCACTTACTTTCCATGAGAAGCCATTAGGAAGTATAGTGGGACTCCAAAAGTATTCATGTGACTTGACTACGCGTGGGATAGCCTCAGCTGGAGGTGAGGTGCCAGACAGCAGCTGAAAGGGCAGCTTTCCCTGTCAATTAGGGAACACCAAAAATGGGGACTTCCAGAGGGCCTCCACACAGTTCATACTGTGCATGATTTGTATAACCCTGTATTCCATGTGCGAGACTTTCTCCTTCGGACCTAAGGAAAGAAAAGTTCCATGTTTAGTGTCTCGTTCAAAGTTTGAGTCCTTCCATCAGGGCATCCATGTTCTGTTCTACTTGGGACTTTCTGGTAAATTAGGTATTGTTTTAAAGGTTAGTTCAATACCCTTTCAAGCCTGTGCTGTTAAAGAATGTGGGATTTGTAGGATGGCTGTCAAGGTGTAAGTTAACCAGGAGCTGATAGCAGCCAACAGAACCCTTGACAGAGCAGCTAAAGGGAGGAAAGGTTTGTTGTGGCCCCTGGTTTCAGGAGCAGGTCTAGCGTGGTTGGGACACTGGAAACAGGACCATGATTCAGATGGTCACTGTCCGCATTCAGTCCAGGAAACAGGAATGAAAACAGGTGCCCAGCTCTCTCCTTTTAATTCAGTCCAAGACCCCAGCTCTCAGAGTGCATGCACTTGGGGTAAGCCCTCTCCATTAGCCTGATAGAGAAAATTCCTCAGACATATATATGCCCAGAGGTTTGTCTCAAAGATGGTCCAGTTCCTGTCAAGTTGATGGGCTCATACCCATTGTTTACCCCATTCATATATATTCAGATATATATGAATGGACACCACATACATACACAGGTAGGGGCAAACTCCTTACAGATTTCTCATCTGTGAAATGGGTACAATGCCTACCTTACAGGGCTCCTAAGAGGTTGCCTTAGATCATTGATTTGACCTTCATAGCATGTTGCCTGGTACCAAGGACTGAATGTGAACATCTGCCCTTACCTCTCATTCTGCTGTTTCCTGGTGCTGACTTGAAGACCTGCGGCTAACGTGGAGTCACACAGGAGAAAGGAAACAATTTCCTACATCCATTTCTGTTGTAAAAGGATTAAGCATAGCTTCCTAAGACACGCCCCATTGGTCAAGTAACTGGCATGTTGTTGTTTTTTGTTGTTGTTGTTTTTCTGTGATTCTTTCATGCATTCTGCAACCTGCTGAAGCTTTCAGGTAAAATGCAAAACTCCCACATATAAAGTTGTGGTTGCCTTAAAAGTTACTACTGTGTGATTAGAACATTCACGTGTATGTATGAGAAAATGTTTTAAATGATGCGCATGAAATGACAGCTCAAAAGAAAACATGTAAAATATAGGCATCACCCCATGACTACATTCAAACATGTTACCAGACATTTCTTCTGTTGGGTGACTCTTCTGATTAATGAGAAGTCACCAGGGGCGTTACACTCCAGATAATAGCCTGGTGCCTTCGACCTCCCACCAACAGCCAAGAACATTTTCAGAAATGCATTTTGAATGTGCAGAGCCATGGCCATAGTCAAGTACCCTGCTTGCATGCACAGGTGCTGTGGGCATGGCCTCTGTACCATCACCACCACTGTTGCATTCTTCTTCAGTGACATTTGAAAGTTGTTTGTAAAATCTAGCAGAACTCCAGTAAAACACAGTAAGCAGATGATAGCGCAGGAGCCTCAGATCTTCACAGCATGTTTCCTGGAGCCCCAGAGACAAAGGAAGACCTCACTATATTTTTGTCCATAAGAACATATTCTTGGCTTACCAAGAAACTTAGGTATGCTCCTTTCTAGGGTCAGCTTTGCATGCAGCCCAAAGGAGACCCACTCCTTAGAAATACACACAATGACTGAGGGGGGCCTTCAGAGTTATCCTTCCCATTGTTTTGAGCAAACATGGAGAATAAATAGTCCCATCCGAACACTACCTCCTCTGTGGCTCTTTCTTTATTTCAGTGTAGTACATCTTTTGCTTCATTGTTTCCACTGAGACTAGACCAAGATGCAGAACTTAGAAGCTAGCTTGAGTCTTTGAAAGCACCATGGGCAGAGCAGGATAACACTTCTGACCAAGCTCTTGTGTTGCCTGTGTTAAGAGTCTAGCCTCTTTGAGCAACTCTATAGAAAACCAGAAACACTCCTTGGAGGCTTTTGAAGAATTCAGAGAGTCATGTTGAAGGGAAACTAGGAGATTGAGGCTGGAGTCCAGGGAGGGCAAAGATGGAGAGAACGAGTAGATTGAATCTTCCTAACCCAGTGTCTGGAGAAGATGAAAAAGAGGTGAAGTGGCTGGTGTGAGATATTTTACTTACCAACTTTTACATTCCTGAATTGTACACACACTTACACAGTTAGTATGTATTTCTCTTAAGTAGTTTAGGAAGTTTGCAAGAAACAGCCTTGCAGTGCATCATAGAAGGCTTCTGTGCTCTGATCTAAGTGATTAGAAGGACTGAAGAGGTTTCTCAGTGGTCAAGAGTGCTCACTGCTCTTGCAGAGGACCCAAGTTTACTGCCTGAGTCAGGTGGCCCACAGCTAGCTGCCTGCGACTCCAGCTGCCTCTGACACCTTCTGAGTGCCATGGCACCTGCACTCTTATATACACTGACAAAGGTAAAACTAAAACATGGGAGGGGTAGAGAGATGGCCCAGAGGTTGAGAGTCTTTAGCGCTTTCACAGAGGACTCGGGTTCAGTCCTCATACATCAGTTTGGCTCACAAGTGCCTGTAACGCCAGTTCCAAGGGATCTGACACAGGCATCTGCCAAGTGTACACAGAAACGCATCCCCACACAGATAAATAAAAACTAAATAAATCTTTAAGTATTGCTGAACGACATGACCTCCTTCAGTCTTGGTCATGCCATAAACTTCAAGAGCAGATGGACCCAGCTTGATTCTGAAGCCACCCAAGAACCTCAGACAGGCAAACGCTCCAGATCCAAATGTCCGTTCTGTGGCTAGGTCTGAAAATGAAAGAGGAGCTGAAAGGAGTGATTAAAGAAATTACTTCCAGCCAACAGATGAAAGTGGTTTAACCGACGGGCCAGCGGAAAGTCCTCTAGCCTGAGCTGGCTCAGTAAAGTCTGACTCACACCACGTGAGCTTTAACAGCCAAATTGCATCCAGAGAAATACAAGAAAAAGAAAAGCGACATGTCACATGACAAGAAAAGGGAAAAATAGGAGAAAAACCAAAGAATTTGCAAAGCAGATAAGCAGTATCTCCCCTAGATGAAATTTCAAAAGGGAATAGCAGAAATTGTCACCCGGAGAGAACATCACAGGAAAGTTTTTAGAGTACACACAGATAAAAGGACAAACTTATAATTGGAGACAAATGTATAAATTATGTATTCGCCAGGCGGTGGTGGCACACGCCTTTAATCCCAGCACTTGGGAGGCAGAGGCAGATGGATTTCTGAGTTCAAGGCCAGCCTGGTCTACAGAGTTCCAGGACAGCCAGGGCTACACAGAGAAACCCTGGCTCAAAAAACCAAACAACAACAACAACAACAACAACAAAAACCAAATAAATTATGTGTTCAACTACCAATTGTAGCTCAATAAAATATTTTTAGAAAAAGCTTTATGGAAAACATGAAATCATTTCATATTGCAAAGTACACACACACACACACACACACACACACCAGAAGAATGAAGAAGACAGGTTCAAAGCAAAGAAAGGATAGTGTGAATACTGGCAAAAGAGGGTAGAGAAAGGACAGATAAAGTCAGGCCGAGAAGCATTTGAACAAACATTTCAACAGTTGAAGGAATGGCATCATGAATATGGCAGACATTTAAGTCACTAATGCAGGAAGCTTCCTGAGAGGTGTGCGGGGAGTCTGGAATGCATACAGAAGGACGGTTCCTGATACTGCCCAGGGGAAAGAACAGAGGGCTCAGCCGCGCTGGGTTGTGTTTTGTCAGGTTGATGCGAGCCAGGGCCATCAGGGAAGAGCAAACCTCAGCTGAGAACATGACTCAGGCAGATGGGCCTGTAGGCAAGTCTGAGGAGCATCTTCTTGATTAATGATTGACGTGAGAGGATCCAGCCCACTGTGGGAGGAGCCATCACTAGGCAGGAGGTCCTGAGTCATATAAGAAAGCAAGGCGGGTGGAAACAAGCCAGTGGGAAACAAGCCAGTAATTGGAGTTCCCTAATGGCCTCTGCTTCAGTTGCGGGTCTCCAGATTCCAGCTTGTGTTTCGAGTGGAAATGTAGGATGAAATAGTCCTTCTTCCACAAGTTGCTTTGGGACAGAGGTTCACCACAGCAATAGAAAGCAAACTGGGACAGTGATTCTCCCAGTCACATGTCATCAG
Source organism: Apodemus agrarius (assembly GCA_964023405.1). Taxonomy (NCBI): domain Eukaryota; kingdom Metazoa; phylum Chordata; class Mammalia; order Rodentia; family Muridae; genus Apodemus; species Apodemus agrarius. Next base: position 41,182,006 of record OZ030027.1, read on the forward strand.
GACCAGAGGATGGGCTTCCGGACCCAGTAAACAAAACTGTGTCTCCCGTGTGTACCAGATGCCAAGATGGATACAGTGCTTCTGCAAGACTTTGGGCAGTCGGCTGAAGGAAGAGGCTCGTGTGGAAGTCAGGTGGTGCTATACCACAGCCTCCCTCTTAAAACTAAGTGCATCTGTAGGAGCAGGCTCTTCTCAGAAGACCATGAGCTTCTGTTCCCATCCTTTTTCTGCTGAAATGGAGATGCTGAGAACTTAGAAACCATACATTGCTGAGCATAGGTCCCTGGGCCCCTGAATATCTACCAAGAAGACAGCTACTGGCCTTCCTGAAATTCTTAGACACTGTTCGTTTAAGCAGGTATGTTTTCGTGTGTGTGTGTGTGTGTGTGTGTGTGTGTGTGTGTGTGTAGTATGTGTACATGTTTATGGGGGTGTCAGAGATCAACAACATTAAGTACTTTTCTCCTGGCTTTTCGCCTTATTTTATGAGATGGGGATCTTTCACTGAAGCTGGACTCACTCATCAACTTAGATCCCAAGGATCCTCCTCTCTCTGCCTCCGCAGCACTGGGATCATAGACTTGTGTAGCCACATCTGGCTTTTACTTGGTGCAAGGAATCAAACACAGGTGCTCATACCTGCTAGGCAAGACTGAGCTATCTCCCTAGACCCTAAGCAGCTGTGTCTTTGGTATAATGGCTAGTGGTATTCCAGAAACGTGTAGAGCGTTCTTATTTCAGTTGGTTACCATGAAAAACACGATAAATGACATGCAAACTCAGGGAGGAGAGGGTCCTTGATGTCAGCTTACTGGTTATGATCCATTAGTGAAAGAAATCAGGACAGGAACTTAAGCAGGAACTGGAGACAGAAACCATGGAGGGAGGCTGTTTCCTGGCTCCTGCACACTCTCATGCTCAGTTAACGTTCTTATACAGCTCAAGACAGCATGCCCAAGGAATGTGTCACCCACAGTGGACTGGCCCCTCCGACGCCATTTTCCAGTCAAGATAACCCCAACCAGCATGCCCATAGGCTAATTTGGTCTGAGAAATTCTTCAATTAAGACCCGTCTCAGAGGACTTAATTTGACTGTTAGGACTGTGTAGGACACATGGTTTCGTGAGAAGTGGGCATATATTTGAGAGGGTGTATTCATTTCTTATGGCTATTGTCATACATGATCATGAATCCAGTAGCTTAAAAGAGTCATTGGGTATTTTATCTTTAGCTCTAGAGATCAGAAGATAATATATCTGTGTAGCTGGTCTCCTTTAGAGCCGGTAAGGACGATACAAGGCTTGGCATTTTCTTGTTTTATTGTCTCTGACTTTTACCCTCCTGCCTCCCTCCTATTTAGACCCTGATAATGATATTAGGCCCATTAGAAGCTGTCAAATAATCTCCCAATGCAAGATGCCTGAAGGAATCCCATCTGCGAAGTCTATTTGGGCCTGTAAGGTAGCAGCCAGGAGTCTGGGGTTAGCGTGTGGGCACTGCTGAAAGGAGAAACTTTTAGTAGAGTGATGGGAGGCAGAGGGGAAGCGGCAACACAGTAAGCTGGTTATAACGCACAGGAAGCAGAGTTAGGACCCTGCAACCACACTTGTTTTCTTCCAGTTTGAATCTCAGCCCCCTTAATAGGAACAGAAAGTGGTAAGCAGGTGGATGGGGATTCATTTTCCTGCGAGCCCTCAATAGTGCAACCTCCCGGAGCAGCGCCGGTGACCCGCTCTGGCTCTCCTTAGTGAGGCTTAGAGTCTTCCCCTTCGAACCGATACACAGGGTCTTCTCTGATCTCCAAGCCTGGCTTCTGCCTATTGTCAGGTGAAGAAAAGAGTCTCGTCCAATGCAGAGGTCCTTTGGCGATGAAACCGAGAAAGCCCAGCACACCAAACAATTCCAAGAGCATCCTTGGAGAGGAAGGCTCTGCAGTTAGACTTGGGATCTGTTTGTACGCTCTTTTCTTGAGATTCAAACGTTTGGAAACCAGGAGCCAGATTAGAATATGAGACTTTTTCTTTTTTTTCTTTTTTCTTTTTTTTTAAATTTATAAACACTTTTAAGAATGACACTTTTTGGGGGGCTGGAGAGATGGCTCACCTTCTAGAGGTCCAGAGTTTAATTCTCAGCAACCACATGGTAGCTCACAACCAACTGTAATGAGGTCTGATGCCCTCTCCTGGCTTGCAGGCATAAATGCAGGCAGAACGCTGTATATATAATTAATTACCTGATTGATTGATAAGTATTATTAATAAATAATTGATAATTAATTAATAAAATGGCACATTTTCTTTCTTCTCACACCTGAGGAGAAAGTATTTTCATTGAGGCCTCTTGAGCAGTAGATCCTGGCCTGGGTGTGCCACTGCAAGATACCCTACAGACCCAGACTCCCAGATGCCTCCAGGCTGCTCCTCCCACAGGGATCAGTGCTTCCAAAGTGTTTGATGCTCCTACAGTGCTCCGTGCTTCCCACTGGTGTGCAGTGCTCTTACCATCTGTGCTTCGTGCTCCCAGAGGGCTTAGTGTTCTCAGGGTGCTCAGGCCATCCATCGATAAAGCTAACTAATACTCAGATATCTTCCAGGAAGTTAATTAGTCGCTTGTTGGGTCAAGACTCCCAAGTATTGCCCAGAGGTCAGTAGCCTGGCACTATTATAGATATGTGCTTGTGTATTTGCACAACCAAATGCCCAGTCCAGTTGGATTCGAAGACTGTGATGGTCAGCTGGGTGGAATCAATAACTGTCATCATTTCCTTCAACATGTTTCCTTTAATCTATTCAGTTCATGGTGATGGTTTAGGTCAGAATTCCTGACGAGCCTCAGGAGCAGTCCGGTCTGTCGAGTGTGTGCAGAATGGGGCCGAGCAGGTACAGGTTCTGCTGCTGTGAGGGCCAGGGCTCCACTTGTCCAACTCTCATCCCCTGTGTAAGCTCAGAGCTGCAAATTGAACATGGCACAACCCCTATCTGTGCCCTTCCTTCCTGGGGTTGGCCCAATGACACCAGACAAGTGTCTTTATCCACACATCCATTTTTCATTCCTAATTATAGATCACATTTTTCTTTATGGTATCCTTTGATTTCCTTCCATGGGCATTGGGGTTGTTAATGAACTCTAGCGTGTCTCACCCTTCAGAGAGCTAAGTAGTCCCTTCACGTGTAAGCATGCAGGGGGACTATAGCACACATCCACTTTACCATTTTCATCCCATTACAGATACTTCGGTCACCATATCTACTTGATGAAACTATCCCCTACTTTCCAGTAATTTTTATTACAAGAATCTCACAACACAACCCCGAAGTACCCACTGGAGTGATACAATGGATCGGACTTCAGGTGACCAGGAGGTTCTATTGTTGGAAAAGCAAATAACAAAGGGATGGATCAAAATTAAGGAATACTTTTAGAAATACTAAGTTTCTAGTTAACAGGAAAGTATGAAATCGAGGTGAGCCAGGGGGCTCCTAGAGGCAAGGCAATATGGTGACTGTGGACAAAAAGTTTTACACCCCGGGAAATGGGCTGTCATAAGCCTGCCTTCCGCTTATTTAAGATTGGCTTTGAAGAGCGTATAGAGTGTAGATTCATACATTCCATACATGTCTTTGTAGCATCCTAATAAAGAAGACCGGAGAAGCCAGGCCTGGTAGCACAGGCCTAGATACCAACCGATTGGAGGCTGAGATAGGAAGGTTTAAGTTTGAGGCCAGCCTGGCCATCAGCATGGGTTCAAGGGCAACCTGGGAAACAGCAAGACCTATCGCAGAGTTCAAAGGTAAAGAGGGAAGGGAGTATGCCATTGGCTAGGAATATAGGCCTATAGTTGGCAGCTTGCCTAGTATTAGGTTCAAACCCCGCCGCCACACACATACAGCATGCCGACGGAAGAAGCCACAATGCCACTAACAGGACAGATATGAACTTGAAGTTTGAATCCACTTCCAAGGGTTCTTTTAAATCTTTCCTTTGAACTTTTCAAACTTTAACAGCCTTTTATTTTTAAGATGATGTGTGTTGTGAGGTGTATCTATGTGCTGGTTTGTGCACATGAATACAAGTGCCCCAAGAGTCCAGAAGAGGGCATTAGAGGCCCTGGAAATGGGATGGTAGGTGGTTGTGGGCCACCTGATGTGGTGATAGAAACTGGACTCGGGTCATCTGCTGCAAGACCTGTACAGCTGCCCCACCCCCACCCCAACACACAAGTACCTCTCCTGCCATCTCTTCATTAGTCTTATTAAAAAACTGGAAAGAAGTAAGCACTACTTCATTTTTTTAAATGAGTAAACTAGAAGAATGGAATGTGTAAAAGGCTAAAAAGAGCCTTTAAAAAACATACAAATCCAACTATAACTGAGTGACTTAAGTGGGCTTGGGACATACACATCCCCAGCGTTTAAATGTATGCAATTGTTATAGAACAATTTTTTTTTTAATTGAAATGTTCAGCATGTTTGGGGGAGGTAAACTTCCAGCAGCGAAGAGCAAGGAAAGAATTGTGTTTCCTCCTGAAAAAATACTTCCTAAGTTATCCAGAGCATATGTGCAGAGAACACATTTCAGAAATTATGAGGAGCCAGATTCCAGTGTTCTCATCAGACATTCAGTGTGCACTGCATTATAGGGGAGAATAGCTTCTCTGTTCTAGCTGCCAAGGATGGGGGTCAGATGGTTGGCACCTGCGTCCCTCAGGCAATGAAAGGACAGAGGGGCCTATGCACATTTCATGTGATAGAGGAGAGAAGTGAAATCCCAATAACCTGGAGGCTGAGAACAGGGAAATAGGGAGGGGCCCTCGAATTCTCAGAGAGATGGGGGTGTGCCTGGGAGTTCTTGGGTTCCTACTTCTGCCAACAGGGTACCACTGTTTTCTTAACTTTAGCTTCCTGTAATGTTTTGAAAAAACCTTCCGCTGGGCGGTGGTGGCGCATGCCTTTAAACCCAGCACTTGGGAGGTAGAGGCAGGTGGATTTCTGAGTTCAAGGCTAGCCTGGTCGACAGAGTGAGTTCCAGGACAGCCAGGGCTACACAGAGAAACCCTGTCTCGGAAAACAAAAGCAAAAACAAAAACAAAAACAAAAACAAAAACAAAAACAAAAAGAAAGAAAAAAAAAAAAAGAAAAACCCTTTCATCTTATAACTTGGGCCTTCCATAACATAAAGGAGAAGGTAAAACTGAAAAGACTCAGCTTCATGATAAAGAGCCTTAGATGGAATGTGTGGGGAGCAGATGAGAGCCTGAGTGAGGTGCATTATCAACAGGAACATGGGCACGTCAAGGGTCATAATGCCCCCCAGACACATGACAATATCAAGACCTTTGCCATGCCAGGCTCCACGGAGGGGAATGGCAAGGCCTTCTTTCAGTCTGAGATGGATATTGATTATATACAGAAAGAAAGCATTACAGCTTTCTCCTCCGGGATGACTGCAGCCTGGGTCTGAAGATACCCCAGTAAGATTAAGAATGAGGAAGACCCGCCTCTTCTTTAGTCTGAATACACAAAACCGGATTAGTTCCCAGGCTGCTGGTGCACCTCTATCAGAGTGCATAGCCTATCTAGTCCTAGCTTTTCTTCTATGGATGCTTCTTTATTACCCAACTCCCCTGTCAGGTCAATCCCAATGACACTTTATGAAATATCACTGTACCGTCTTTGTCCCAATTTTTCTGGGAATTCAAAGGAAAAAGAACCCATCCTGAGTCAGTGATCTCTTCAGAGAAATGATTTGAAAAGGGAACAGTTGCTTTCATGGGGATGGGGGTTAAGATGTTGGCATTATGCAGTAAGATGGTGAACCCTTTACCAGGCTGTGGCATGCCCACCCCCCAATTAACAACTATCAAATGGATACCCTTGCAAGGGTACCCTTGAGAATGGGGTACCCTTAGTATAGGAGGACAACTTGGCAAAGTCAGATTGCTGTCCCCTGCCTAGTACACAGGAACTGGCTTCCTGTGATGTGGATGGTGTCTGTTTGTGAGGCTCAACCTTTCCTCTTCCCTATGCCTCCACCTCACCTTCATTCAGATAAACATGCATTTCATAAAAGGAAAGAGAGTATGTATCTCTTGTTCAGGCGTGTGTCTTTTATTGAATCCAGTACCTACCAATTGTATTGGTTTATGCTCTTTCAGTGTACTTAAAATGCCCATAAGTGTATTTTATTAGTAGCTTTTCAAGTCCTTGGGACCAAATACCTGACAGAAACAATGTTGGAGAGGGGAGGAGTTATTCAGGAGGTACAGTGTACATCAGTGAAGGCTTCTTCCACAATTCTCCAGATATCCAAGAAACACTGAGGTTAAGCTTAAATGAGGATTCAAGGCCTGACCTCTGACCTCCAGTCACTCACTTCTCCCATCTAGGCTCTGCTACCCAAAGGTCCCACCGACTCAGAAAGCTAAGCTACTGACTGGAGACCAAGTGTCCAAACAGTTGACCTGTAGAGGCATTTTGTATTCAAGCCATAGCACATACTTAGTTTCTACTGAGTTTCAGACTCACACTTGGTTTGGACCGTGAGATCACATTATGAATCACGGCACACTGGTGTACATCTGGTGCTGCCATGAGGCCCTTCGAGCCGACGTGGTGGTTCTCCATGAGTGTTTGGCCGCTGCTTACACGCGTCTGTAGAACGGTTGTCATCAATGCCCTATTTCTCTCACCTGAGGAAGGAACTGAGGAAGGCACTATCCTGTGGTATGAAGCAGAGACCGCTCAGTGTGTTCCAGATAACAGGCAGATTGGCGTCTTCCTGTGTATCAGGTTGTGCTTTGTTCCGGAAGGGTGGGCTTGTGTGTCGCCACCCTTCTTTCTTAAATATCACAAGTTCGGTTTTTGTCATGGGTGAGAACCAACAGGGCCACAGAGATTTAGGAATCTATCATATTTAGTAGCCCTTTATCGTCATTCCATTGTTGTTGTTGTTGTTGTTGTTGTTATTGCTATTGTTTTTCTGTTTGGCATTCGTTCTAGTTTCATTCTGTTGCTGTTGATGGAGTACTCTGACCAAAAAAAAAAAAAAACGACATGAGGAGACTCTTAGTTACTTTCCCACCGCCGTGATAAAACATCATGACCAAAGCAACTTAATAAAAGGCATCATTTAATTTGGCTTACGGTTTCAGAGAATTTGAGTCCATGACAGCGGAGTGATGGAGCAGCCGAGAATTCATAGCTTGATCCATACCTACAAGGGAGAGAGAGCTAACTGGGAATCAATCACACAAGTCTTTTGAAATCTCAAAGCCCAACCCCAGGGACACACCTCCTCTAGCAAGGCCACACCTCCTGATACCTTCCAAACACTAACTGGGGACCGAGTATTTAAACATGGAATTGTTTTTTTTTGGGGGGGGGGCGTTGTCATTTAAACCACTACAAAGAAGAAAGGGTTTGTTTGGCTTACATTTTCATGCCATAGAAGTCAGGGGAGGAAATGAAACAGAGGCTATGGAGGAATGCTTCTTCCTGGCTTGTTCTTTGTACATGCTCAGCTTGCTTGCTTGTATACCCCAGGCCCACTGCCTAGGGATGACACCACCCACTGGGGGCGGAAGACACTCTCTCACAGACGTGACCACAGGCCAATCTGATTTTGGCAGTTCCTCAGTTGAGACTCTCAGGTGACTCTGGACTGTGTCAATTTGGAAGCCAAAGCTAAGTAGGACATCCTCACAGATAAATGAAAATGACTTTTTTTTTAATTAACATAGGCAAAAACCTAAAGTTCAAAGGTTGAGTAGCCTGGCATCCTCATATTAGACAGTGGGTTTCATCCCCAAGACTCTCTGGTGCCCACTATAGAGTGGAGAGTTAAAAAGAGCCAGAACTCTGAAGTTGTTTACAGAAATGGTTGCAGCCACGTGGGAGATGGATATTGCAGAGACAGAAACGAAACATGGTGGGAAATTTCTGTCTGATGGAGACCAATAGCTATTTGGCTTTTATTAAATTATATTCTCACTGGCCAGTGCTCCTGGAGTACTATATCTGCCTCTTGTGGCCAGGCCCGGGCCCAGGAAAGTCCGGGTGTCTGCTGTAGTTTGAGAATGAATGATGAAACTATACTTGAACTAAGGATGCTGAAATTGTATAAAAATCTTCCAATGGCTCCAGCCTCCTGAACCCTGATGGAGTGATTGTCAGGATGCTGTATCTCTTCTTGCTGGTGCCCTATGTGAGTGCAGTTTCCCACTATACCAGCTTCCTACAGGGCCCAGCCTCTACTCTCCTTGGGGTTTCCTCAAGCAATTTTGGTTCCAAACTGGCCCGTTCTTGACCCCAGAGTGTCCTCGCTCTTAGCCTCGGCCTCCTCATTTGCTGTCTGGCTCTACAGATATGGCTCTGAGCATGTGATTAACACAGAGAGTCCCTGTTCAAGTGCAACATTTGATTCTCAGGCTGTAGAGGAATGGAAGGGTGGGTGCTCTGAGGTGGAATCAAGGGCTCAAAATTGGTTCCATCACCATACCTTGGAGAGAAGGGGATCAAGGAGTGTGAAACAATGCTTTCCAGTCTTAATGGTGGTGGTGGGGTATGGGTATGACCAGTGACACCAAGCGTGTAGCTGGTAGGCTATGATTGGCGAACTCAACGACAGTATCAACCTTAGAGCCAAAGACCTTCTAAAGACCTGTTAGTCAGGTCTGCAGGCTAAGAAGTTGCTAGTCCTTCCCAGTCTCCAATAACACAATGCACTCCAGGGTAGGATGTGCCTCTGAGCGAAGGAAGCCAGGCATCTCCTAGTCTCCCTCCACTCTCCCAGCTGGTTGTTGCCTACCAACCAGCATTCTGTTGGTACCCAAGTCTCCAAACTCATGAAGAATGTCACTAGAGTTCTAGGGGCTGTGTGAACATCATCTCGGGCCAGCAAGGTTCGTACTTGGTGATGAGATCACTGTAACACCAGTTCAGAAAGGAGAGAGAGGAGAGAGAGAGAGAGAGAGAGAGAGAGAGAGAGAGATTGGACATTTATGTGGTCCCCTCAGTGTGTTCCTATTATCCGCGAGCCTCTGAAAATATGGCTTGCTCAAGAAGGCATTAGAGCTGAATTATCATTTATGTTTGTCACAGGGGTTGAAAGTGTGTAATGAGATTCCAGAGTTAATGTTTTGTACAAAGCACTTAGGAGAGCCAGGATGAAATTGGCTCTGAGTTCTGATGGGGCGTTTTAATTAAAGATAGTGTCTAATCAAGGGTGGAGCAGAGGCTGCTTAGAAAACGTCGGTTCCTCGTCCAATCCACTGGTGCAGAGATAGGCAGGCAGCCCCTGTGGAGATCCCGCTGCCAAGAGGGAGGGTGACGGTGGCGGTGGCGGTGAAGAACTATGTCCTGGGAGCAGGCGAGGGACTGGGGAGCCGTGGGCCACCTTGGGATGCATGTACATGGCTGGGCTTGCAGCCGGTGTGTGTCTGTGAGCATCAGACAGATGTCAGTGGTTCTTCCCACAGATCCACGTGAATGCTAGTTAGATCTGGTCAGAGCCCCACGTACAGCCCCCATGCAGGCGCGTGCAGCCCTGGGAGCCCACAGTCAACTGGAAGGTGCTCTCTTCTATAAGACTTGTGTATCATTTTCCCAAAAAGCAAGCAGCACAGGACCTTGCATGAAGCTGGATGAAGAGGGCGCCTCTGTCTGCTCTCCTGATGAACAGTCATACAGAGTGTGAGAAACTTAGAGTTCTCCTGTCTTGCTGTCCTTTATCCTCTGAGGTGCCACGGTGCACAATATCCTTCAGAGGCTCAAGGAAACCTAGGCCAGCTCTTTGTCACCCATCCCAGTTCCCATCCCTCCTTGCCATTAGGCCTAGCCCAGCATGTGTCCCAGATAAAGATGCTTATGGTTTAGGTTGGGAGGAGTCTGGAGAGGCAGACACACAAGCATGGATCTGCAGTGACCTTTGTCTTTAAGGCTTCTGGGAGCCCTATGCCTGTTAGCATTTCAGCAGGAATCGGAACACCCTGCTGTTTTCTCTGGGCCCCAATGACAGCTTGCTGTTCTTGCAGGGACTTGGCCCACACAGAGGGTGGGCGGCCTGGGCTCCCAGCACTCCCTGCAGAGCTACTTAGATAAAACCCATTAAGACATCATGGAGTCTGGGTCTGAAGAGTGGCCTGCCTCTGAGAATTGATGCATACGTGCCAGGCTAGGCAGGCAGGAGGTACCTGACACCAGACACTTGCTCGAATTTCCTCAGTGCTGTGTGGCTGTGAGACCAGGTTAAAGCTTAGGGAGTGAATTGGGTAAAGTTAGAGAAACAGGCATCATCTCAGAGTTTGCAGCCATAGCTGGGCCCGGCAGAAGTTGCAAACACATAGGTTTGAAGAAAACAAATGGGAAGGAATCCCACAATTATTTAGAAGACATGACATGCAACTTATTTATTTATTTTTATTTATTTTTAATTTTTTTATTGGATATATTCTATATTTACATTTCATTTCCCTTTTCTGGTTCCCCACCCCCCAAAGGTCCCACATGCCTTTTTTCCTCCCCCTGTTCCCCCATCCACCCCTTCCCACTTTCCTGTTCTGGTATTCACCTACACTGATGTTTTGATCCTTTCCAGCACCAGTGTCCACTCCTTCCTTCTTGTTGGATATCATTTGATATGTGGATTGTGTCTTTGGTGTCCCAAGAGTCTAGGCTAATATCCACTTATCAGTGAGTACATACCATGGGTATTCTTTTGAGACTGGGTTACCTCACTTAGTATGATGTTCTCCAGCTCCATCCATTTCTCTAAGAATTTCATGAATTCATTGTTTCTAATGGCTGAATTTATTTATTTTTTAAAGTTACTGTGCATGTATGTTTGCCTGCCTGTATGTGTGCCTGAGCACTACATGTATGCAATGCTCACATGAGCCCAGAAGAGGACATTGGATGACTTGGGAGTGGAGTTACAAATTCCTATGAGCCACCACACGGGTTGCCTGGAATTGAACCGGGGGCTTATGGAAGATCCGCTGGTGCTTTTAATTGCCGAGCTGTTTCTCTAGCCTCCAACATAAGGTTCTAGGTAGTCTGTGTGCTTGGTCCAAGACTGTCTCCAATCAAAATATACTCTGTCAAGCTTTACAATGCCTTTTTGGTAGAGCGCGGAATTAAGGAAATCATCTATCCATCAGGATGCAGTCCTGGTATCAAGCTTCTTGTTTGCCCGGATCAGGGTCCTTTTTACAGTGGCACGAGCTAACACAGTCCAGGCAACATCTCTGTGGGTTGAACTTGTAGGCAGAGATGTGACTCCGGTCCCTGGGTCCCAGTGAGGATAGCCTGCTGGCGGAGGCAAAGAAACTCCCCTCCACTCCAGTGTTTTCCCAAGCCGTTAGCTCCAAGTGGCTCTCTGGCTTCTGGGGGTTTATCCTCTTTGTTCCGGGATGTATACTTTGTATACTTTGCATTCAGGTTTTTTCTTTTTCCTTAAAAGGTGCAACCCCCATCCCCCTCCGGACCGGTTGTATTTTAGTCCTTAAGTACTCTATTGTGCCTGTGAGTTAGGGTCCCCTCCCTCCGTGCAGGAGCTGAGGAAGAAGAGATGTAGAAATGGGGGACCCGAGCCAGGCGTGGTGGCCCACGCCTTTAATCCCAGCACTTGGGAGGCAGAGGCAGGCGGATTTCTGAGTTCGAGGCCAGCCTGGTCTACAGAGTGAGTTCCAGGACAGCCAGAGCTACACAGAGAAACCCTGTCTTGAAAAACCAAAAAAAAAAAAAAAAAAAAAAAAAGAAAAAGAAAAAGAAATGGGGGACCCGGTGGATCACGTGCCTTGAAACTGGGTGCAACAGCCTTCCACGTGTGTTTGTTTTCACGCTCAGGTTGTAGACTTTTCTCTCTGGAGCTTCAGTCTTACATTTGAATGCCTTCACAGAAACCATGTTTTTTTTTTTTTTTTTTTTTTTACCCCCCAGTTTTCTCATTGTTTGAACAGAAAGAGCCAAATAATATTTCTATCTTCATGCATGATAGTCATTAAGATTATTTAGCCGCATTAGTTAATAACAGTCTGTCATCCAGAAAACTAGTTTGCATTTCATTTGGTGGTGGTGGTGGTGGGGGAAATGTTAATAATTAAATATAATCAATAGTGGAATTGTCATTCCAGCAACTCTCTCGACCTGAGAAAGATGTTGTCAATTTGCGCTTAGTGCTAATGCCATTTATTCCATTAACGGCCTTTATTTTAACAAGCTTAATCATCTTTATGGGACGCTCTTCCTCTCTGTCCCTTTCCCTTTCTTTTTTTTTTTTTTTTTTTATTGCTTTGCTCGTATAAAAGCTTCCACAGTTCAGTGCCGCTGAGGCAGAGACCGAGTGAATGCTTCTGACTTGATCCCGGCCTCGGGTCCGCCTCCTGGGAGGGCGGTCTCGCACTCATCCTCACTTGCATCCAGCTACACGCTTTGCCGGAAAGCACATTTGGTTAAAAGCACACAGATCATACTGTCTCTGCGCCCCACCTCCCAAGAACTGTCCCATTTGCAGCCAACTTGGCACGGCTCCCGGCTCCCTTCTTCTCGTTTGGCTCGTTCTTAAGTCCAGAATGGATGAGGGTTAGATTGAAGGTGCTCGAGAGACTTACTCGGGCCGGCTCCTCCCAGTGACATGGCCTTGTGAAACCCCACAGCGTTATGAAGATGGTGTATACCCCATCCCCCCCCCCCATTGTCTTTATACTCCTGGCTGTTGGTTCCAGCCTCCATTCAAACCATCCTGAAGGCCCAACTCTCTCCCACGGGCTCCTCTCCACCCTCCGAACATGTGCTCATTACCAGCACTGATGAGGCCGGAGGTGCCAAAAAGAAGTCGGAGCTCCAAACCATCATTTCCCAAGATGCATTGCCAAGTACTTCCTATGGATGAAAGGGAAGAGCCCAACCCTCTGGGTCTGTCTCTCTATCTTAGCTTGCTTCAGGTTGTCAGATTACTCGGATTGTCTACACTGAGCAAAGATGAAACGTCCCTACAATGCAAGCCGTCGTAGAGAGCATGTGACCCTAAGCTCCTGCCATCTGGGAAGAGCTGACAGCTATGACGCATGCGCACCATCGGCACGGCAGACGCTAATTGCAGGCGGATTTCCATCTCAGGATGGTATGGTTCCCGTCTCTGCCTAAAGGGTGCCTTGGAGGAGGGGACTAGGCAGGGCTGCAGCTTCCTGCTGAGTTTCACAGAATGGTCTTTAATAAACAAAAAGCAATACAAGAATAAGAACGCTAAACCAACGCCTTCTCTCTATGACTGGCTTTAATGTCTCACGTGGCGGCGGCGGCGGCTGCTGCTATAGATGCTGCTGACCTTTTCTGCTCAGTGCAGGCTATGACCACCTCCTTCCTTGTGACATATGGCCTGGATCCTTCCATAGTCCTTCCTCTGCCATGCATGCTGTCCCGATCGCTGTTCTATTACTGTGAAGAGACACCAGGACTGAGGCAACGCATAAAAGAAAACACTCATTTGAGGGGCATGCTTACAGGTCCAGAAGTTTATTCCAGTCATCGCGGCAGGGAACATGGCCGCATGCGTGGTACATCCTGATTTATAGGTCAAAAGAAGAGAGGGTTAGCCTGGCACGGGCCTTTGAAAACTCAAAGCCCACTTCCAGTGACACAGTTTCTTTGACCTGGACACACATCCTAAACCTTGCAATCCTTTCAAATAGAGCCATTTCCTAGTGACTAAGCATTTGAATGTGTGGGCCTATGAGGACCATTCTTTTTTCTGTTTTATTATATATATGTATATATATATATGTGTGTGTGTACATATATATGTGTATGTATATATATACATACATATAATATATATGTGTGTGTATGTATGTGTATATGTATGTATGTGTGTGTATATATATATGTGTGTGTGTGTGTATATATCTGTGTGTGTATATATATATGTGTGTGTGTGTGTGTGTGTGTGTGTATGTGTGTGTGTGTGTATAAAGTTTACCCCGCTCTGGGAAACCCCCTATCACATCCACACTCCCCCTGCTTCTATGAGGATGTTCCTCCACACACCCTCCCACCCAATCCTGCCTTCCCACCCGATTCCCTTACACTGGGGCATCTATCAAACCTTCATAGGACCAAGGTCTGATGCCTGACTGGGCCATAAGAGGACCATTCTTATCCAAACCACCACACCTACCCACCCAGCCTCTGAGCCTTTCTAGGGAACGGTGGGGCTGGAGTAAGGGAGAGGGAAAGGGTATAACCCTCTCATTAGCATATAAAAAGCAGACGGAATGCATGGCCCCTAAGAGATACAGGCTTCTGTAGGACTCCTAGTAAACCCTGTCAGCAGAAGATGGAGGACCTGCCCAGCCCCTTCTCTTGTGTTTGGATGAGCTCAGAAAGAACATGTGGTATAAGAGACTTGCTCGCCTTGGCAATGAAAGCCTTATAGAATTTGGTTCTGGATAGTCTTCCTCCGAAGGCAGAAGAAGGCCGGGAGGGTAGGGGAGTCTCATGCACCCCTAAACCAAGCAGCCGGTGCAAGTTAGCGGGTGGATCTGAACAGACCGGGTCTGGGATTTGGATCTCACAACAGGACACTGGTGTGAGAATAACGGTAGTCGTATCTGTGACAATAACAGAGTAACATCTAATAATAACAAATGGATTATGAGACATGTCAGATACTGCCCAAACCTGGGCATCCACACAGGTCAACTCGTCGCTCCACCGACATGTCACATAGCTGGCCTGAGCTGGTCACCTTGAAAGATGACTAAATCTTATCTGCCAGGCCTCAGCTGTAGGCTTGGCTCTTCAACCAGCTCCCAGACCGTGTGCTCTCTTTGAATTGGTGACTACACATGTCAAATACACATAACAATTCTGCGTGCCAGTGACCCTTACCTCCGGGCCATCGGTTAGGAAGCTCCCGTGCAGAGGGCTGAGGGACTTGCCATTTTCCTGGCAGCGTGAGCCTGCTGCTGCTGAAGGGATGGGACCAGGAGAGCGGTTTGCTCTGGGTTGGGGAGGCCCTCACTGGATTCAACCAGTAACACTCAATGTGTGTGTGTGTGTGTGTGTGTGTGTGTGTGTATGTGTGTGTGTGTGTGTGTGTGTGTGTGTGTGTAGGGGATAAGGAGCTCTCAGGGTGGCTAGCATAGCCTCACGCAGCCCCTCCCATTACCAGGGTTAGACAAGGTATCAGCAACAGACTGGGGCAGGGCTTCCTGGTCCTCTCTGAGTTACCCAGGGAGCCTCACCATGGTCGTGTGAATCTCCCACGCTCTTCCAATCCTCAGTAATGAATAGATTATGAGCAGGTGGTGGACAGGTTTATCACTGTTCTTCTCTCTTTCTGGGGTCAGAAAGGTTATGTTCCTTGATAACTCGCCAAATGCTACACATGACCCAAATAGCCCATGAACTCATCAGGGGCAGATTTATACAGAGTGTCTCACAGTGAAAGGCCATGGACTTGAGGGTTTAGGGAAGCTAATACAGGCTATACCTCGAATATTAGAAGCCGATCGTGCCCGCAAGACAAGGACAGTATGGGTACACGCGTCAGCCTTCTGACAGGAAGATCGATGAGTCCAGATGATACTGGGTTTTTGTTCATTTTAACAATAGGATTATGGGAAGACTCTGCTGAAACCAAAGAAGTGTATTCTGTTTTCTTTTTTGTATTTGGTGTGTATATGTGTGTATGAATTTTTGTGTGTATGTGAGTTATATGTGTATGATATGTGTATATGTGTGAGTATGTGTGTGTGTATGTATGTATATGTGTGTAGGTGTATATATGTATGTGTGTGAGAGTATATGTATGTGTGTATACATATGTATGTATGTGTGTGTGACTGTGTATATGTGATTGTGTATATGTGTGTGAGTGTATGTATATGAGCATGTGTGTATGAATATGTATGTGTGCATGAGTGTGTATATGTGTGTATGTGTGTGTATGTGTATGCATATATGTATATGTGTGTGTGTGTGTGTGTGTGTGTGTGTATGCAGGTTCATGGGGATATCAGAGGTTGTTATCAAATATCTTCCTCCATTGCTTTCTATCTAAGTTTTGAGATAGGCTCTCTCACTGAACCCAGGATTAATTGACTAGGTTGGTTGGCCAGTGAACCCAGGGGATCCATGTATCCTCCCCCTCTCTAGTGCTGGGGTTATAGTTAGATACCACCGTGCCTGGTTTTTATGTGAGTGCTGGGACCCACATAACTAAGTTAACCAGGCGCCCTGGCTCGGTTGTCCAGACTCTGCTCGGTTGTCACAGCCTCCTGTTCTCTTGCTGCACCCTGTCAGCCCCTGCTCACAAGCAGCTCTTAGAACACAACAGCTGGCTCCTGCCAGCCAGCACACAGGCTGGTCTTTTTCATGTGCGTACATGTTCACTTCAAGTGTCTTAGATTTTAAACGGTCTCGAGTGAAACTCTAATCTCTACCTTGGTTCTAAAACACCACGAAAAGAACTTCACCTTGAAATCTAGCTAGCAGAATGGGCTTTTTAAAACGTGAACACTCTAGACATTTTTGGAGTCCTGAGAGTCTCTCACCCATTAGAAATCTGAAACCCGGTGTCCAACGAGGTTTCTCGTGGACATGAAACACTTATTTCTAGACTCTGAATCTGGTCTCCAGACAGTGACAGTGTCTCCTTCTGTCTAGAAACTCTGGGGTAGCCTGGGCCAACTTTCTGCATGGCCCACTTTGGAGGCAGCGGTGATCTTATGAACACATGTATGCTACCTAGAGCTATGAAGAGGCTCAGACAGTTTCCCTGAGTCTGTAGCACAATGGCACAGATATGTCTCAAGGCACCCAGGCATACCTGATGTAAGAGGTGTCAGACTGGCTCAGGGCCAGCAGCCACACGGCTCTTCTTTTCTGACTCTTCGGACACAGGGCCAGACAGGCCACCACTTGCCAGATCTGCTGCTGCGTTCTCTGAGCAGCCTGAGGTTCTTGGCCCAGCCTACCCCAAAGGTTACTTGTGCTCCTTCAGAGGCAGGAAGAAGGAAGAAAGTACATTCCCAAGGATAGCCTCCATGTTATGGTCAGAGTCGTCTTGAGTCTGTCACAGTTTTTATGTTCCTCTGAAAGAAAAGTCGTCAGCAGAATGAAAGAAAAAAGAGCTGAACACTTGCATAGATTTAACTTAATAGTTATTTTCTTGCTGGGAAAAAAACAAAACTGTGGCTTTAGAGTAAGGATTTATTAAACAGATATTTGCAGTTATAAAAATCTTCTTGTTTAAGTCCCAGTAGTTACCATATTCCCCAAAGTATACAAATGTGTCATGCAAACGGGTCCTGCAGCCTCTGTGTACTGTTCAGTTTTACAGTCAGTGGCTACACAAGTCGGGGCTTCAGGAGAGAAAGTTTAGCACACTCCAGGAGAGAATGCCTGTGGTGATGTTAACAAAGAACTGTCCCTCTTGTTTGAAGAGAGTTAGAGGAAAATGTCTGTAGTCACATTATTATTATTTTTTGTTGTTGTTCTAATTTTTAGGTTTGGGGGGGTTTAAGTTTTGTTGTGGGTGCAGAATATTAGGGTAGATCCCAGAGGGTCTGCTTCCCACTGCTCAGCTCCATCTCTGCTTGGCAGAGTGAAGACAGAGCTGGGAGGAGGGGTGAGAGGTGGTGGGGGTTGGGGGTGTGGTTCTCTTCTGTTCTGATCCTATGCCCTGTGCTGTACCTGGTGGACATACATCAGAACAATAGCTTTGGGACTGGAGAGATGTCTCTCCAGTTAAGAGCACTGACTGCTCTTCCGAAGGTCCTGAGTTCAATTCCCAGCAACCACATGGTGGCTCACAACCATCTGTAATAAGATCTGACGCCCTCTTCTGGTATGTCTGAAGACAGCTACAGTGTATTTAGATATAATAATAAATAAATCTTTGGGCAGAAGCAAATGGGGCGACTGGAGTGAGAAGAGGTCCTGAATTCAAATTCCCAGCAACCACATGATGGCACAAACATCAGTACAGCTACAGTTTTCTCATATACATAAAATAAATAATTTTTTAAAAAAGAACAATAGCCTTTAGTTCTTTTTTGAGACCCTGGGTTTCTCTGAAGGTCTTGTGGAAGCTTTGTATTTCCTCTCCAGGAAAACATTTACATACCCAGACAAAGTTGTAGGGGAAGAATTTTAACATTCTAACATCCTGTTGTGTATGTGTGTGTGTGGGGGGTGGAGAACACCTCTGAATCTCATGCTCATCTGTTTTCTATTTGCTATCACTAAATATATTACCTTGGGTACTTTAAAGTTTATCTGGCTCATGATTTTGGATGCTAAAGTCAAACATTGGGTGTCCATTTCTGGACAGAGCCTCAAAGTATCCTAAAAGAGAAAAACAAAACAAAAAACAAAAACCCTGGAGGACAGTGAGATGTGGGGGACTAGACACTCTGTCTGGACTTGTGGCTACCTGCTCTCAGTGGAGCGAATCCAGCCTCTGACAACCTCATCAGCTTCAAACAGCCCTTTCCCAATATCACCACAGTGGCATCACATTTCCATGTGGTTGTGGGAAAGCACAGAACATACAAAACTATACCACCACGAGGTCACCCACTGTGTATTAATTTCTGTCACCCTTTATGATGGTTTGTATATGCTTGGCCCAGGAAGCAGCACTGTTAGGAGGTGTGGCCTTGTTGGAGTAGGTGTGTCACTGTGGGTGTGGGCTTAAGACCCTCCCTCATCCTAGCTACCTGGAAGTCAGTCTTCCACTAACAACCTTCAGGAGAAGATGTAGAACTCTCAGCTCTGCCCGCACCATGCCTGCCTGGATGCTGCCATGCTCCTGCTCTGATGACAATGGACTGAACTTCTGAATTAATTGGGACTGGCTTACAGGTTCAGAAGTTCCCAATTAAAGCAGAGTTGCCTTGGTCATGATGTCTGTTCACAGCAGTAAAACCCTAAGACACCCTTGTTTGGGGTCTGTCCTATTCTTTTCCCTTGAGGTGTCTTTTGTAGCAATGCATCCTATGCGTGATGACCTTATCTGCAGATGTCTGGAAGTGTCTTAAATTTCACTTCCAATGCTGAATAATGAATCAAGTGGTTGTAAGTTCACATCCATCTTCCCCTACCTTATGAAGATATCAATGTTCTGCCTTTGGGAAGCATACATTCTGTCGCTTTAGTTGGTCAAATGCTCTCCTTCGTCATCAGCAAGATTTCCTTGTTCTATTAGTAACTTCTGTGAGATGGAACAGCCTTTGACATGTTCTTCCCATCCTTTGGGGGCTGTTTCATGTTTGGTGTGGGTGACCATGTTTCACTTGTCCCCAAGAGGAAGTGATGTGTCTCCTCTCACCGCTCCTTCAACACAAGGCAGGTTCTTCTGGCCGTCAGCGACTCTTGGTTCTCTAAGAGCTGTGTGACTTTGACCTCAGTGTGGGCTCTGACATCACGAAGGATCCTTTGTATCTGAGTACAGGTGAACATATGGAATATGTGACCTCTACTTTCACAGTGTTTGGGGAGGGGTGAAGTAAAGGTATAGATACTCCCATTATGATCTTCGTTGATCGTGAGACTTCAGTCAGTGACCAGGGCAGGTCAGAGTCTGACAAGGACCTGTGGGCTTCTAGGCTGCTTGTATGCTACAGTGCTGGAAACCTGTGAAGGAAGAACATTACTTAGACCCATAGGAGAAATCAATGTTGCATGCCCTGTCTAATCCGCTCCCTGCTATGGGGCTCCGGTGGCATGGAATACCAGTTTTCACTAGCCTACCTTGGGCAGCTCTACCTGTGATTTGTCGTAGTTGATGCAGAAAATGATCACCTTTCATGTGGGCTACTTAAAAGGAAAAATCACAAGACAGGTTCAAAGAGCTTCTACCTTGTTTACCCAGATCAACTGATTGTTCACATAGAAAATGCTTCCTTCTCTCTTTATGTATAATATACACTCACTCCTCTTTAAGCTGTATCAAAGTAATTCCACAAATCATGGGTCTTTATCCATCACTACTCGGAGTGTATTAGGGTGTGTTTCCTAGGAACAATCATAGTCTCTTACAAAACTACCATAAAACTGTCAAAATGCAGGAGGTGAGGGACTACAGACACTGCCGTCTAAGCCACGGTACAGTTCCACATTCAAATTATCCTAACATTGACTTTTAGCTATTCCTCCTTTGGAGACAAAAGTCTAACCCAGTTGATTTGTTCCAAGAATAGTGCAGCAGGAAAATAATGCAGTATTCTGATTGTTGTAATATAACAACGGCTTCTTATTTGAATGCTTGGCTTCTAAGTTCTCTCCTCTAAGTGACATCGCTGTGACGCCCCTTCCTCTCAAGTGTTTGTTCCAAACACTTGGGTGATTTTCTTACAAAAATCTGACAGGTTCAAGCATGCCCGGCTTGCACCAGAGGTCTCCAAACAGTGGCCGCCCTCTTGAAACCACCATTACTCCTCAACCCTCGAGTTTCTCTGTCCTGTCTACCTCTCTCTTTTGTTTTTAATGACTTGAGGATTGTTTCTAGCTTCACAAAGCTTAGATTTGGGAGGAAGCTGCTATACCTCTAGATCCACTGTACAGGTCAAAGTGACATTGGACTGTAGGTGGGGCTTTCCTGGGAATTATTACTGTTTCATGGACACACTGACCTAATATGGCTCAATATGTCCTTTTCCTGTGGGGAGAGACTTGAACTTGCCCACTCTACCTGGTCATAAACAAGAATACTCATTGCTTCGTGGGTCACTGTAGCTCTGCTGCCTTGGGAGGAAGCTGGTAAGAGAGCGGGGGAGGGGGGTAAGCAGAAGGCTGGTACCCATCATGCCGTCTCTACTGAGCTTCTGATGTGAGATCACTTCTCTGTCATGAAATCTAGCGTCAACTAGAACCAGTTACACGCAGCTCAAGTAACCCATCAGAAATGCACCATCTCTCTCTCTCTCCCTGGTGACCTTTATGTTGATGCCTTAACCCCACCCAGATTCTATAAATGTAATATAATTAGTTAACTGTCTCAAGAAGAAGGCTTCCAAGATTATTCAGAGGGTCCCTGAATCCAACGGCAAGTGTCGTCAGAAAGAGACATGTCCCAAGCATGTAGGAGGTCACATGATGATGGAGGCAGAGGCTGTAGTGACAGAGCCTGTGCTAAGAATCGCCTGAAGCTACCAGGTGCTAGGGGATGCAAAGAAGGCGTCTCTCTGCAGAGGCTGTGCAGCCTTCAGAGGGAGTGCAGCCCACTGGCACCTCAACGCTAGATTTCTGGCATCTAGAATCCAAAAGCAGTAGTTTGTATGCATTGATCATTAGAGTCTCCCAGGCTGAGAGACAACCACATCAATGTTTAGACAAACAGGGCTAAGACAGTTGACAAGCCCACCCCTACCTCTGACTGCATTCCTCATACATAGCTCCCTTTGGTACTCAAGCAATGACCGGAGAGGCACGCTACTGTTCCTTTGTGAAAAGTCCTGTGGTCAGCATCTTGCATGTTATATGGCCAACCTGGGATCGTTTTCCTCAAAAGTCCCCATGGACTCTCAAGGTCTACAGTCTGTGTTGAGGCTTATGACTTCATCTTTGGCAATGCTTCTACAGGAAGGAGGGAAGAGACAGATGGGGGTAGACACCGCAATTCCACGGCATCATTTTATTTTTTAAGAGGAGGTGCTCAAGGACTGCTATGCTAAAAAAATTTTTCAATAAATTAATTTTACAGACTTTTAAGGGATAGCTTTTAGATTAATGGAAATATGACGGATTTAAATGCAGCCCATTAAGTCATCAATTATATTGTTGCCGTGGCATCCCGCGTTTAATGGTACCAGTGCCCACAAATAAAAGAGGAATGACAGGAGGAAGCTGTTTGCTTTACTGTTTTGGCTGGGCTGAGCCAAACAATGCTTAACAAGTTTTAGGCTGAGCAGGGAGGGCAGAGCCAGGGCTCCTGAGAAGAGAAGGAACAGCAGGAAGGGGAGGGTACGGGAAACGGGAGCATCCCTTGGTGTGAGATGACGTGACGACGTGACGTGACGTATTATGACGTATTGTGACGTAACGCGTGATCCTTCAGAGTGAGAATGCGCTCGGTTCTCGGGTTTCCTCGCTTCTCCTCATCTTGCTTCAGTCCAGTAATCAGCCACCCCATCCCTTTTGCTCTGGGTTTGATCTCTCCCTGTTCTCCGCTTCTAATCCCTCCCCACTGCCTCTGTTCTCATTCAGTCTTGACTTTCTCTCTGATCTCAACACTTTTCTTATCCTCCTGGGATGCTGGCTCTCGCTGTGGCCTGAAGCTCAGCCTAGAACCCTCGGATAACTACAGATCGCTCCCGTTATAGATAAGACAATGGGGAAGTGGTCTCTTATTTTCCATTGAACTCCCAATGCCCCAGTGTGATAGTCAGAAGGACATGGGGCCGCCATTTTGCCAACCACAGTTATTTTATTTTCTAGCAAATTTACTGAGCAGTTGCCCTGATCGGCATTAATTAAAATCTTTTAATTAGGTGATGAGGCCATGAGGATGGAGCCTGACATTGGATGCAGGGAGACGGAGGTAGCTTTCTCAGGAATGCCGTAGCAGGAGGGCCATGAGGGTCCGCTGAGCGGATGGATTCATCCTTCCTTCTCGCTAAGTCCACCAACGAATCGTCATCCCTTCCCTGCTCTGCCGGTGAACAGAGCTGAGGGCTCAGAGGGTGATACCCTCAGCCACACGTCCACCTACACCGACGCTAGGACTCTCAGCGCCTTGGGGGCACGCCTTTTCTTCACTTCATAATGGACTTTTCTCAGAGAGCCAATGGGAGGCGTCTCTACCTGCATCTCCACTCTCAGGTGATCGTCCAGGGACCTCTCACCTCCCGCTGCACTAAGCCCCACATTTGAGGCTGAGGACTTTCGACGGTGACGTTCCGCATCTTTCCATGCACACGCCACCGCTTCACAGCTCAGAGGAGAAATGCCCTCTCCTTCCTTACAGGCAGTTCCCTCCACTCGCAGCCACAGCCATGATGATGCAGGCTATTCTCTTAGCGAACACTGTGCCTTCTTTTCTCTCCCATGCCTTTCAGATAGTTCCTCTCCCTTCTCCACCTGTGATGGTTTGTATATGCTTTTCCCAGGGAGTGGCACTATTAGGAGGTGTGGCCTTGTTGGAGTAGGTGTGTCACTGTGGGTGTGGGCTTAAGACCTTCACCCTAGTTGCCTGGAGGTCAGTCTTCCACTAGCAGCCTTCAGATGAAGATGTAGAACTCTCAGCTCCTCCTGTACCATGCCTGCCTAGATGCTGCCATGTTTCTGCCTTGATGACAATGGACTGAACCTCTGAGCCTGTAAGCTAGCCCAATTAAATGTTGTCTTTTATAAAACTTGCATTGGTCATGGTGTCTGTTCACAGCAGTAAAACCCTAAGACAGAAGTTGGTACCAGAAGTGGGGTATTGCTGTGATAGGCACGACCATGCTTTTGTTCGGAAGAATGTGGATTTTGGGACTTTGGATTTGGAAAGCCACGGAATTCTTTAAGTGGGGCTTAATGGACCAGACTAGTAGGACTATGGAAGACAGTGGTGTTGAGGGTCATTTGAACTGTGTAGGCCTGACGGCCCAAGAGGTTTTAGCATCACTGAGGTGAAATATGGGAAGTGTTTTCTGAGAGCATAAGAAGCTGTATTGCAGAGGTAGCCAAGTGTTCCTCATGCTACAGCTGTACTTGGTAACATGTAAGAATCATCCAGGTGGTACTGGTTTTGAAGGCATGAAGGCATCATGAAGAACAGCTGAGGCTTGGTACTGTGAGAGGCCATGGAAGGCCATTGGTGAAAGTGTACCCTCAGTTGTAATTGACAGCCCAGGACTGAAGGGGTCATGCAAAGGAGATGAGGCTTGGTACTACCCTAGCATATTGGAGATGCCAGTACCATGGGATGACCACCAAGAACAGCAGCGGCAGTGGAGTGGATCAATCTGAACTTAGAGTGCTACAGAGGGCAGAGCTGGAGAAGTGACACCCGCTCTTTCGAGATACACAGAAGATCATGTGTGGATCTTAGACATTGGAACAAGAAGCTGTGAAGCTGAAATTGACTTGGGGTACCCAAGATGCTAAAGATGCCAGAGCCACAGGATGCCTGCAAAGGAAAACTGCTAACAGGGAGTGGAACAAGCCGAGGAGAAAGAACCTTATTGCAGTCAACAAAGATGAAAAAGGAGTTGAATATCTGAAGACTGCCTTGCCATCAGACATGGAGATGCAGAGTTTGGACTTTTCCCAGCTGGTTTCCTGTCTTGCTTGGGGGATTACAGTTAAGTGATTGGATGAATCTCAAAAGGGACCTTGAACTTTGGACTTTTAACACTGTTGAGACTGCTATAGACTACAGGGACTTTTGAAGTTGGACTAAATGTATTTTGCATTATGCTATGTTTAAGTATGGCCTCCATAGACTCATGTTTAAACAAGCCTATGGGGGCCAGGGAGTGGAATGTGATGGTTTGTATATGCTTTTCCCAGGGAGTGGCACTATTAGGAGGTGTGGCCTTGTTGGAGTAGGTGTGTCACTGTGGGTGTGGGCTTAAGACCTTCACCCTAGTTGCCTGGAAGTCAGTCTTCCACTAGCAGCCTTCAGATGAAGATGTAGAACTCTCAGCTCCTCCTGTACCATGCCTGCCTAGATGCTGCCATGTTTCTGCCTTGATGACAATGGACTGAACCTCTGAGCCTGTAAGCCAGCCCAATTAAATGTTGTCTTTTATAAAACTTGCATTGGTCATGGTGTCTGTTCACAGCAGTAAAACCCTAACTAAGACACCACTCTTGGTCCCCGCCCCTCTCTTTGCCTGGCTTTCCCAACAGGTTCCAGCAGGGACCTCTTCACCTCTTTACCTCCAGGCCTCATGCGTGCTGATGAGTTAGCGTTGCGGGGGGGGGGGGGCATGTCTTGGTTGTTGAGACTGAATGGGTTCCAAATACCACAGGCGCCCGGCTATACATTCTGGGCGCGTTAAGAAAGCTCGCAGTTTGATTTCCCTCTCTCTCCGTCATTTTTGCAATAGCCAAGTGGAAATGCTCTGTGTTAAGTTCATCACACTTCAGGCTGGGTCCTTCACATGTGTGTGGGCATGTGTGTGTACGTGTGAGTGTGTGTGTGTGTCATGTGACGTTCCTCTTCTTTACTCTTACAGTAGAATTCCATGTGAAGAGCATATCGCCTCTGTGAGCGCCTGCAGTCCATTCTCTTGTCGCTCCTAGTGATTCAGGTTAAATGACTCATTTCTCACTTCCCTTCTGGAACTAAACTTTCAGGAAGACACCTCAGTTGAATCATTGTGTGTGTGTGTGTGTGTGTGTGTGTGTGTGTGTGTTAATGAGAATAGGCCATTGTGTGTTTTTTGTGGTGAGTCTTCATTACCTGTTCAGCTCCCAATTGCCCCCCCCTTCCCCGGACTTTACCAGAGTTACATCTATTTTCCTAGGTGTATCCTTTAAATGTCTTTCCAGGAGCTCACAATGACTATCATTTATTTCCTTTTCTTTTTCTATTATTTGTGAGTGTGTTGTACATGTGTGTTGAATACATGTGCATGCGTGTGTGCCTGCCTGTGCATGGCATCCTCCCCTGGAGCCCTGCTCTACCCTTCACCTGATTGTATTCTTTGAGACAAGTTCGCACACTGAAGTTGGAGTTAGACTGCCAGCCTGAACTCCCAGTGGTTCCCCTGTCTCCTCCCCTAACACACTCCCAGGTTACAAAGCCCATGACCATTGTTTTCATGTGGGTACTGGGGACTTGGACCCAGGTCCTCATGTTGCGTGATAATCACCCTGAGCTGTATTCCAAGCCCCAACTCTATGACTTGATTTTTTTTAGAAGATGAAAATTACCTTCATTTTATCTTTTTCCCTTCTACTCCCCCCAGAGAAAAGCATAGTCAATTAAAGCAGAATAACTAATTTCTATAGCTACCAATCTTATATAAGGGATTTCTATAAGCTCTGATCTCCACCTTTGTTGGTTAGATCAAATGACTGATATGGTTCTAGCATCTGAGACCCCATTCCCCCACCCAAAGACTGAGCTATCACGACACAGTGTGGCCTGTTACTCACTGTCTTGAGGGGGCACATTGATCATAACTTTGGTGTCACAGGGAGATGGTCTTAGGGAGGACCTGTGGAACGTGGGCTTCAGTTGGGTGATTGGGGTAAGGGGACGGTTTGGAAGAATAGATGTCATCTCCAGGCTGGATGTCTTCTAGAAGGGAAGTTGATTCAATGAGTAATCACTACAATCAGTCTCAGCCACAGAAGACCAGGTCAGGGCTAAAGCCTCACTTGGTAAAGAATCTGCAGACTTTCCTGTCGGCTGACATTGTGTGGCCAGGAGCATATCCATGGTCTGTACGTGTTTACGGTTTCCCTTGTTCATATCTTGATCTGTGAGGTCACAGCGGCTCTCTGATGGGATGTTTTCCTCATAAACAATACAAACAGTTTCCCGTAAGAGGACACCAAACCAATCAGGGCCAGCTTGCAGGAACACAAAGGTCGCAGTTTGTGCTTGGCCAGCACCTGGACATCTGTGGCTCTGCTCTCAGAATATGGGACTCGGCGCCCATCCCAAGATGGTAAGAGACCACTTGTACTGTCTGGCAGTTGCAATACTGGGGGAAATGGCTGTATTTGTTATTTTAGCTTCTTCTCTCCCTCCCCCCACATTGTATATATTGGAATCTTATCACGTGGACCTCATTACGTGTTCCCTCTGAGAGAAAGTATCTTACAAGACCAGTCAATATCCACAAAGTCTGCAAGGTCATTCATGATAGCCAAGTCATGGAATCAGCCATAGACAAATGTCCGTAGACATACATAGCCATAGACATACATGTCCATAGACAGATAAATGTATAAAGAAAATGTGGAGTGCACAGACTAAAGGCCAGTAATGAAGAAGGAAAAAGAGCGGGGCAGGTGATGGCCCCTGCCCTTTATCCTAGAATATGGAAGGGGCAGGGGTGGGGGAATCTCTGAGTTCTAGGCCAGCCTGGTCTACAGAGAGTTCCAGTTTGGCCAGAGCTACACAGAGAAACCCTGTTTCAAAAGAGTAAAAAGGAGGAGGAAGAGGGGAAGGAGGAGAAAGAGGAGGAGGAGGAGGAGGAGGAGGAGGAGGAGGAGGAGTATAGGAGAAGAAAAAGGAGGGGAGGAGGGGAGAAGTTGGAGGGAGAGGAACATGACTGTAAGGGGAGAAAGAGGAGGAAGGGGAGGGAGGATCATGAATGTAGGAGGGGAATGGCTAGGAAGGAGAGCATCAGTGGGAGGGGGAGGGGAAAAGAGGGGTTAGTAAGAGTGAATGTACCCCACAATGCATAGTATTCAGTAATGTCAAAAGTTTAAAAAAAATGAAGCCGGTCTCCCTGGGAGCAAAGTGACATAAGTAGAATTTAGGACACAGACTAGAGGCACCATAGGAAGTTGGAGATGAGAATCACCAGGACATCCCAGGTCTAGCAAGGAGGCGGTGGCTCGAATGCATCCTGGAAGAAGACACTTTGATCCTGGCTCATGTAACTCCCGACCATCTCGACTTGCAAATGATTCACATTCCGTGTTCCGCAAATAACGGGTTAGACAACAAGAAGACCCTATCTTGGTATCTAGCAACAGCGCCACACACCTGAATGCTGAACACAGGCATCGCACCCACCTGGAAGGCGCGCCACCTTCCAGGACTTGGCTTGGGATAATGACTTGGTGTGACAATGTGTCTTCAAGGCATGGGAGGTGCTCCCCCCACAACACACACAGGAAATACATAATAAACAGAAGTCAGCCTTAATAATGAGTGAATTTTCTCCCCAACTAAACACTTCGGGCATTTAAAACTCATCATTCATTTGGAAACATTTTTGTTGTTATTTAGAACTTTTTCATTTTAATCATATGCATTAGGAACAAATATTCAAAACAGTCTTTCTCATTGCCATGCAGGGTATTGTGGACTGGTTGAAAGTTCAACATAACGTTGGTAAATCATCATAAACTTGCTATTTCTCTGGGGAGTCAGGTGGACAGTAACTGGTTCTATGAAAAAATGGTAAGGAGACCCCTTCAGCAACCATTCAGTAATAGTAACACAAAATGACCTTTTACATGTATTTGGGGAATGGGGTTTTGGAATGGGAACTCAGGCACTTAGACATGTTAGATTTGACCATATTAGACCTGGCCAATGGATGCTAAGAGTTAAAGTCAGTGTTCTGATGCCCCTGGGACTCCAGGGAGGGTGCAGGCATCCCACAAAACTCCATGCAGAGGTTTAGAGGCCAAATCCTTGCTGTGGGAACAGTATCTGAGTGTGACTCCAATCTGGGGTAGAGCATCAGAGGGAGGAGTCGTCTACACTTCTACACTTCTACCCTCATGTCTTGGTAGTGATGCTTTGCCCTATAGATGCCCAAGAGATAATGCTCTCTGACAGGCCAGAACCATTAGCATTGGGAACTCACATTAGCACTGGGAATTCATTGGTCTCCTAGGATCAAGGCTGGTATCTGGTATAGAGAAAGTCACTTTAGAAAGCAAGGAGGATGTAGACATTTGGTAACTGGTTGGGTTCAGCCTTTTCTACAACAGGGACAATGCCCGTTCCTCCATTAAGCCTTCTTCCTCACACATTCCTCATTGAGTAGGATCCAATTCCCCGAACGTATGGAGCAGACCCAATGGAACCAACATATATAAAAAAAGCCATGGCTTCTGTTAAGTTACCTTTAGTTAAAAATTCGAATCAATGTTTTCTGCAACTTAGAAGACATCGCCCGGGCAAGTGCCACCTTCTGAGCACTGTCCAGTGAGCTGCATAGACAACACTGCCATGGAAGTGAACACCTGGCCACGTTCTGACCACTGGCCAGTGCTGCCGGCTGTTGTCTTTGGGGCTGATCAGGAATGGGGATTCTGACAGCTTTGCTCTTTTTTTTGAAATGCTTTGAGGATCGAAAGTGGGACTTGAAGGTTCCACGTTAGAGTGTGGCATTGCTGGGGGTCCCTCAAAGAGTCAGGGTCTGGAAGCTTGGTCCTCAGTGTAGTGCTGTTAAGGTGATGAAGCCATGACACCATAAAGAATAAGGGAGGGGGCTGGAGAGGTGGCTCAGCGGTTAAGAGCACTGACTACTCTTCTGAAGGTCCTGAGTTCAAATCCCAGCAACCACATGGTGGCCCACAACCATCGGTAATGAGATCTGACACCCTCTTCTGGGATAGCTGAAGACAGTGTACTTACATATAATAATAAATAAATCTTTAAAAAGCAAAAAGGGTAAGGGTAAGGTAGAAAGGTCCCAGGGGCATTGCCCTCAGAAAAGACCAATGGTGGACCCTTGGAGTGAGTTCTCTGGAGACCATGCTTTTATGAGAAAGGCAAACCCGGCTCTGGGCTTCCGTCTTGCCAACCCTTCCATTCAATCACCCCTGTGATGCCCTAAGAGGCGTTCTCCAAGTGCTGAGTAAGTAGAGCTACACAGCCTTGAGCTACACGCTAAATAAACTCATCTATAATATATCCGCTCAGGTATTTTGCCATGGCAACAGACAGTAGACCCTGACATGCCGTGATGGCGCTTATAATCTAGAATCAGCCCTCATGGAAACACCGGCTGAACACCATGGCATTAAAAAAAAAAAAATGGTGAAGAGAAAATTCAAGTTACAGATGCGAGCATGGTTGACAGTCAAGTTGAAAATACGATCATCTTTGGGCGTCTGAGTAGGCCCACTATGATCACAGGGCCCCAGCTGTGGAAGAGGAAAGCAGGTGAGATGTGAGATTTGAGGTGTGGAGACCTGACCGACATTCCTTGGCTCCGAAGATAGGTCCCTTTGAAAGAGGCGACCCCGGCAACCTCGACTTCCACCCTGTGTGCGTGGGCTTCTGACCTCAAGCATTGTTAGACTCTCTTTATAAAGTTACCCTGGATACTGTGCTTGGTACAGTAGCATCAGGACCTCCCTGAAGCGCCTTTCGTTTTTCCAGGTTCTGAATGAAACCTGGGAACGGAGGTGTGACTGAGATGGATTTGCGTGTTAGACTCGTGTTCTCCCAGAGGGTGAGCTGCAGTAAGGACATGGCCTGGGAGACGGTTCCTCTCCTCTCAAGGTGCTCACTCTCATCAAGTATCAAAAACACGTGTGCCCGTTGCTTGTGGCGATGCTGTATTCCTACAGTTTAACCCTTTTCCTCTCCACTGGCTCTTAGGACTTGCCTTGGGTCAGTATGCTCGGCTGTGAGGTTAGGTAATATCCAAAAGGCTTCATTATCTAGGCTGGGTCATCTGGGCCCTGGGCCAGACGGGTGCTGAGTGTCCTTGGTTTCGTAGTGAACGGCACTCCTGGTGAAATAGTTCCCCTGAGTGTTTCTTCTTGACATCTATGGAAGGCACAGGAGGAAAAGGCAGTTACAGACTTGACAAGGGCCAAGGAGGGCACGGTGACCTTTGGGAATGCAGACGGGCAGGGGACCGGAACAAAGACCCGCATCACATGGAGACGCGAGAGATCAAACTGGTTGGCCACGCAGGACAAAGCTGTGGACAGGAGGTCCTCAAGTCACGTGGCTGCAGGGCCACGCTGTGCGGCGGGTCCATCACACGCGTGTTAGCCTGCAAATGTTTAGCCGAGCAGAGGTAAAGGAAACACCAGGCACTGAGAACTCCCTTCCTTCATTGTACTCAGAAGCTACAAGTCCAGTCGCTATAGCCCCACCCTTTCTCTGCGGCACCCTTTCTCAGGCTGTGGGTCGCGACCCCTTTGGCAAACCCGGATCTTCCAACCATTTGCGTTATGATCCCTAACAGTACGTAATGTTACAAAGTAGCAATGAAAATAACTGTATCGCTGAGGGTCAGCAGCGCGTGACGAACTGTCGTCAGGGGCTGCAGCTTTCGAAGGGCGAGGACCACTGCTCTACAGCGTATTTGTACCGTCCCGACTCCTGAAGAGCGTGTCTTACCCTCTCTCTCATTGAAGTCACTTGGGCAGTTGCTGCCTAGACCATGTGTGTTTCTCCTTTTTAGACACTTGCCCGTTTATCTCTTAGTAATGTGATGAGATACATCATTCGTTTATTCAGTCGTTACTGATTCCTGACAGGTTTCTGCTTGGTGTTTCCATGAGAGGGAAATAGCCTTTTTCAGCCAGTGTTCTCTAGAATGGAACAGAGAGAATGAATATGTATCACAGGAGTCCAGTGGTGTAATCAATTGGTTATGATTATATACAAGCAGTGCTTATATGAATATATATTACAAAGGGTGTTTATTAGAACAGCTTATATAACCGGGGCTGGATAGTTCAATGGTGGCTGACTGTATGCTGCAGAAGTAGCTACTTAACCAGCAAGACTGCATGTGAGGTCTTAATCAGATTCGGAAGGCCGGAGGACTCCTGGGGCGTCACTAATCAGCAGCTCATATTGGAAGGGCAAAGAAGTCAGGTTCTCTCCTCAGAAGAAGGCAGTACCTCCTTATATTCTGTACCTCAGCTAGAAGGTCTGGCCTACTCTGTGGGGGTGGGGCTCCCCCTCAGGTACCCCTTCCTGCCAATGCCTCAGAGATCCACCCATAGGTGTGTCTTGAGGTTGGCTCCAGATCTGATCAAGCTGACCATCACACTCATGAGTTAGCACATGTGTGACTTCAAGGTACCAGGCTACTCCAAGGGAAAGAAAGGCAGGCAGCGGAGATGTGACCCAGTCATAGCAAGGGCTCTGTGGCACCTCTGCATGCTGGAGGGAGGGGGGAAGAGGGCATCCAAATCCCTGTTGGACACAGGGCTGGGTGCTTCACACCTAGGATCCCCTTTGTTATGTTTTTACATCATCAAGGGATTTGCAGCCAGAAGAGATTTAGGGGTGCCGAAGATGATCTTATGGTGGCTCTTATCTTCTGTGCTATTTATTTTGCACATGGGGACAAAGTGTGATTCAGAATGTTCTTACATGACCATGGCTTAGAACTTGCCTGGCAGAAGGCAGCCCCAGGAGGCAGCCAACATTCAAGACGACCAGAGCAGCATTTTGACTCGATCGAAACCAGTTGAGGCGTTTGGTAATGAGCAACGTAGCCTCCACAGTAGGGCGGGCAATGAGAGAGATGTCACAATCCCATAGTATACCCCGACAACTGAAGCATTCATTGGCCGGATAATGAGTTCTTTATATTTTGCACAAAGATTTTTTTCTGTCAGAACAGCGAGTGCACAAGATATGAAAAGGAACAATTCTTCCAGGTAACGTGGGGGAAGAATGTAATCTCGCAACCCTTGATAGAGCGGGAGGCCAGACCGGGAGATTGAGGGAGAACGTTGCTCTCTGCCGAGAGACAGCAGTGCGTACAGAGAACTCATCTCTGCTTCCTCCTCTCTGCCCTTCTATTTCGATGATTTAAAAAAAAAAAAAAAGTAAGACGTTAGATTGCAAGGAAAGGGGAGTGAGGGTTTAAACCATAAGGGCTCTTTCTCTTCTTTGAAGTAAAAATGAGCAGCTCATAAAATGTGCTCTTGGGTAAAAATTAAATGAATCAAGAAAAGGCAATTAATTCTCCAATCCAAGGACACTCAAATTCCTGTTCTGAAAGAAAACAACTTGTAGGTGGTGCCTGTCTGTTATCTATCATATGGTAAGTGACCCCACAAAATATTTAAAGACTTTAATTTGGGACCTCAGAGTTTTATGACATCTGTGGTTTTCTCACTAAAATATTTTTTTTCATATACATGTTTTGGCCATGGTTTTCCCCGCCCTCCCCAACTCTTCCCAAATTTTCCCCCTAACTCCTTACCCACCCAACTCTATGTTCTTTCTTTCCCTCAAGACAAACAAAAAGCCATTGAGACAAAATATTCGAAAATGGAGCCAAAGGCCCATACATTGAAATAACAACAAAAACAATCAAAACGAGCAAAGGTTCGTTTTATGTTGTTTGCTGCTTTTCTTTCCTTCTGTGTCAGGACCCAGAGTGTCACACATACCTCCAGAGTGTCACACATACCTAATAGGCCATGTCACTACCCAGCTACACCCCCCACCCCAGCCAACCTTAGAGGTTCTTTCTTGTGTGTGGATCTGTGTGACGGGACTTGGCTGGCCCCTGTCACCGAGTCTCTCAAACACCTGTTAGTGAAATAAGACCCGGGCTGTGGGTTCGTCTGAAGCCTGCCTGGGTGGGGCATTGTCTCCAAGTCACTGATGTGTAAGGTCAATGGGGCTCCGTCCTGATGGCTGTCGGCCAATGACTACCGGCCAGTTCTTTGTCCCGTGGCCCTCTTGTAGAGCAGCAGAGAAAAGGGCACCTGGCATTTGCAGCCTGACTGAGAGGAGCACAGAGAGGGGCAACCATGCTCATTCTGGAAATTCGCCTCAGAACTGACGTTCCCAGTCTCTCATGTATCCCAGTCATTAGATGCCAGCCACTAAGGTCAAGGCTTCAGGGGGGAGGGCGGTATCATCACGAGTCTTATAGGCTGCCAACCAGAGATGGTGTCTGTCCAGTACCTGTATCTGTCTTTGGGACTGGAAGCCACTCTTCTCTGTCTAGTTGTGCCGCCTGAGAAAAGGAATTTGAACTGATGCTGTATCATTTTAGAGAATGGCCGAAAGGATATTTTGAGCAAAAACAAGTCTTTGATGTGAGAGAAGAAAGAAAGGAAGGGTGAGATTGTTTGATCCAATAATACATTGGATGGATTCCCGACAACAGTCACCTGGAACAGGGCACTCTGTCCCCTGGCTGGCTTTAGTCCAGGGCACTGTGTCCTCCCCTAGTCCAGGGCCTGTAGGAAATGTTGATATTTCCTGCTTCCCTGGGAGGCACCTGTTCTGGATGCTCTGCCCTCTTTGTTGCTTTCAGAGATGGGGGGTAACCAAGGAGTAGGTGTAGAGCATTGCCTCAGAATCTCACGTGCCCCACTGGGGTGACAAGAGGGGCAAGGGTCTCTATGTTTCTAAAGACAGTTAATCTCTATAGTAGAGGCTCTGAACCTGTGAGCTGAGACCCCCTTCGGAGGCCAGATGACTTTCACAGGGGTCGCCTAAAACCAGTGGAAAACACAGAATACATTACAATCCATACCAGTAGCAAAACTACAGCTATGAAAGTAACAACGAAAATGATTTTATGGTTGCGAGCCAGCCCCCATGGGGACCTGTATTAAAGGGTCTCAGCATTAGGAAGGTTGTCTAAATCTCAGTTGTACCCATGGCTTGATAGACTGCAGCTGAGTTTCAGGGAGGTACCTGTGGGTTCTCCCAGTGACAAAAGGGACAGCAGGTGGCCGGGTCCCTGGGGTCTAAGGGACAGTCTCCAGTTCTTGCTGTAGGAGGTTAGCTCTCATTACAGGCCTCTTCCTGAGATTAGAGGCCATGTGTGATACACTGGCTTGCCCTGAAGTTTGCAAAGATTCTCTGAAGCCTGAGGCTGCCCAGGAATACTCATCCTGATTTCCTGTGGGGCTGTCTGTTCTCTATGGACACCAATCACTCTCTTGGTGACCCTATGGCAGAGCATGCAAGTCTTTTCAATTGGCGATGGTGGGGTCCACCTGGCCTCTCTGGATATTAACCTTGAGTCACTGTACTCTGTCTGTCATCCTGCCCTGTGCATGTCTCCGCCTCATCTCAAGTTTCTGTTTATGAGAGTTATTTTCTAAGATGGTGTGGAAAGCATTTTCTGGGTCCCTTAGACCATCACTGGAAGCCTACAGGCAGAGGAACCTCTGCTTCTCTACCTTCTCAGGTGGCAGGCCTCTCTGGAAGTGGGGGTTGCAGTGACCTTGTGGTAAAGCATACAAGTGGCTGTGTGTGTGTGTGTGTATGTGTGTGTGTGCGCGTGTGAGAGGGAGAGAGAGAGAGAGAGAGAGGGAGAGAGAGAGAGACAGAGACACAGAGGGAATGAGTGTGATTATGGGTGCTTGAATGCGTATGAGTGTGTACTGTAGGAGTAATGAGCAAGTATTGTGTCTTGCACATAAGACAGTGTTCTTGGGAGCATCTCATAGACATTTCTCGCTATGTAACGACGTTATGGTTCTTCAGATTTCAGCAGGGGTTGGATAGAAATCCCTGAGATAAGTAAGGTCTGTGTTTTCACAGTCCCAGAGGAGGCTAAAACTAGGGCTGAAGTATGCCTAACAGGAGCAGTTCTCACAGAATAGAGAGAAATGAAGAGTAGACAGGCCAACAACCATGGTGCCCACAGCTATGTGTGGCCATCAGGCAGGGGCCCATCAGAGGAAGATGGCCGTCAAAGAATAAAAGGCTGGAAGGGCTGGGGGTGTGTAGGCTCCTACCATTCCCAGGCATCTGTGCAGCCGAATGATAACCCGATAGCTGTCCTGTGCTCTGCTCACTGCCTTTCTCTTGCCTGAAAGGTGGTGTTTGAAGTCCTGGAGTTAGTGGGGATATTGGACTGAACTCTTACATGGTCATGGACTATTTACTACTCTGAAGGCCTGGGGCTGAGTTGATCAGCCCCTTCACGGCTGCACTTAAAGAGGAATGGCTATTGGAGATTTTTAAATCAAATGCTGCAATCAAATCTCTGTCTTTCACTGTCTGTCTGTCTGTCTGTCTGTCGTCTGTCTTTCAGGATTAGGGATGGAACCCAAGATGCTGCTGAGCTGTTACAGTCCTTTATGTAGCTGAAGTTCTACTTAAAACTAGAATTCCTTCTTGAGTTTGGATAGGAGGGTTAATGCTTATGATTCTCACAGAAGGCACTCTTAGACTATGTGTGAATTATGAGCTTCGCTTCCTGCTTTAAGTCTTCCTTCAAGGTCATTCCATTGACGTCCCTTAACCTAGACCATTGCGCGCATAGCTCGATGTCATCTCCATCACCTCCAGGCTCCTGTGGCTGCACTGTGTTTGACTTTCCATGTGAGGATTGTCAAGCTGATGGAGGTGTCTTAGTTAGGGTTTTACTGCTGTGAACAGACACCATGACCAAGGCAACTCTTATAAAAATGGCATTTAGTTGGGACCAACTTACAGGTGCAGAGATTCAGTCTAGTATCATCAAGGTGGGAGCACGACAGTGTCCAGGCAGGCTGAGCTAAGAGTCCTACACCATTTGAAGGCTGCTAGTAGAATACTGGCTTCCAGACAGCTAGGATGAAGGTCTTATAGCCCACACCCTCAGAGACACACCTACTCCAACAGGGCCACACCTTTTTTTTTTTAAATTTATTTATTTATTATGTGAGTACACTGTAGCTATCTTCAGATACTCCAGACGAGGGAGTCAGATCTCATTATGGTTGTGAGCCAGCTTGTGGTTGCTGGGATTTGAACTCAGGACCTTCAGAAGAGCAGTCAGTGCTCTTAACTGCTGAGCCATCTCTCCAGCCCCCATGGGGCCACACCTTCTAATGGTGCCACTCCCTAGGCCAAGAAAATACAAATCATCACAAGAGGTTCCTCAAGACCATATCCCCTTGTGAGGAGGGTGGAGAGTCAGTGTCCTCATCATGGGTATTATGCAAACCTCTGTCAGGGTGACCACGTGAACACTCCTCGCATGGTAGGTAGGGACCGCGAACATGATAGTCAATCATCAATGTTTGGGTTGAATACATAATTAGGATTGAATCAGGTGATGTAGCATCTGAATCTGAAAAAGAAGTTGTTTTGTGTTGTAGCTGGGAGTGTGGTTTTCGCTTTGGTGTTCAGTTAAACCCTGATGTTGGAAGCAAGTAATTGATGGCCTACTTGCTAGGAATACAAATTCATGACCCACTGAAGACAACAATAGACTTCTGACAAAGAGCGTTTGTTCAGACAACTGGGGTTCAGTGTTATGAATTATTTAATTTCTCCTTCAACATGGAAAACAATTCAGATCTGATTGCATCTTTTAAAAATGTCAAGTGTGACATTTAACCATTTTTGTATCCTCTCTGCTGGTATAACCCAGACAAGATGAATAAACACATTTCAGCTCAGTGTGTGCAGTTCTCCGGTAGCTCTTCAGGGACAGTGGGAGATATGCCAAGTTCAGCCTGGACTACACAGTGAGGTAAGGGCCAGCCTGGGCTACAATTAAAAAAGAAGTAGATGGAGAAAAGAATGGTTAGATAACCTCTCTCCTTAGCCAGAAGGCCAAGCGGCCCAGGGCCAAACTTGGTGCTTGATTCTTCCTTAGTCTGACTCTCTGTTTACTTTGGGTGGGGGAAGATTCCCAGTTGGCCACACGTTGTCCCTGGATAGTTTCAGATCTCTTCAAATATGTTTTATGCATTTGAAAAATGGAGATTTAGGGTAAGCCTTTATAAGTGTTTTCTTGGAAGTATGCAGATGAGGGCGTTGAAACAGAAGCCTAAGTACACAAAAGTTCCTCTCATCACACAGCCTTTCCCCCACAGAACGTTTTGTTACAAGGGCCAGCCCACAACAGGATTGCCTCCAGGTACCACATAAAGCAATCGGGTCACCCTTTACAGAAAATATAAAAACCTGTCAGTGTTCTAGAAATGTATGTGTGAAGATAATCCAGATAATAGAGACACAGGAGCAACAAGGCAGAGACACAGGGGTGTGGGGGTGTGGGGTGTGGGGGGGTTAGTGCATAGGTGTACAGGAGGCCTTCTCACTCTCCACAGTGGGTGGTGGGAATGGGTTGGTAAGAGAAGGGCCATGCCCTTCGCCATACCGAAGCTTTGGGAAAGTTCACCTCATTTCCCGTCATCCCAATACTCGTCTTGCCTGCTGGCCTGACTGGCTAGGTTAAAAACAAAACTCACAGAAGGAATTTCTCCGTAGAGTGCCGTTTTTGTAGGAGATGAGGGTTCAGAGCTGTGCTCAGCCCTGGATTGTCTATCCACAGTTTGTCTAGGGAGCCGTTATCAAGGGGAGCTCTCTTCACTTGCTGAGCTGAGCTCACTTATGACTATTTTACGAGTATTTTGCGTAAACAACGTAATCATGACAGGGCGCTGTGTCACGAGGACAGGTGAGAATGAGAACCCTCTGATTCTTAAAGTCCAGGGACACCAGATGACAGCACGGGGACAGAAGCTAGGAAGGACAGGCAGTGAGGGATTGAAGCTGTCCTCTGAATGAACAGGACAACTCAAGGAACCTCCTTCTTCCCCTTTTCGCCTAATTTGGTCATGTAGCCACTGCACTGGCTAACCGAACTCCTCAAACATTCCAAAGCTGAGAAAACTCTGTACGAAGATGAAATTTAAATGAATGTTCAGTATAGATTGTGTATAAGACCCATAAAGATTTATTGCCCTTATTTCAAACATCATTGAAATTAGACTTAATTATCTGTGCAGTTTGCTGGAAATAGCATGTTTGATGAAGTATATGCCATTAATTTTAAAATAGAAATGTACCAAGCTGGTTTTCAAAAAAAACACAACCCAATCCTTAAAACACACGATTTCTAAGTTGTGCCTTTGAAAAACTGCCTCTTTCCTTCTTCTTACCCCATGTGTCTTGCCACCCCCAAGTCTTAATGTGGCGGACAAGCCTCTGAGTTTATTTGCTTGTTTTCTGTTGGACCGTGGCAATTTGAGTGTCCACATGGGTTCAGGAGGATGCCAGGATGCTCCCACAAGAGGAGGAAACAGCCTGCTTCCTCAGTGATTTTAGACTTTGAAAGAACATAGGTTAATGGCTTTTTATTAGTGGACTTCTCTCTAGGGAGAAGTAATCCTATATTTTTCTCAGAATATGCCCGTGTCTATACTGCACACAGGAAAGCTGAAATTTATCAAGTTAATTAACTTGGCCATTTCTACCGAGTAATCAGATTCTGCGGTGCCCTTTATGAGGGCTCATCTCCTCTCAAGGAGACAGTGTGAAGGGTATTGTAGCCAGAGCTCCTCAGGCTGGGGTCTGCTTTTCGCTCTCTTTACCTCCTCATGGGAATGTACCTCACAGCAGTGAAACACTTCCAGAATCACCTCCGAGGTTCTCCAGGAAAACCTCCTTTGAGATTTGGGGCTCTGATGCACCAGCTGCTTTAAGCTATGTTGGTTGTTTCTGGGCTCTTGTCCAATCAGTTTTTGTTGTCTATAGAACAAGTCGCTTGTCCACCGTGTCTATGTGTCCATCCCTTGTCATAATGTCCTGCTTGTTCCCTGATTTCTGAAGCCAGACCAGTCTTTATTCTCCCTCACCTCTGATAATCTGCGACTTCTCTTTGTAGTAAAGGGCTACAGGCACACAGAATTCCTGGGTGGGGCTGGAGAAATAGCTCAGTGGTTAAGAGCACATATTGCTTTTGTAGAAGACCCAAGTTTGGTTTCCAGCACCCTTGTCATGTGACCTGTTAAGTCTAGCTCCAGAAGATCCAGTTCCCTTTTCTGCCCACTGTGGGCAACTCCATTCACATGCCCAGACCCACATGCAGACAAGAATATACACAGCTAGGACTTCAGTTGTGTTGGTCTTCTTGCTTTGAAGAAACAGCTCAGGGTGGGGGTGGAGAGGCTTCCTCCTTGGATTCAGACATGTCTGGTCACACTGGGCCAATGTGGTACGTTTAAGGGATTGGGTATGCTGTTGGGAAGAACTCATCTTTAAGGAAGAGCCAGAGAGGCTTGGTCAAGGTCAAAAAGAAGCAAGAAAATGATGAGTTTTTGTTTCTCAGCCTAGGATTCTGTGTGTGTGTGTGTGTGTGTGTGTGTGTGTGTGTGTGTGTGTGACATAGTGGAGAACAGAGGAAGAGAGAGAAAGAGGGAAAGACAAGGAGGAAATGAAGGGGGAGAGGTAGAGACCATGAACTTAAGGGAGACAAAAAAACTAAACAGAGCCAGCCATGAGATTGCAAAACACACTTTCACTTTGTCCCCAATTGGATGCACCTGTCACTGCTGTGTGACTATTGTTCTCAGCTTACCCTCTAATCTAGGCCGGTCACATGGTGATATCCTTTGAGCAGCAGAATGTGGAGGAAGCGTCATCTCATGACTTCTGAAGCAGGCTCTGTGCAAGATGACTGATGTACCCAGTGGTATCCAGCATGAACCACCAGGCAGACTGGTAAGTCTCCAGGCTCACAGTCCAACTCTGTGCAGTTTTGGAAAAATCCCAGCAAAAGCCATCAGAGAAACCACCAGTCTACCCACAGAAGTTCAAAACACAGCCCACCTCAGCTGCTAAGTTACGGAGCTATGGGGCTGTTTGTTATGCAGCAGACACTAGCTGTTATCAAAGCTGATCTCCTAAACTTGCTATACTTGGAGACGGATCATTTATAACCCAAGGGAACACTACATCTGCAACATGTTCTAGCCACGCAGCAAGAGAACCCCTCTTAAGGAGACAACATTTTAATGGCTACTCTGGTGGGATGGACTGCATGATGCTTTAAGAGTTGTGTTGTGGCAGAAAGACCAAAGTGCCACAAGGTAACCAAGTTTCTATCCATGAAACATCCACAGGGTCTCAGTGAGAGGGGAGGCCAGAGCATAGCACCCTTGCAGGGGTTGGGGGTGCTGACTTGTGATGAGTTGATTGATGTAATGCAAATGCCCCAGTTATTCTTGAGCACCTAAGGGGTATCTTGGGGTTTTACTGCTGTGAACAGACACTGTGACCAAGACAACTCTTGTAAGGACAACATTTAATTGGGACTGCCTTACAGGTTCAGAGGTTCAGTCCATTATCATCAATGTGGGAATATGGCAGCATCCAGGCAGGCATGGTACAGGAGGAGCTGAGAGTTCTACATCTTCATCTGAAGCCTGCTAGCAGAATACTGGCTTCCCAGCAGCTAGGATGAAGGTCTTAAAGCCCATGCCCACACTGACACACCTACTCCAACAAGGCCACACCTACTCCAACAGGGCCACACCTTCTAGTAGTGCCACTCCCTGGGCTGAGCATATACAAACCATAACAAGGGGTAACTGTGGAAGACAGCTTTGATGTCTTAAGGATGCAGAGTGTCTGGTATTTTACTGAGTTGGTAATGTCATTGAAGAGACAGCTCTTTCTCCTGGCGCTCAAAGCCAAGAGAGCACCAGAGGCCTTGTTAGCAGGTGGTCGGACCCCCCAGGCCTTGGTGCCTAATCGCCAGCACTTATGTGACACCTCTGGAGGTCTCCACAGCTGCTTGTGAGTGGGGGAGGCTGAGAACCATATACAAAGACAGTCCCACACACATGACCTTGGTTCTAAACACGGTATTGATGAAGAACAGGGGAGACAAAGGCATGCTGAGAAAGCCAGAAACCAGAAGTCATTGAGCATGTCACTTAGCTGAGTGATGGGGCAGTAGTGTTAGTCCATCAGTTCTAGAATTACAATAATTTTTCCAATTGCTTCAGTTCACCAGAGTCCATCCATTCCTTTTTATGAACACCATTGCCCATCAGGTAAATAACCCCAAGTTAATATTCCTGAAAGGTGTCTGCTTCAGTTTTTTTTTTCCTACACAATAAATACCGAAAACTTAGCATAGACCAGCAGGTGATGATTATGTGGCGTTTTCTGAGAGTCCACAGGGAATGGCTCCGTGGTCGCCCTGCTCAGAGACCTGGCATGCTGCAATGAAGGTGTCTCTGGGATTGGAGCCTTATGTGCGGTTCAGGGTTCTAGGCCCTCTAGCTTTGCTTTGGGTTGGTTGAATCTATTTGCTTGTGGCTGTTGGCTGGTACTGCCATGACTCCTGAAGCCACATGCAGGTAGCCCTGGGATGATCACTGTGGACATTCACCCTCTTCAAGGTCTTCTCAGATCCAGTCAGGTCTTTCAATTACCAGTGATGACACACTACCAACCTGTTCACAGGGGTCTTAATGCTCAGAAGTCTTAGACACATCTTGAATCATGCCTCCCATGGCTTCAGTGTGTAATTCATTCTTATTTCTTAGAAACACATTGTATCTGTTTATTTATACTGATATAATAAAATACTTTTAAACTGGGTAACTTACTGTGGACAGAATTTTTATTTCCCCCAATGCTGAAGGCTGGACTCTACTACGATCAAGGAGCCTGTGTTTGGTATATGGTGATGAATTTCTTGTTTTGACCTTGTAGAAAGGACATGTAGCCACTCCCTGTAACCCTTTATAGGCATGAATCCAAGGGTGCTCAACCTACCTATCAGATATCCTGCGTATCAGATGTTTACATTACAATTTGTAATAGTTACAAAGTTACAGTTATGAAGTGGCAATGAGGTCATTTTATGGTTGGGGGTCACCACAACATGACTAACCGTTTTAAACGGTTGCAGCTTTAGGAAGACTGAGAACCACTGCACTAATTCAACCATGAAGCCAAGCTCCCAGGACTTAATCGGCATGCTGCATAGCCCCCTCTTAATGCCACCATGGCGGTGGTTAGGGGTCAGCATGTGACCATGGGAGAGGACACTTTCTTACCACACAGATGTCATCCACCCAGCCTTCTCATGAGAGGCCACCCTAGGACCTACGCTTCTACACGGCTAATACTGTTGTCCTTTCTTGGAGGGCTTTGGTGGCTCCAGGTCAGGCGGCTCCTCTGCCTTCAGGGGCATCCCTTCCCTATGCCAAATGGTTCTCTTTCTTCTTTGATTGTGTGGAATTGGCTTAACTCCATGCGGTGGAGAGCAAAGAACTGGAGGACACAGGAGAGGCCTGCAAAATAACCTGTCAGTGCTCTCCATATGCAGAAGCCATCCGTTAAGGCACAGGAAAGGGTCAATCCATCACGGAGAGTGGTCACAAAGACTGCGTACTTCAGACAAACAGACATCGTTCATGCCAAGCCGGCCTCGGGGAGACATCGGTCTGGTACCCTCTCGGCATGGCAGTCCTAGGCCACCACCAACTCGGAGACGCGAGCATTTGTGGGCTTACATCTTGTTAGATGCTCCCGAGGTCTCCGGGTGACAGATTCATCCTGCTTTCCTTTGTTCTTCCTGTGTGCTGCGGCGCCTGCTTGGTGCACAGCAGATTCAGAAGTGAGCTCTGACAGGTTTTCTGCAGCTGAGGCGAAGAGGTAATTCCGCGAGGTCGTTAATGTCAGACCTAAAACAATCAGTGCGTGTGGGCGATCATACCCAGAGAGCAGCGGACAAGGCAGATGCTTGGCATGTTTGGCTGCAGCGTATCACCTCGTTTGCCTTTGCAACAGCCTCTTGGTTCCTGGGTTATGAATAATGAGATTTTTTCTACTCATGCCCTGGAAACACGGCATTTGCAAATCACCCCGTCCTTTTCTGTCTTACAAAAATATCACATTATTCTAGCCTGACATATTTTGTTTTCAGGTAGGAAAAGTGGTTATCTGTTGGCTCACCTCAGAGAGTCTACGATGGAGGGGACATTATCATATTACATAAATAATTTAGGCGCGAGTGTCATTATGGGTGTAAATCAAAAGGACAATGTATGCTTCCGGATTTGCAAGTGTTTGGAAATTTGTATTATGTTTCCTAAGGAAGTCCGTGACCTGAAGAACTATTCAAATGATTTGAATCTCTCTGGCTGTTAGGAGGCATCAGCAATGTGAGACTTCACTGTCCCTGACTGGCTTTAAGAAGACATGCTGTTTACTGTGCAGAAGGGGGTGGGAATCTAATTTAAATGCTGGCCACACCCACAGGCATGTCCAACCCATGCCTTCCGGGCTACACATGCAGTAACAGGCTATTGAGAATAGCTACAGATGGTGATACAACAGAAAATTTCAAATTTATTTAAAACATTGAGGGGCGTGCATGTGTTGTGTGTGTGTGCATGCATGTTATACGTATGTGTCCCTGTGCATGCACATTCATATGTGCTTTCATGTGGAAGCTGGAGGCCCACGTCTCATGTCATTTTCAACTGCTCTCCACATAATCTGGTGTGGGACAGTATCTCCAGGATCTCT
Source organism: Apodemus agrarius (assembly GCA_964023405.1). Classification (NCBI taxonomy): domain Eukaryota; kingdom Metazoa; phylum Chordata; class Mammalia; order Rodentia; family Muridae; genus Apodemus; species Apodemus agrarius. Next base: position 41,225,870 of record OZ030027.1, read on the forward strand.
TACTGACCCGGGAGTTCAGTGATGCAGCTAGACCGGCCAGCCTGTGAGCTCTAGGGTTCTGCTTGTCTCTGAGTCCCCCTGTTAGGATCGCTGATACAGGCTTCTTTCAGCTTTTTACGTGGGTTCTGAACTCCAGTCTGCATACCCATACTTTGCCAACTACACCACCTCCCAGCCCAGTATTTCTGATAGCTCAGTTGTGTGGTTGTAGAGTGTGAACTTTGTAGATGAAGGCATTGTGTTCCATTGTCTGCTTCTCTGTACATGTACCGGGACCCCCAGGTGGAGAGTAGCAGCAGACGCAGGGCTCCCCAGTCCTACGCCAGAGTCCGTGATCCACTGTTAGTCCGTTATCTGACTCTGCTCACACATGCTGATCACGCCTCCAGAAGCGCTCTTTTAAAGGACAGAGGACTCCTCATGGGAAAGGTCCAGTTCCTCTCTCAGTAAATCCTACCATGGGGCTTCTCCAAGGATATATTTGACTCCCACTTAAGCTAGTTCTGATTCCAAAGAACAGCCCCTAGAGTAGTGGGGAAAAGGCGAGTGGTGCGGTGAAACAGGGGGATAAACTGTTGCAGACAGCAGGTTCATGAATGGCAGGAGGAGGTGAAAGGGTACAGATGACGTCACTGTAATGGTGACATCAGGCTTAGAACAGATGTGGTGATAAAGAGGTTTCCTGAGGTCAAGAAGAGCAGATGAATTCCCAGAAACCGTCAGCATCCGATGCTCAGTTTGGTTTCCCTGAGCTTGTTCCTACCTGTTCTGTAATTTGCTGAAGGCCTGGCATGCACCTGGGAGCTGGCTGGCTTTCGGGTCTGACCACTTACCTATAGCAAGTTGATACTCCTCTGAGCTTCTTAGAAGCCCTCTCTGCTCCCAGCTTCCATGCTGAAACCAAGTTGGACTTTAGCAGGGTCCATAGAGAGTTCTCTCCTGTCAGCACCTGAGCAACAGGGTGTAAGGCAGACTTTCCAAGGTGTTAATATTGCTAGGGACACTTTCTTTTTCTAATTTGAGTTTTACTTACATGTCTGTCTGTACCCAGGGGGGCAGGAAGAGGTCTAAAAGCCCCTTGGAGTTGGAGATACCAGGGGTTATGAGCCCCCTGATGTGGGTACTGGGAATGGAACCCCATCCTACAGGAGTGTCAAGTGCTTTTTTAATCCCTGAGCTACCTCTAGGGAGATTTTGTCACTATTCAGATTTCAGGAGCCACCAAGTCCTCTTGGATAGAACTGGGGGGCAATGGCGTGCTGAAACTAGAGGTTAATGAGAGTATCTGTGGATGCTGGCAACCAGGTAAGTTTGGGAGAAGAATTCTTTATGGGAATGAGAGAGTGCTGTTTCCATATTTGGAGGTAAACTGAGGCAGGAAAGGATGGCAGCTGTCAGAGGGACTGTCACAGGGTAAATGTGGAGAGAGAGAAGGGCAGCCTTCACCCAGGAATCATCAGACAGTGTTGGCAACACGAGGACGCTCTCTGATTCCCCTAAAACAGTCCCTGAGTGGGGCGAGTATGCATTCGGTGACCTGTGCAGGTGTGCTTGGGATGTGACAGGACAGAGCGCTGCTGACATCTATGACTGATGGGCATCCTACTGTGGACCGGACAACCCGATAATGCTGCTGGTCTCAAAGCTCGGGGTCCCAGCAGGCCCTGAGTGACTCTGAACCTTCCATGTCAGCATCACCAGGACTCATGGGTGTGTTAGTGTATACATAGACTCTCCAGTTAGATGCATCAGGACCAGGCCAGGCCAGCCATCTACTGCAGGTCATTCCGGGGTAACTGCCACTAGCCAGGGCTGCCTAGGTGAGAAGCTGCAGCAACCCAGCGGGGGTCCAGATGATGAGAGTGCCTCTCTCTTCCCTCCTTCCTTTCCCCCCCTTCCCCCAGGCAGCTTCAAGCAGGGGAACCTTAGATTTCAGATTTGCTGCTTTAAGCCTGGAGCTCACAGGCTAAAGAATCAGGGCATCTTCTCTCCTAGATATGACAGGCCCTAGTTTGGAAAGTAAACTGACACGGAAGTCTCTGGGGGTGCTGGTGGGTGTAGACAAGACATAGCCACAATTTCCCCTAAAGCCCAGGTTTCCCAGCAGACAGCAAGAATGACAGGGCATAACGACGTTCTCCTGTCCCTGAAGACCCTGACTGAGCTATGTGAATCTCCTAACACCCTGTAGCCACACCGCGTGCTATTTTTGTCTCCTCCCAGGAGAGGAGGGGTGTTATAAAAGTTAGACAGCTTTGTTCCTTGAGACTCTGTTGTGTATACCTTCTAAATTTCCCAAAAGAGTGACCCCCCCTCCATCCTCCCCACCCATGCCGCTGCCAAAAACAAAACAAAAATAAAAACAAACAAATACCCCCCCCCCAAGAAAACAAAAACAAGGCTGTGGCTCTGAGACGTACTTCTGAAGTCTGAGGAAGACAAACCCTCTTCACACCTCTGACCTTCACACCAGCTTCCGCTATTTCCAGCTCAGGCTGGGAAACATTTCATTTTCCATCTTAAAGATACCCTTGGTATTCAATTTAACCTGATTTTATGGACAGATAATGGTGGCCACACACCCTCAGGGCCACACATTGGCCTTTTTTTCCCCCCATCAGATTCATCCTACTCTGAAAGCCCTCCCCCAGTGGCTGTTGAACTTTAAACTAGTTTAAGCTGGCCAGGAAGAGAAGTCTTTTTTAGACAGTTAGGTGAACTGCACTCTGAGGAGAAAACCATTGTTGTGCTGGAAAAGGGACTGTATGTCCTAACTATTTGTTCTCACGGAGAGGAGGGAGATGTTTCTACAGTGAGGAGAAGCCTAAGGTTGAATGGGCTACGAGCCACACAAGAACCATTGGGTCAGTAAATTCCAGCAGACTTCAGATCACTCAGAACTATGCCCTGCCCTGCCCTGCCCTGCCCTGCCCTGCCCTGCCCTGCCCTGCCCTGCCCTGCCCTGGGGGCAGCTGTTAAATGCTTCAATGCCTCCTCCAATCCAATTGCGTAGGAACTACTGGAATACATACTTCTATAAAGATGCTAATGACCCGTTCTTAAGCCCAAGCTGCAAAGGTGGCTTCACTTTCCTGTAGCCTCAGGTCCTGGTTGTGGACTATCTCCTTTGACAGGTTACCTTGACACATCACAATACACTGTGTACCGTGAGAGTGTAATCTCCATTCTACTGCTGGTGGCTAGGTCCCTGGTGACTGTGACGTCATTTCCCAGGGCTTCTCACCCACCGCTCAGCAAGGCACTGAGCCTACCTCTCTGCCTTGGGTGCTTTTTGAACTCCAGAGCGAACACAAACAAAGGCCTCCTCAGTGGAAGTGGGGCGGAGCCTCTTGCGCTTAAACAGACCATTTCCGCTTGCTTACTGTGTGGGTGGGATTGTCTCAGGAATGACCTCGAGTGCTGGTTTGCTCTTTTATCAGCTAGATCGATCTATTTATCTATCTATCTTCTTGTAGTTTTAGGCTTTATCATATTTTGAAATTTTGATGACTTGCCACCAAATAAATAAATAAATAAATAAATGAATAAATAAATATACACTTCGATCCCACACAAGGATGATATTAGGAAATACGACTTCTCCTTAAGAAGGTCTTCACAAGTCATCCTAATCACTTTGTGCTTCCTCTGCTGGCTGGGGACTTCCGGAAGCTTGTGTTGAAGATGGCAGAGCCCCAGTTAGTGAAGGAGCAATGCGGGATGGTGGGGGGTGGGGATTCGAGGAGCGGAGGGGAGCTTCTTACCCTGGGAACACAAGAAGCCCGAGGTTAGTGAGGGCAAACTATGGACCTTAGGCAGAACCAGCCCTCCGTTGTCTTCTGAACCTGGCTTGGCTGTTAGCCACGGGGCTTTGGCAAGTCACTGCCCATGTGACCTATACTTTCATCTTATGGAGGAAGAATCGCTGGTGTCCAGCTTGCCAGGGGCAACATCAGTAATCTTCCTGATTAAAGCTCTCCTCCCCAACTTCCAGGAGTATTCAGCTATGACCTTGACACATGTGGTGGCTTAAACAGGAGTGACCCTAATGCTTGGCCACCAGGGAATATTAGGAGGTGTGGCCTTGTCAGAGTAAATGTGTCACTGTTCCTTCCTGTGGCCCTGTGGCCTGCTGATCCAGGCATAGAACTTTTTTTTTTTTAAGATTTATTTATTTTATTTAAGATTTATTTATTTTATTTATATGAGTACACTCTAGCTGTCTTCAGACACACCAGAAGAGGGCATTAGATCCTACTACAGATGGTTGTGAGCTACCATGTGGTTGCTGGGAATTGAACTCAGGACCTTTAGAAGAGCAGTCAGTGCTTTTAACCACTGAGCCATCTCTCCAGCCCCAAGGGTATAGAACTCTTGGCTACCTCTCCAACACTCTGTCTACTTGGGTGGCATCAAGTTTCCTACCATGATGATAATGGACCGGACCGCTGAACCTGTAAGCCAGCCCCAGTTAAATGTTGTCCTTTATAAGAGTTGCCGTGGTCATGGTGTCTCTCTGCAACAATAGAAACCCTAACTAAGACAATACACAACATTGTCTACAAAGGTTGCCCTGGAGAACCACGCTATAAGCTGAAAATAAAAACAATGATCCTAGAGGGACTGGAGAAATGGCTCAGTGGTTAAGAGCACTGACTGCTCTTCCAGAGATCAGGAGTTCAATTCCCAGAAGCCACGTGGTGGCTCACAACCAGCTGTAATAGGATCTGACACCCTCTTCCGGTGTGTGAGCGATCGGATGCTCATATACAGTAAATAAATAAATCTTTAAAAAGTCATAAAAGAATCTCATATACTTTGAATATGTTTATGGCTTTGTGTCGTGCCGTGATCACGGTCATCCTCCAGAGCATGGGACATGTGGCATGTGGCCTGTGGGCTGTGAGTGGACATGCCTGGATTGAAACAATCCCACCGGTCTGCACTGTCACAGTGGACTCCCACGTGACTTAGCTTTCTCCTCGGCTTTTGGAGACACGCATATAACAGGCTTCTGTTACACTACTGTAGCTTAAGACGCACGGAGTAGCATCTAGACTGAAAAGAAGTCCAAACCCACGCACCAGATCGCATCAGGAACCTATGTTTGCGCATGCGCTGGCGTCTCCAGAAACAGCCAGTCCTGAGGGAGGAAGACTTGATTGACAGGGAACACTTCCAGGGACATCCTGCTTACTTGGTACCTTCAGCCCTCGGGGCTCACTTCAGGGTACTCTGTTGGCCTAAACCACCCATTTAGAGCTTTAAATCCACAGGAGAGAATCACACCTTGCCCTCTGTGGGTCGAGGTGGGGGTGTGGGGGTGCGGGGGTGGGGGTGGGAGGTGCGGGGGTGGGGGTGGGGGTGGGGGTGGGGAGAGCTGTTTGCATGACCTGTTCTCATTGCTTTCCTGAGCTCTATCTCTCTGCAGTGGGCCAGAGAGCTGTCAGGCATAATTAATACACAGAGTATGTGGGAGCTTCAGAAGAGCAGAGGCCAGCACGCCTCACTCCGCTCTTGTCCTAAGATCTGCCCGAGGGAGATGCCTACGATTCCAATGGGAGCCAGTGGGTCTGGATGCTGGCAGTCCAATGGGAGAAAACAGCTCGCAGAGCAGTTAAAAGCCTGAGGTCCTGTGGCTGGAGAGAGAGCTCAGCAGTTAAGAGCACTGAACTGCTCTTCCAAAGGTCCCGAGTTCAAATCCCAGCAACCACATGGTGGTTCACAACCATCCGTAATGAGATCTGACGCCCTCTTCTGGTGTGTCTGAAGACAGCTCCAGTGTACTCACATATAATAAATAAATAAATTAAAAAAAAAAAAAAGCCTGAGGTCCAGAAGAGGAACAAAGTCAGAAATGGATCGCCAAGTCTTAATTCAAATAAGAGACAGGGCCACCGTGCCACGCCACTGCTGAAGCCAGAGGGAAGCCTGGCCACTTGGAACATAGTTAGGGTTTGGCTCTCTGAAAACAAAGGCGCTTCCTTCGTCGTGCAAAGATAGATGAAAACAGTAGAGCGTGAAAGCCAACAATGGGGCTTCGGACAATCCATTTCAGTTCCGTTCATTTAAAGTTCTGTCCCGACTCGGTCTGAAATACTGTCTCTTTCACATTCCCCATCTTGGTTTACGAATAAAGGAAGTCCCTCCACTGCAAGGCGTGTGGCAATTCTTCCCCTTGCAGGAGGACTTTGAAGCGTTCCTTGGCACTTACCCTTGGGTCTCTGGTGCGAGATGAAAAGGGTGCTGTGAGCAGAGACCTGTGGTCACGGTCAGACTGCCCCCGGAGCGTCTGCACAGGCGGAGCTCAGTTGCCAAAGCGTTGAGGCCCGTTCAGAGGGGCTGACACAGCACACTGCCCAGTAATCCTTCTTTTATGCTCCGTGCTGGGCAGTCTGCTGAAAGCATGCTTTGCAGAGACAGGCCTTTCATGAAAGAGTTCCTGGCAGGGGTCAGGAGAAGGTCACAGAGGTGTGTAAATGTGGGAAATGAGAGGAATGCCTGGGGCTGTTCTTCAGAGTGGACCCTGGACTAGACACACCCCTGGGACCTTGTCACAAATGCAGATTCCGGACTGTAGCTGGCCTTCGCTACTTTGTGGGTTCTTCTTTTCCCTACCTTTTATCTCCCTGGTTTCACCCCCCCCCCACCACCACCACTAGGAAAGAGAGTGAGAAGGGGGAGGAAGGGGGGAATGAGAGAGAGAGAGAGAGAGAGAGAGAGAGAGAGAGAGATCCCTGAATCTAATTTCTTTCTTTTTTTTTCCCATGAAAAAGAAATATATATCTTTAATTAAATTACAAAATACTACATTTCACATGCTTATCTGACAAGAAGTATGGTTATTACAGTTACGCAGTTACAACAACAAAATTTAAGAATAGGGGTCATCACACAAGAATAATTTTATTAAAGAGTTGCAGCATTAGGAATGTTGAAAACGACTAGATTAAAGGCAAGGGAATTTTGCATCATAATGTACTTGGACTATGAATCTTTCCTGTAAATACCTGTGCATTCCTTAGCACACCACTAGGCAAAGGACTTTAACTACCTAAGGGCTCCCACTCAGTTTGTTAAGACTCAACTATTGGTCTTAAGGCTGAATTGCATGGTTGACTCTACTCCCAAGCACTGGTCTATGCGTGTGCTTCTAATATCTTCTTACTAAGGCTACCAGATTCTGTGCCTTCGACTATAGCTGATGCAGTCCCGAGGCCAGATTCAGACAGAGTCCTTGTGACTTGGACCTTCAGTGGAGCAGCTGACGTAAATAACTAATCTAAATATCACAGTGACAAGAGACACCTTTTGGTCATTATGTCGAATATCAGAATCAAGGACATATTTTGTTTCTTCTTCGAACATGACTGCTAACAAGCCACAATCAACCCCCACCCGCAACGAACCAACTACCACCAACCCTGCCTCTCAGGGACCTACCATTTCTGAAAAGTTCCTAGAATTCCAAACTTCACACGATCGCAGAAACCTATCTGTAGCTGGCCAAACCATGCCTCTGCTAGAGCGTGAGACTAATTATAGTCAGCCGCGGTGGACAGTCTGAAGCAGCCCCATATTCTCACAACTGGGATTAAAACAAAACATATTCTTATAATATTTCTGTGTTTTTAAAGAAGCCAGAATTCCAAAATTCTTACTACCCTGGATCTTTCACACAAACGGAGTCGGGACTGCCGAGGGAGGGCCCCCACAACCTCTGAGGCTTTCCTGCAGGGATTAACTTGGTTATTTTAAGCATTGCTCTCAGTTTTTGGCAAAGAATGAAAGTGTTCACTAAATTATTCATATCTTTACTTAATATTCAAAGACAATGGAAAATGAGGGGGATTTCTCTATTAGAGGTCAGACGAAGACATGCACCTGTTTCAATATGGAAGGTTTGGTCTCTCAGCTTTCCTTTACAAAGAACTGTCTTGTTCACAGAGCTGCCTCTGGGGGGGTGGGGGCAGGAGCATGGCAGGCCTAATGGGTGTTTCTATGGGGTTACAGTGGCCTCATCCGTCCCTGGAATATCCCCACGGACTGCTAATGGTTTCTGGAGAACACCCTTTTCAGTGACGAGGGTGGCCGTGTCTCTTGTCTCCTGGCTTTCCAGTTTCCTGTATTTCTAGTGGAGATCCAATGCTGGACAGGTGGCACTGATGCAGGATTCACGTCCCTGGTGATGCCCACCCCAAGCTGACATTGCACCTGTGTCACATTGCTCCTTCTGAACAGGTCAGTGCAGTATGGTGTCTTGGACAGCGGACCTACTGCGTTGCACTTCCTTTGCTATGAACTGGGGCTGGTGTTACATTGCTGTATTCTGTGGGCTTCTGGAAAACGAAGGGCCATGGTGTGCACGTAAACAGGGGATCTGTCTGAGACCCTGAAAGCAGCAGGCAGCCAAGCTGGCTACAGGAACATTTGTTTCTGTGAGACAATCAATGACTCTTACAAAATGGAAAGGGTTTGGTTTATCAGCATGCCCCAGGTAGACAACTGGTCTACCAGAGAGGTGCTACTACACTGAGAGCTCAGGTTGGAGAATTCAGGAATTCAGCCACAGCAGTGACTTGGTCAGTCACAGGGAGGGCAGGTCTTTGGATAGGATGCATAGTCTCCGTCTCTGCCACTGTGAATGTGTCATGCCTACAGAAGGGCCAAGGACAAACTGCTATGTATGTTCACCTACTTATTTATTATATAATGCCCTATAAATATGGGTGGCTCTAGAAGATAATAGCACACGATTCTTTCTCCTCTCTGTCCGCTACCTCCCATGTGCTCATAGGACTCCACCCAACATTCTCTAGCTCTCTTCCTCTAATCTTTTCTTCTCTCGGGGCTTTGTATCAACTAACTAAACCACCTACAGCAGCCTGTGAGTTAATTTATGGTCTAATCTAGAGCAAATGTATCTGTCGCTCAAAATTAATGACCACAAATTGTTCCAAGTTCTGTTCACAGAGAGATATGTTCTGCAGTACTACTTTTCAAAGACACCCTGAATATGGCCACACCTTAACACACTTACATGGTTTACCGATAGCCCAAGCTCAGCCTTCTCTTCCCTAGTGAGCAGATTCAACTCTGTCTGGATAGATGCAAGAGAAGGAGAGATGCTGGGTCCCCCGAAGTCTGGATTGTCATTCTGGTGTGCTCTGTGGTCTCTCTCTCTCTCTTGCCAGAACCTGGACAAACTACTGCCATTTAATAATGGGTTGTTATAAATCTGTTTTGACTTATGCCTTGTTGGGTATAAAAGGTACAAGCTTATCATGGGCATCTCTGGTCCCATGGTTACTTGTGTCCAGGGTCAGGAATTTTGTTTCTCCCAGGCTTCAGTGGAACATGATAGGCAGTTAGGGGTGGTTTAGTTAGTTGATAAAAACTTTTCAAAAGTCAAGCAATTCTTTGCTTAAGATGGTGAGCCCTTCTGCAGACTCTCAGGAGGTACAGTGTGATTTTCCTATTAGTTTTGCCCCCAAACTCTGGGTGCTCTGTGATCCCACCACTGAAGGACAGCTCCAACATACTAGACTCTACCGGATCAAACATTCCATTACAGCTGTGTCTGAGGATCTTTCTTGCCCCAGTCCTGCATAAAACTGTCAGGGCATCCCATGAGCAATATATAATAGGCAGGAATGATATTTTTTTTAATCATGTGAAAATGAGAAAACACTCAGTGTGGTAGTTAACATGATATGTCAACTTGACTAAATCGTGTTTCCCAGTTGTTTGACCAGACACCAGTCTTCAACAGTAAACTCTGAGAGTAACGTTTGACCCTCTATAATACAGGTGGGCTTCACTCAACTCATTGAAGGCCTTAATCCTATCTTATGCATCTTGTCTATCCTGTCCACATTTTACCCTTTTGCCCTACCTGTCTGTGGATCTTAGACATGCTTATCCCAATTCTGCATGTGTGGATTGCATCTAGTGGGTATCCCACCTCTCTATAGCCTTTGTCTCTCTGTGTCTCTGTTTCTCTCTATGCACATATGTACAATGCATGCATTTTATGTAATGTGGATTATCATGTTATATATTACATATAATATATACTATATCACATATAATATTCACTATTGATTTATTTTTCTTTTGAAGAGCCTGCATGGTTTAAATGATATGTACATTTTATAGTAGGGAGTCGGGGAAAATGGCTGTATGCAATAGATAACTTTCTATGAAAAATACAAAAAAATTTAAATCAGTAATGAAGTTAAAATATTGAGAAAGAAAAAAATGAAGGAATTAAAAAAACACAACTGAAATAACAAATAACAAAAGAATAGCAAATTCTTACCTCCTTGAGTTGCAGGTATGATCTTATGGACTGATTCTATGTCCAAATGGGTAAGTCTTGTCCTACTTATCTTCAGAGCATGCAGTGGGATGAAAAATTCCAGCTCTATCATATCAAAGGAAGTATTACCTTGATACCTAAATGTGCTCCAACTGGGACATCAGCAGTAATGATGACAACAGCCACAAAGACAAGTACAGGTGAATCTTGCTTATGAATAGTAACACCACTCAGTGGGTCATTTCCTCAGAGTCTCTTTGCAGGGTAATCATTAATGAAAGAATGTTTGTTCCAAGAATACAAAATGATTTAACCTTAGAGGACCTATTAATGTAATTTATTTTGTTAGCAAGCCAAAAGGAATAACCATATAATTATATTCTACTAGGATACTTTATATCATTTAAAGGCCCTTCTTGACGTTTTTTCTTTAAATACTCCTAGTGCATTAGGGACAAAAATTCAATTGAATTATAAACCTAAGTTCAAGGTCTGTTTGAGATTTCAGCACAGTATTGCCTTTGCCACTTTGGAACTAACCAGTCTGAGGGAGTGTGGGTCCATGAGAACCGACCTTCTCTTTCTTCCAATACATGTTGCTTGATCAGTGATTTTCTGTACAAGGGACTATGTGATTGACAGCCTAGGAAACCCAATAGGTGGGGCATTCTTCCTGCTTTGGTTGTCTGTCTTGCTGCATGAGGTACTCCCAAGCCCCACTCTGCTTTTCATGCAGTTAGTCACTGCTCCTTGTTACAGGTCTGCCTGGCTCTGGAGATTCCGGTGTGTTACAAAGGACATGCACAGTTTCTAGGGTTATTAGCGGCCATATATTCCAATATGTAATGATTGTTTAAAAAATATCCTGGATCCCTTGTCTGAGGATGAGTATAAACCAAGCATTCACACCGACATAAGATGTTTAGTTAGGAGGAGCTGCCACAACACAGATGCCAGTGTAACGAATGGGGCTTCTAGAAATTTCTTCCAACTTAAATGAGAAGACTTCTTGGTTAAAATAGTGATATGTTAGCCATTAAAATGCTTTCATTTCATGGTAGTGTGCACTGGGTTGAGTCTATTTCCCCTGTGGTGTTGGTCTTTCTGTGTGTTTTTCCAAGTTATAAATCTATCTTCCACTCTTGAAAAATGTTTCTTGAATAATTGTACTGGTGGTTTCTTTTCCATTTTCTCTCTTCTTATGGATTCTTGTTAAGTGAATGTTGGACCTTATAGCCCCTGCTCTAATTAATTTTTGTGCTCTTCTCTTACATTCTCTCTCTTCTTTCCTTCCTTCTGTCCCTCTCTCCTGTTTTTATTCCCTCTTGAATCCTTCTCTCCTTTCATCTCTCCCTCCACTCACTGGAGATACACTCAAGTTTTATCTCCAGTCTTCTAATGGGTAGGGTCACTTTGGCCCTCACTAACCACTCCTCTCCTTCAGGTTGGTGAGGCACACATGGCTTTGAAGTATCAGGGACCTAGGTGCATCCTACCCAGCAGCTGTATCACCTCTATGGTCTAGAAGGCCCAGTCCCATGTCTAGATCCCAGCTCTTGGGTAATGAAAGGACCCAGCTTACTGTTTACATGATCTTGCTGAGTTTGTAGTAGTCATGTGGCCACATCTAACTGGTGCATGTAACAGGAGGAGTTGCCAAGTGTGCTCTTTATTCTTGGCAGTATGTTTCCATTTTAAACATGGGTTCTGTTTCTACAATAATGCATAGATATCAGGAGATAGAGTTTCAACCACACACCTGCAAAGTCCTTTGTTCTTTTCCCCTTCCCTTTAAATACTTCTGAAGAAAGCAAGGCCTTGAGCTTACTCTGCCTCCAGGTTGAAGTCCCAGGTACCAACCCAACCTGATTCCAATATTTTGTTCTACTAAGCATTTCTGGTAGAACAACCTCAGGAAAGCTGTTTCTGGACAGAGAGACTGTGGAGAAAACACTAGCAGTATAGATAATCTCAGGAAAGTGAATTGGAAACTTAAAGGTTTTTTGCAAAGTCATTTGGATGGTGTTTTGCTGGCGCAAACACATGAAGGAATACTTTGTTAAAGTGGACACAGGTGTGAAAGGTTAAAGCCGACTTGTAAAGGAACGTTTAACTGAAGCAGACACAGGAGAGAGGATGTACTGCTAGAGCAAGCATGTGAAAAGACACGTGATAAAGGATTTCTTGCTAACAACACACATGTATCGGTCTGCCTTACATTGCGTAGTTGAACTGCATTTGCCGGGACTCCTGTAGAGAGAAATGCACCAAAACACTTCCGGTGGTGTGCTGCAGTTTCTTGCTGCTTCCACAGACTCAGGCTGATTGGCAGAGTGATGTCAGCTGAGACTGGTACGCATGCTGAGGCAAGACTCGGGGAGGGCATGTGATGTGTGGAGGGTACAAACAGGACTCAGCGGACAGTGATGGGGCTGAGCTAGGCTTGCTTACAGAGCTAGCTGTGCAATGCTTGTTAGTCTCACATCTTTGCTGATCTTCGAGGAGAGAGGCACAGCTGAGAACTCCTCCTGGAATCCCTCTGGGTCCCTCCCTCGTGCTGACTTGTGCTGAGGCTGAGGCCCGGTTATCACTTGGTAGTGCCACCACTGCTGATTCGTGTTTGCTATCCCTACTCTATCGAGCTGGACTGCTGGTGTATCTGTGAAGTGTTTGCGAGTGCATCGAGCTGCCATGGCCTGCTGATCCGTGAACTGAAATGCCGATTTCCAGACAACACGGATGGGAGTTGCTCCAAAGAACCTTTCTAAACAGGTCCTCTTCCCCCGCCTCCCCCACCCCCATATTCTTTCTTTTCCACTAGGGGGTGGTGGGCTAGAAGAGAGGTTAAAGCATTTAAGAACCATCATTAAAAATAAGGGTTGAAAAAAATTTAAAGTTACAGGTAAGTGCTTGCTGGACAGAGGGACCGTGGAGAAGCCACAGGAAGTGCAGACCCATCACAGTGTTCTTGTCCTACGCTGCTGCGACAGGTCAGACTCAGAATCCAGCTACCTTCTTTTTGGGAGTAGCTAGCTCCTTAGACCATGAAATGGTTCTGTGGGTTTTTCAGAGGTTCTCAACCTTCCTAATGCTGTTGCCCTTTAATATATGTGTATATGTGTATGTATATGTGTGTGTGTACACACACACACACACACACACACACACACATATATTAAACCCTCATGTTATGGTGATCCCAACCATAAAATTATTTCGCTGCTACTTCAAAACTGTGATTTTGCTACTGTTATAAATCGTAATGTAAATATTTTCATAGGTAGAGGTTTGCTGAATGGGTCCCAACCCACCGGTTGAGAACTACTGGATTAGACTATTCTCAGAGGGCTGTTCTTGGCCCCTCCCCATTTAGCCACGTGTGACTTGGTCACTGGAGTCCATGTCCTTTGCCTGACAGCCTTTGTACCTCCTCCTGCAGGCCTAGGAAATCTATAGATTACAGCTCTTTCCTGTCCCTTTACAGGCCAGTCTTTTTTTTTTTTTTTTTTTTTTTTTGGCAATTCAGTGCACGAGGAGAGGAGAGGAGAGGAGAGGAGAAAGGAGAGGAGAGGAAAGGAAAAAGGAGTCATCTAGTCTATTTTTCTGGCGGTTCCATGCTGTAAGATGCCAGCCAGTGCTCTCACCTGGACAGTTTCATGCTGAGGTCTGTCTATGCCCAACCCCCACCTTACCGACCAGACTTCTCTGACTCACCCCTTGTTGCTTTTAGTGGGGCGGTGGCAGCTTTGAGGGCACCTAAAAAAAATGGCATGGGTAGAAGGCACTGCCCTTATTCTGATTTTTGCCTGCTGGGCTGACTCGTCTGTTCTGCCCAAGAGCTCTTCCGAGAGGTGATTGAAGATGGATTGGGGTCAGCCTTTCCTCCTGCCGGGGCGCTGTCTCTTTATAGTCCAGTCTAATCACGGCTTCCTCGCGGGCCACGGGAGCGCTTGACATTTTCACCTCTGTGCTGCTGTCCATGCTGGGACTCTAGCTGGCTGAGCGGCAGGCTGCAGGCAGAGGAGGCTCTCACGCAAAGCTGCTGTCCCTTCTTTTTTCTCTCTCTATAGTCACCTGAGTGGAAAAGCATCGCCCACCCCACCCGTGGTTCCCACAGTTTTGATTAGCTGGGGGATGCGGGTGAGAAAAGGCTGGAGGGCTTGTTGGGTGGTCCTTCCCATAGTGCCCCTGTGCATGCCTGTAGGATAGTGCCTGTGCATGGTTGCGCGGGCAACCAGTATTGGTTTCAGAGGAATAGGGAGTCCTTGTAGATTATGGGGGGAGGGGGTTAAGCCCTCCTCCTCTCTTGTCCCTCCCCTTCGCCTTCCCGCCCCTCCCTGTCCACCTCCTCTCCCTCAAATCTTGCCAGCTACGCCCCATCCCCCCAGTGGTATCAAAGATCTGGGACATGTTCCCCCAGAGGAAGCTGTCAGAAGCAGATAATGAGGCCCATACTTACATTTCATCCAACTCTTGCTCTGTCCCTAGCTGGACACCCAGCAAGAGCAACTGGAAGGTTTCGTTCTTCATGAGTATGTGGTATGTGCATATATTCATGTGGGTGTGTGTGTGTTTGTTGGGTACGTGTGTGTGAACATATGTGCACAGGCCAGTAGAAGTCAGAGTCGGGTTATCTTTTCTTTTTCTTACTATTGGGGAGTGGGGTGGAGGTTGGAGGTTTTGAGACAGGGCTTCTCCGTGTAGCCCTGGCTGTCTTGGAACTCACTCTGTAGACCAGATTGGCCTTGAACTCAGAGATCCGACCAACTGCTGGGATTAAAGGTGTATGCCACCACTGCCCAGGAATCTTTTGAAACTGCTGTCCTGTTTATTTATGAGACAGGGCCTCTCACTACAGCTAGAGCTCATCAACTCTGGCCAGGGAGCTCCAGGGAGCCTAGCTCTGCCTCCCCAGTACGCTGCTGTGCCTGGCTTTTAGATGGGTGCTGGTGATGGAAACTCAGACCCTCACCTGCCAGGCAAAGCTCTGCACTAACCCATCTACCCAGCCCTCATTTTTGTCCTTGAGAACACAAGACCTTGGGAGAAACACAGAGTCCTTCCTGAATCTGCAAAGCTTGGAGGGAGCCAGCGCGGGCAAGCTGATTTGGATGTGGAGGGGAATGGAACCAGCACACACACACACACACACACACACACACACACACACACACACAGAGTCCTGCTGGCAGGAATTCAAATCTCATAAACTCCTCAGACCTCTGACTTGTGTAATGAAAATTCAGCTGCTAAATCCAATCGAGATCCAGGTAAACAAGGGAGGAAAAGGTGAGCGGGCAAAGGGAAATTAAATCAGGAAGCAAATGTCAAGTAGAGGTCAAAGTAGAGGTCGAGCCTGCGGTAGGGATGCTCTGAGAGAGTCCAGGGGAGCACTTCCTGCTGGGCTTCTGATGGGATCAAAGTAAACCGGTAAAGGCAAGCGGCTACACTGAAGGGATTTGTGGGATCAGTCGCAGTACAGGAGCCTGCTTCCTTGTGTGTGTGTGTGTGTGTGTGTGTGTGTGTGTGCCGTGCATGCGCGGCAGAGGGACCCTGTCTCCTCACCATGGGTCTTGCCTGTCTGTGACTTATCTGGGATGTGTCTACAATCCCGAGCATTAGCTGAGATTCCTTTCCCATCATCCCCGGGCATACTGCGGCTCCTGGCCTTGTTCAGTTCTGTTTAGGGAATCATGCTTCCGCACAGATAATCTATCTGTCCTGAACCTTCATCCCCAGAGACTTGGGAATGGGCGGGGCGGGGTGGGGTGGAAGGTAGAGGGAGGCGGATTTTATTTGCTGACCTCTTGTATCTGACAGGTGGGCTTTAGAATGAATCAGACTGAGTCTTTCTTCTTGTGTAGGCCGATTTTTCTCTCCATCTAATATCTCCTGGCCTCAGCGGTGTCCCCTCTGCTTACGAGGAAGGCCTGTTGCCACATAGAAAAAGGATAAAACTCGCTGTTGCCTGTTCTGTCCTCTCCGAGGACATGCAGGCTCAATGACACAGGGTTAAAGGGCCCTGAGACATTTCCCTGTTTACTCCCAGGCTCAGGAGCAGAACATCAAGGGATCTCAAAGCACAACTATTGCTTAACCCGTGGGTTTAAAGCAAATCAAAGAAGCAGCTTAGCCGAAGTCCAAATGTCCCATCATGACAGGGGAGTGCCGACCTTGGGGTTGTCCTCGACCTCTGCAAGCTTTATCTTAAGGAGCCAGGTTGTGGCCTCTGCTCACGGACCTGATGGTCTGGTGGGGGTGAAGATACAGGCTTATAATGCTTCAGGTCAGAGGAGATAATGTCAACTGAAAAACAGAAGCCTATAATATCTAATAGTCCTACTATGCACATGACCTGTGCAATATATGAGTGTCAGACGGGCTACCTGTTAGAGGTGACCTTCTGAGTGGGACTTGCCCTCAAAATTTCCAACTATGAATGGAGACTAAGAAGATGTACAGCTTGGCAGAGCATATGACTTACATGGTGATCCTCTAACAACTAAGCTACGGGTCCTTTTTAACCAGAGTCAGAGCCGTGTCTGCCTCTCTGGGCAGGCTGCACAGAGAAGGCTGTATGTGTGAAGCAGGGGCGAAGCCAGCACTTGGGAGAGGGTTGAGAGAACAACCTCTCTTCCTGTGGCAGAAACTGCTTAGCCCAACAAGGAGCCAGGGTGCTGGAGAGCCTGCTTCCTGCAAGCTGGGCTTGAGGTAATGCGCTGAGATCTGCTCTTACCCTCTAGGACTGGATGGATCCTAAGAACAAACCTGCAGAGATTGAAAAATAGTAGGCTTAGATTCTTCAATATCTACTTTCAATAAGGGTTCTCACATGTAGCCTACTGTCCAAAAGTAGGGGAGAGCAGATGGTAAGTAAGACAAGGGGGTGTGGACCTGTTTAGAAGTAGTTCTTTGGGGGTGATTCCAATTTCCCGTTTGTCAGGATTCCAGCAGTCCAGTTCACTAGTGTCTTCCCTTTGTTGAGGCTCTGGGTGTGTCTTCTTAGCCCTGTTGTATCTGGAGCCCTTATGATGTGTTTGAGATGGTACTATCTTTCTCTTGAGGGAGTGGCCTTCCCTTTGGAATGGAGACAAGCATTGAGTGTTCTTCCCTTCTCTGTGAAGACAGCATTTGATGGGTTCCACACAGTGGCCCAGAGTCCATCACTCCTGGCCTCTTCCATTAGACTGTATCTTCTGACCTCCTCCATTAGACTTTGACCTGTGTGCCCTCTTGGAATAATCACTTGTTCCTCTCCAGTGTCAGGAAGGATGGGCCACAGGCACACAGTGCATATTCACTGAGTTTCCCAGAAAGGTGCTAATGGTCAGCACTGCTGGCTTAGCCTTCTCCTAAACCTTGAAAACAAGACTCCTAGAGTTCAGGACATAAATTTTGGAGAACAGTATTTGGAGGATACAGTCTGAAGGTCCTCTAATCCTAGGTTAGTCACAGATATCTGGGAATCTCAGAGGTTCCAGAGACAAGATGAATCCTTATTAGGCCATCCTTGGAGTGCATCAGTCTCCAGAGGGGGCAGGCAGTCTGATTAGGAATGTTGTCCCAGTGGCAGGAGATGCAGGTGTTCTGAATTGGATTGGGATTACTTTGCTCTGTGTATGAAACTTTGTGGCTTCTGATGTGGGCCAATGACTTTCTGGTGACTCAAGGAAATAGTGCATAAAGGTAAATGATAAAATGTAGCCTCCCATCAACTACAGAGGCAAAGGTTAAAGGTCAACTAGCCAGTTGTAGCTTAAACAAGCAGACTGGACCTTGGGCTGATGGTCTACATGGTCCTTCTGGGCCACTACATGTCCACTGGACACAGATCACTCTCCCTTACCCTGAACAGTCAATTGCTTAAGGCCTATCAGTCTTGATTTTATCAGTCTTTTTTTTTTTTTTTTTTTTTTGTGGGATTAAACATACATTAAGTAGTGGATTTCAGGTACATGGCCTCTAATGCTCTGACAAATTTGTCTTGAAGGAGAGAAACGACCCAATAAGAATGGAAATCGACAAAAAGGCTTCATTGAATTCATCAGTTAACCAACAGGGGTATATTGGCAAGACGATTAACTCTACCAGGAAGCGATTCTGCTTCGCGTCTGATCTGCTTCACATCTCAAGTGAAGGTATAAGATGGTTTTCCTGCTGGGCCTTACAGTTTCGCATGCATGCATTTTGCAGCTTGTGAGAGGAAGCTGGTCCTGGGGACGTCACAGATGTGCGTGATGGTCGAGCCTCAAAACGCTGAGCATCTGCTCCCCCCTCAAGTCACATTATTCATGCTTTGCATCACGTCCGTTGTACATTCAGAGACACACAGAGACACGGGGCCGTCACTGTAGTCACCATTAGAGCTAAGCCGATCCTTATTTTTAGCAACAAGGAAAGCTACTCTATTTTCGTCTCCTAGAGTATTTTCATCTGTGTTGCCTCCTGGCTTCTCACAACTCTGCTGAGCGTTGGTTTCAGTACTGTCCTGCTTTATACGTGGGAAACTTGAGGTTCAGAAGGAAATTGACTTCCCTGAATAGAATTACTAGGGGCCACGCTGTGAATGGATAAGACCCGTGTAAAAGTTGCAGGGAAAAGCAGACCAATTGGACACAAGACCAATGAGATCATCACAATGGCCTTTCTGTCAAGCATGAAGCGGGTGAGAAAGGACCCTCAACTCAAGTCAGCAAGACAAAGGAGGACTCCCACTCACCCCCATGGTCATAGCTATTTAGTGCTCCCACGGTCCTGACTGCCCCGCCTCACACGCCTGCGTGGGAGGAAGCTGAGGCACTGGGTGTCTAGCCATCATGGCCTTGGATGTCTGATGGCGCTTGGGCTTGGTTTGGAAACAGGGTGCTTCTGGGAGGTGGCTCTCGGAACTGTCCAGCTGCTGAACCAGAGTAGCTATGAGAATCTGGAACAACACAGCATCTCTGCTTGAGTCCATCCCCGAGACAGGACAAAGAGTGGGGAGGCTGCAGGCCTGGTGGGTGGGGGATGGAAAGAAGACCAAGGGTGGGCTCCTGGGGGAACTTGTCATCGTGGAGAGCGCCACAGGAAGTCATTTTAATCTCCAGAATGAGCTCAGAGGTATCGGGGGTGAACATATAACCTCTACCCGTTCATTTAATATACGGCTGTGCGTCACCGTTGCATCTTAGAAAATGGCTATTCATAATGGAAGTCTTGGCAAAGGTTTCTTTCTAATCAGCAAAACAGGGGTTGGAGGACTCGGCTGCGGTACCCTCGCCAGAGGCTTTTAATTTACGAGAGATGTTAAATTATGCCGCCGCCAGATAGTCGCATACGGGAAGAAATACAATAAGTCATTGGGATGTGCTCCTTTTTCTTTTTTTCTTTTTTTTGTATTTGACAGGCACAGGAAGTGGCCATTAGCCAAGCCTCTGAGAGCATGTCTGAGCAATGAACTATACGCACACAGTTTCTTAAAGAGTCCCCCAGGCCGAGAAGGAAAGGCTTCAGTGTGTCACAAGCACCCCAGAGACAAAGAGTGTGTGCATTCATGGTCCACAAACAGATGCTCAAGGCATGGGTAAAGCTTGCTTGCCTCAGGTTTCCCTGGGATTGGTCCAGGCTGGTTTAATCTTGCAGAGGTAGGCTCGGAGCTGCTGAAAACTAGTTTCGGGCACAGGAGCAAAGAACTTATAAATATCTCATTTCTTACTTTACTCTTTGCTGGCAAGGGCAGTTCAATACACTAAGGTTTCCTGTCGATCATTTCTGTATGAGGGCTGAGGCCAACTGCAGGTTGGGACGAGACTAACTATTGCCTGCCAGGTGCGACCTGCCCCTTAGCTTTCTGAACTTCAGAGCCAACTTGGGTCAGTGTGAAAGCTCCCAGGACTCTCTGGGTGGGGGAGGGGGGAAATTCACCGGAGCTAAGGATCTAGGAAGGGCAATGGTAGCTGTGTGCTCTGTGCCTCTGTAGCTCATGCATGATCACAAGACAGAGGCAATGTGAACCTTTGAGAGATGGGCCCCCTTTTGATGAAAAGCTGACTGAGAAGGTATGAGGTGACTGAAATGGTCCCGGAAGGATGATGCCCCAAGCTGACATGACACGGTATGCTTTAGTACCTGTCCATCCTACACAGGATGGCTAGCCATTGCTTTCCAAGGTCTTTGACAAAGGTATTTTTATGCTCATTACAAATGCATCTGCAAAGACTTTTATATCTCTGAATCTTCCTTGCATGTTACTGATGCTGGCATCTCTCTACCACCCCTGCCCTGGTTCTCAGTATAGACTCTCCAGTGAAATGCATGCAGGATGTGGACCTCGGCATCAGGAAATTTTTTGCAGCTCCCCAAAGGGCTGGCACTTGGCATATCTGCTTACATGTATGCTCCTTGTCAGGGTTTTTTTTTTTTTTTTTTTTTTTGAGTCTTCATACCTTGCTTCTTACATTCAGTTTCTGCATTGCATAGACTTGTACGTCAGCACAGTGGGCAAAGAGGCAAAGAGACTTTGTTGCTGAGAAAGGAGCCTCCATGTGCTCGTTGGAGGGACAGCAAGGCACAATCCTAACAAGTTCCTGGAAGACGGAAAGGCAGAAGTTACAGGAGGGCAGCAACAGACACGGCTCAGTGGGGAATGGCTTTATTCACACTTTACACAAGATTCTTGTAGTCGGGCTGGTTCCTCACAGTCATGGGACTTAGAGACCAGTGTGGCTGTTTCAAGATAGGAACACTTACTTGGCCTGGAATCAGACCATGGGCACCCCTGGGGCTCTCGGGCTCTTTTCTGACAGTTGTCTTGGTTTTGGTCATTCTAGTAGTTGGAAGGGTCTTAACTTTTCTTTCTCAAGTAACAGTAAATCCCACGGTTGGTCTGAAACAGCTGGTAATCTCATACCTTGAGTCTTGGGTCTGGGTGTCAGCTGGCCCAGGGCTGTTCCCATGTTCTCTGGGCTTCAGATTTATACTTGCTAATTTCTTGCCCTCTTCTCTGAGCATTTACTTCTGTCTGCATGCAGAATGGACTTGGGTTACAAGCTAGTAGCTACTGCTTTAGCTTCTAGGTCTAAGGAGGAGAAGAAGAATCAAGGACAAAGGCACTGAGAGAGGCAGAAGGGCTTCTCCATAGAGGGCCTTTGGTTTTCATTTGTTTGTTGTGTAAAATAAAATCTGTCTTTAATTGGTGAGTGTCAACATCGGTATTGTGTGAGGACGACCAGTTTATGGTAGAGAGGGATCCTGAGGTGAAGGAGCATGAATAAGCTGTCCCCATAGATACTCCCAAGCTCCACCATCGCATCAACATTATCACTCAAGGATGGCATGTCTAAGACATCAGGAAAGAACCTTTGGGGGTGCTATTTTCCCTTATAGTGCAGTTGAGGCGGACTGGAGAAGCAGCCTGGAAGGGTGTTCCGTGGTGAGTTTATTTCATGCCAATATCATCCAGAAAGGTCCGAGAGGTCTGTGCATGTGGCAAAACCGAGAGGAGTGACCCACTCTTTGATATGAAGAGATTCTGTTTCCCCCATTTTAGAACAGCCTTAGTGAGGCTTTATTTTCACTATCAAGAGGAGGGTGCAGTGGTGGTGATGGTGACCCTTTGGCTCGTTTAAAAACTTTGCACTGGACTGTGCGAATTTTTTAAAATAAACCATTTAGATTTTCGAAACAATAGACTCTGGGTTTTATGTTCTTTTTCCTAATTACCCAAATAGTTAGCAGCCATGTGCCGGGTAAGGAGTCATGGAATCTTCATGAAGAAAATCTCTACTTAAAATTTGCTAGAAGGGCCAGGCAGTGGTGGCACACGCCGTTAGTCCCAGCACTCGGGAGGCAGAGGCAGGTGGATTTCTGAATTCGAGGCCAGCCTGGTCTACAGAGTGAGTTCCAGGACAGCCAGGGCTACAAAGAGAAACCCTGTCTCGAAAAAACAAAAACAAAAACAAAAACAAAATTGCTAGAAGGTGTGCTGAATGCTTCTAGACTCCAGAGCCTCAAGGGACACGCTCGTAGGGTTGCTATGGGAACACAGCACTTTGTTGGGACACACAGACCTAACCAGAATGGTTAAAACAACTTGATAATCCAATCTCACAATCTAGACCACCAACAAATGACACTGTAGAAGAGTTACAGTAGGTCTTCACTAACATCTTAGGTGCTTGTCTAGGATTGTCAGGCCTCGCACAGCAAATCCAAGACCAATGGACATAACTGTTAAGCACCCTGGTCTGCAGCCAGCTGAGGAAAGGTATAACCAGAGCCGTACTTTCAAAACAGCAGCAGCAGCAGCAACAACAACAACAAGAACAGCAACAACAACAACAACATCAAAACAAACACCCAACATATTTTTTTAGCTCTAAAGATTGAGCTATTAGATTTATTTATTTTAAAATACTTTAATTTATTTTTAATTAATATTTGAGAAATCCACACAATGGATCTGGCTCTTATTTTACTCCATCTCCAATTCCTGGCCGTGAGATTGAAGCGGAACAGGAGAGACCCTTTCATATTCATGTAGTTGCTGAACCTCTTGCAGCAGCCCAGGCATGGAATCAGCCTAGAACCCGGACGCACATTATGGAATTTTGTTCATCTGTGAAAAGGATGGAGTTCTGACATTTGTAGAAACATGGATAGAACGGGAGATAAGCAAGCCAAGTGTTAGGAAGACGGACACTACCTGTTTTGTTTCACGTGAAAGCTAGATTTAAGTTTATCTGTACTTTTATATGTACACATGCCAAATGCCATGGATGTGGACGGGGACTGTGAGCTTGAAGGATGAGGCCTGAAGGGATGTTCAAGAGTGCAGCAAACGTAATGGACTCTGCTTGATGTGAAATCCAGAAGGATTATTTAGACAGAAAGATTAGGAAGAAGGGAAGAGGACTAGGGATCAAGGGGATGGGGCAGAGCAGTGGAGAACAAATAAGAACAACATATAATAATAATAATTAATAACTATTGCTACTCGAATCACCCCACCAGCTGCAGTCCGTGTTCCTTCCCAGCTCCCCAATGTTCTGGATTCCTGAAAGACAGACACATACTTGTGGCCTTATATTTAATATGCCTTAAACAGCACAATGGCTGGGTACTTCCAAACTTCCCTGAGACTAACATACTCTCCCCTCCAATATTCCCAAATTACTTGCTAAAGCCTATATTTTCCTGGCTGCCACGGACCCAGGCCTGTAGCCCTCCTGGGCCACGATCCCCAATTCTACATGCTGGCTGTTTCTCTGTCTCTCTGTTCTACACTTCTCAGGCAGGGACCTTCTCCTTCCCCTGCAAATGGCGGTTCTCTTCTTCCCTCACATTCCTTGTCTGGGAACCTCAAAGTCCCGCCTCAGTCTCTCTGTCCGGCCATTGGCTGCAGGCAACTTTATTTACTAATTAGAGCCAATTCTGAGCTGGGACCTGCAGCATCTACATGAAGACATGGGAATTTCTGTGTAATTTGGGAACCCATATAATGGAAGCGTTAAACCAAATCCACAACAAATGACGTGTGTGTGTGTGTGTGTGTGTGTGTGTGTGTGTGAGAGAGAGAGAGAGAGAGAGAGAGAGAATGTCGTGCATGCGTAGCCTATTACTTTGTATGCTGACTTTAAAAAAAAATCAATAACATGAATTCATAAAGCTAAAACAACAGGGACACATTCACGGATGAGGAAGAAACATCAGAGGGGACGCTCGCCAATGGACCTGCAGCATGGACAACATGGGGCAGTTAAATGTGTGCATATTCTCCGCAGCCCAAGCAAGCAAGCTCCAAGCCACTCCCGATCTGTGTGATTTGTCCTCTTCCAGGTAAATTCCAGGCCTTGTCTTTTTGCCAGAAAGTTTGATGTCCTTTCCCTACCCCTCTGAAGTATGCTTCACTTGGTGTGTGACACCTGCCAGCATTGTCCTCAGGCCTGGTCCTGTCATTGATTTCCAGGTCATGTTCTGAATTCAGGTGTGACCTTGAAGTGCTACTGATCTTGTCAAATGCTGCTCTTCCTCATGGGAGTCCAGGGTGCTTGCGGCCCTTCCAGGGCTGAAGTCAGGGCTAGTGAAGCCAGGCTGCATCTCCCGTGCATACCCTCCTGAGCAGGGAACACGTCATTTGTCGAGCACACCCACCCCCCTCAGTGGAAAGCTGGTCTGGTCACTTGGGTGCTACTGAGGAGGCTGTTACTCTCTAGTGGCTTAGTTTGCAATGAGTTGACTTTACCAGGACCTTAGGGAAAGGAAAATGAGTCAGTCTGTAGTTCAGAGCCACAGAAGCCGTGTACCAAGTGCCAGCAACCGCAAAGAGATGATAGTATGGTTGAGACTTCTTTGTTGAGAAAGTGACGATGATGTTGGCTGTAACCTTGCTGATGTCCATGCTCATCCAAGGATTGGACTGGCCCTTCAGCTCACATCTCAAAGTGTAATACACTTTGTCCTTTGTCATCTTCTTCATTAGCAGTCACTCCTCCTGCTTCTGATGTGACATGCTCTCGAGAATGCCTCTACACATTAAGACCGAAGAATCTCAAGATGTAAACACAGTTTTTTTTTTTTTTTTTTTTGCCACCACCCTATCTTTTTCTTTGGGCACAGAACTCTTCCAAAAAGCTCATGAATAGGGTCCTGGGGATCCTGGTACCTGGGAGGCAGAGATACAGTGGATGGGGAGTTACAGGAAGTTAAGGCTTCCTGCAGTGTCCCTTCCAAATAGCACCAGAAGTGATGGAAGGCACTAGAGATCTTTCGTCTTCAAGAGTCTCTCATTCTACCAGGCGGTGGTGGCGCATGCCTTTAATCCCAGCACTTGGGAGGCTGAGGCAGGCAGATTTCTGAGTTCAAGGCCAGCCTGGTCTACAAAGTGAGTTCCAAGATACCCAGGGCTACACAGAGAAACCCTGCCCACCCCCCTCCACCCCCAAAAGTCTCTTATTCCTGAAGAATGAGAGGCATCAAGTAAGACCTTTGTGCAAGTTATTAGGAACGGATATTTGAGGTGGCTCCTAAAAACACTGGGACCAGTCACGCATGGCCGTTCATCCTAATACCTGGTAGGTAGAGGCAGGAAGATTGAGAGTTCCAGAGGAGCCTGGATTATCTAGGAGCTCAAGGCCAACTGAGGTACCCAGCAAGACTCTGTCTCAGAATTTCCAAACAAAACGAAATTGTGTGAGCTATGAGGTAAGCTGAAGGCTCTTAGCCTGGCAGCTGTTAACATTGGCACCCCAGTCTGAGGGTCCACTAGGTGACTGGATGGCTCCTTGCGAGGCACAGATGCTTAGACATTGGGTCAGCGTGAGCTAAGAGGATGGCCATTAATATTGGTTATCAGGGATGGGAAATGCCCACACCAAAGTGATCCAGCTGGTGAAACTGTGGTTCAGAGGGTTTTCATAGCAATGCTAGAAGAATTTCAAGGCTCAGTAGAAAACAGGCCAAGGCACAAGCTGAGCCTCCTTTGCCAAAGTGATGAAGAGAATTAGGGGAGTGGCCCAGGACTCCGGGCAAGTGCTGATCTCGGTAGGAAAATCTTCTCGAGTCCCAAGCTTTCCCCAGGTCACCAGAGATATGCGGGGACATTCCTATAGTTTCCTTGAGCTGTTGAAATTTTTCCACGTTGTGGGAAACTCATCTCTGGAGTTAATGGCATTAAGATGTGGCCTGGGCTTTTGGCTGGAGGATCTTCAGTGAGAGCAGATGGCCACAGTGGTATTAGAACTAAAGACTGCAGTAAAGCTTTTAATTGAAAACAATTGGACCCTGCTGGATGGTAATTACCGTGGCTGCTTGCAAATAATATCTTGCCCCTGATGCCATGGGAGGGAAGCTGAACGGGAGGGAGGGCGAGAGATCTGCCTCGACGTGCATCTAATCCGCCCGGGCTTGGGAAAGTCCTTCTCAAGGGAAACTCCGTGACAAAGGGGTTGAGATGAATCCTGAACAACAGGCTTCGCTGGAGGGCACACTGTGGAGACACAGCATCCATTTATAAAACAGCCCAATGGGCTCTTGGAGGAAATTGAAATTCCACCCATCTTCAGCAACCAAAAAAAAAAAAAAAAAAAAAAAAAAAAAAAAAAAAAAAAAAAAAAAAAAAAACAAACAAACCCACAAAAAAACAAAAAAACAAAAAACAAAAACAAAAACAAAAAAACCTTCAAGTACTTCTGTCTTTTCTCAAGATAACGAGCCCAATGAGGAAGACATTGCGTCTGGGTGATGGACAGATGTTTGTGCTCTGAGTGATGGCCATGCCTGAGAACCATAGGGTTATAAGGCCAGTCTCCATCTTGTCTGGAAGCTTTCACCTCTTGACACTGCCAAGGGCTCAGCTGACATTGAAATGTAGACAAGCATTGCCCAGGGCAGGGATTAAAAAAATGATGGGATGAACCCAGTCCTAGGAGTGAGGTGCTGAACAGATGTTGGCCACAGGCCGTCTCAGAGCAGAACACTGGGATGGAGAGCCAGGGTGGGGAAGGCCCCAGGAATCCTCGGCTTGGTAATTCTCACAAATTACTTCCAAGGGGGTTGGGGAGATGGCTTTTAGTAGGTAAGAAGGAAAACAAATGAAAGAGAAAGACTCTTGATAGCTTTCACAGGCACATGCCTGAGTGTATGTACCAGCACACACATGTGCACACTGCCTTTCCCCCAGCCCCAGCACACAAAGTCACTGTGAGGGTTTCTCTAGATTGTAGACTCTTTGGTGGAATTCAGGTGGTGAGGACCGTGCCCAGTTGAGACGGTCACTCTGTCTTGGTGATGTTGCTTAGGACGTTCACGGCTGCTTTGGCTCATGTTCCAGGGGAGGGATGCTCTTTCCACCACCTCTGGGAGCTCATAACTTGTGAGGTAGGAGCCCATCCGTGCTTTGTCATGCCCTGATCCCTTTTTCTGTATCACTGGGAGAGCTGGATCCTGAGTGCAATGGAGCCCACAGCTGACCTGGTGTGGGTAAGTGTCCTGTGTAGGACATGCCCTTGCCTGTCTAAACCAGCCCTTGGTAGAACGTGTATCTTCATGGGAGTGGGTGGACCCTAAAGGATTTGGAAATACATGTGTAGAGTATGAAAACCCAAGGTTATGGTGTGAGTCTGAGCATCAGCGCCTTGGCCACTGTTGTGGGTTAAAGGGTGGTGATCCGTGTCCGGCCAGGGTGGAGGTGGGGTGATTGACTGCCACGGAACCCCATGGAACCGCTGGGCGAGCATTGGGTTGTGTGTCTGTGGGGTGCTTGAAAACTCGCTCCAGGGGTGGGGAAGGCGCAGTCTTGGGACTCTCAGTCTTGGACACGGCTGGATGTCACAGAAGAGCTGAGAACGGGTGGAGGCCCTAGGGGTAGGGAGGAGGATACTGGCTGGTTCCAGCAGCGGTTGCTGGTAGTTGGCTTGGGTTGGTGGCAGCCATGGCTGGGAATTCTGGGAGGCCTTCTAGCGGGAAATTAGAGGCAGCTCTTGGGCAGAAGACCTGTCCTGTTGCTCCAGCACAGCGGGTCCAGATAAGAGGATGCAGTCTGTGGTTTTAGAGTTTACTGTAGAAGAAGAAGAAGGAGAGAGAGAGAGAGAGAGAGAGAGAGAGAGAGAGAGAGAGAGAGAGAGAAAGTAAAGAGAGAGAGAAAGTAAAGAGAGAGAAAGTAAAGAAGTAGAGGCTGGCCATGACCACGTGGAGAGAGGGGGGATGGGAATGGGAAGAGAGGGGGAGCAAGGGAACAAGAGAGAGAACAAGAGAGTAAGAGAACAAAAGAGAGAGAAGGGGGAAAGCAGTCCCTTTTATAGTGGGCTGGGCCTACCTGGTTGTTGCCAGGTAACTGGGGGTAGAGGAGTCCAGACAGAATACTAGGAGCTTGGGGTGTTGCCCTAGGTGGCTGATGGCCACAGAGTTATGGAGAGCTGAGGACTTGTGTCAGAAGCCTAGCATCTGGGCGCATGGCCAACAGGTCCTTGTAGAATATCTACGGGGATTCTGGAGGTTAAGCCTCGCTCAACCAGAACACAGACTGCCTTTCATGGTCCCACACACTATAGCCTCTATTTGTGGTCTGGAGTCAGAACCCAAAGAGGCTTCAGATGGCCACCTTCCATGAAGAAAGCAGTGGCGGGCCATCACTGTGTCCCCAAGACATAGTAACTCAGCCCTGGTTCTCCGGTCTGACTTTTCCCTGAAAAGTTCCCATGTTGGAAACTGAATCCCGGAAGCAGCAGTTGACAGGAGGAACATCAAGAAATGATCAGGTCACGAGGGCTCCTCCTTTGTAATCAGACTAATGTCCTCATCTTTAGACTGCATTAGTCTCCAACAGAGTCAGCTTCTCATAAAAGCAAGCTGACCTAACTGCTGGCTTACTAAGGCTCTCTTAACATCCAACTTCAGCCCGAATGACACAGCGCAAAGTTGACTTCCCGTGTCCTGGAACTGTTAGAAATAAATTTCTTTCCCTTATCAATGACCTGTTCTATGATGATGGACTATTGTAACACAATGGACTAAGATGTGTAGGAAAATTTAAAGTATGTATATCAAATAATACTAAAGCTTAAAGAGCAAAGTTAGAACACATGTGACCAGACAGACATTATATGCATCACACAGATATATGCACAGATGCAACTCCCTCTCCCCCCCACTGTGGCCTAAGCCATAAAAGAAAACTGTGCAGTAAAGTTTTAAGTGTGATGTCTCCTGGTCATGGTGTTTTCAGCTGTTTTGTGGTCTGAGTTATCTACTATCTTGGTGGCCAATACCTTACTATTTGTTCTGGCTAGTAAGTCATTAAGGACCCAATATCTTGGGTTTCTCTGTTCTGATTATTTTTCTCTTCTCTCTTCTCTTCTCTTCTCTTCTCTTCTCTTCTCTTCTCTTCTCCTCTCCTCTCCTCTCCTCTCCTCTCCTCTCCTCTCCTCTCCTCTCCTCTCCTCTCCTCTCCTCTCCTCTCCTCTCCTCTCCTCTCCTCCCTTCCCTTCCCTTCCCTTCCCTTCCCTTCCCTTCCCTTCCCTTCCCTTCCCTTCCCTTCCCTTCCCTTCCCTTCCCTTCCCTTCCCTTCCCTTCCCTTCCCTTCCCCCCTCTCTCCCTCCCTCTCTCTCTATCTTTCTCTTTCTTTCTTTTTTGAAACAGGCAGTCATAAGGTCCAGGAAGTCCTTGAACTCACCTAAGCAGCCAAGCATGACCCCCAGCTTGTGATTATCTTGTCTCCACCTCCCAAGAATTGAGATTACAGGTGTGTGGTAACACACCCAGTTTATGCGGTGCTGAGGTGAGCCCAGGGCTTGGTGTGTGTTGGGCAAGCCCCTCACCGGCTAATCTTCATTCATATTCTGATTCTACTTTGATGTTCTGAGCAGACAGCTGTTGGGATCTATAGATCCCACGTCTCACGGGCAGCCGGGGCAGTATTCTTTCCCTGTCTAGTGCTCTGTGGTTCATGGTCCCCAAGAAGGACACTATTGTAAATCAATCAATCAATCTCTCTCTCTCTCTCTCTCTCTCTCTCTCTCTCTCTCTCTCTCTCTCTGGCATGTATGTATGAGGACAGGCCCACACAGCTCATCAAATTCTTTCTCCTCCAAAGGGCAAAATCTGCTCTAGTCACCTACCATAGTGCTGGCCTTGCCTGGTTAACAATGTCTCCTCTGTGCGACCTGAGCACTGTCCTCCAGGGCTCTGGAATCTTTCTTGCCGTTGACACAGAAGTCCTATCAGCAACCCCAAGCCCCTTATTGGCTGCAAGGATCTTAGAGTATCTGTCTCATCCCCCTGTCTGTGGCATCTGCTTGCGTGTTTGAACATAGGGACCCTTGTCCTTCAAGAGCTCTCTATTCCTCAGGACATGCTCACCATACAACAGAGTACGGTGTCGTTACTGTCATTCATTCGTCTTTACTATCATTCATTCACTTGTACATCTGGCTATGGCTCTTGTCAGGACCCAGCCTGCAAAACTTGACCCAAGCCATTTGAGTATCTTGTCAGGATGAAGGTGTGACCACAACGTGGAGATCCTTTCCAACGTTAATGTGGCCAAAGCTCCTGGTATAGATAAAAGTGATTTCTAAGTTAGTGGGCCATGACTCTTCCCCCTCCCCATTCCTCCTGTATTTTCTCCTCTCCTCTCTCTTCCCCTCCTGTTGTCTTATTTCTTTCCTCCTTTCCTTTCTTCTTAGGTCTTTGCCCTCTGACCCACCCACTTCTCCTATGATCTCAGGCTCCCTCTTTTCAGTTACCCCCTTTGGCCACAGTGGCTAGAGCATCCATGATTTGCCTCATGGTGTTGAAGGATGGTGGGGTTTTTTGTTTTATTTTATGTTTCTTGGGTTTTGTTTGATTGTTGTTTATTTATTTATTTGTTTGTTTGTTTATTTTACCAGATGTGAGGCAGCTCATGCTACATGGACAATCTCCAACCACAGACGTTGCAGGGACTGAAGAAGAGTGCCTGGGATTAGTAGCAATCCTGTGAGGTACAGTGAGACGAGCTTTCCTCTTATGTGGGTTAACGTGGCAGAACCTAGTATGTGGGCCTTGAGAAGAGGATTCTGGTCTGGTCTCAGAAGGCTTGGCCTCTCCCATGTGGCCCCAGAGGAAGCCCAGCTCTAACCACATCTCTGAGCCAGTCTGTTCATCCTTTTTGAGTGTGGAGCATTTCTGTTTGGGTGACCTTTGGAGAGCATGGGAATAAAGGATGAGATACACTTCCCGATACTGGCTTTCCTTCAGGAGACAAGCGGAAGCAAGGTAGCTGGAAACATGCCGCCATTTTTCACGACCAGTTAAGATAACTATTTGCTGTTTGCACTGCACTCTGTAATTGTACAGTATAATTGCTTCTTGTGGGCCCACAGTGTCTGCGCTACAGCACTCTATTTTATAGGTATTTGGAGGTGTATATTTTTATCGATTTGGCATCTACACAGCAGTAAATGTGTGGGATTGATGGGCGTGGGAGTAACATGAAGGTGCTTGGTGCATCGATTTGGAATCCGTGAAGGGCAGTTCTGCATATATGTGTTACTAGACTGTAAACAATGTCAACAGTAAAGGGAATATTTGGGGGGAGCCCGTGTCCCAAATGACGGGTGAAGGGATCATTGTTTGCTCTCTCAGGAGATGGCCTGTGGGTGGGTTGGCCAAGGGAAGCTACACCTGAGGGACTGTAGAGCTTCCTTTCTCGCAGAACTGTCCTGTTTCCCAGGTTGCTTTAGTTCCTTTCTGGTTGCAGTGACTTTTTAAGTCAACACCGTGACTTATAGCAACTTGAGGGGAATAGGGTTTACTTCAGCTTACAGGTGACGGTCGCCATCCAAGGAAGCCAGAGCAAGGAAAAGGCTTGAAACAGAAACCAAAGATGAAGCTGCTCACAGGCTTTCTTCAGGCTCAGACACAGCTTCTTGTTCCTGTTCTACCCAAGCCCATGAGCCTAGGGAATGGCGCCTCCCACAGTACCATCTGCACTAATTAGCAGTCAAGAACAGGTACCACAGATGTGCCCACAGGCCAGTCCAACAGGGGCAATTCCTCAGTCGAGGTGTGTGGGATTGACAACCAAGTTATTGTACACCTTTGCCTAGGGCTTGCTTGCCCTTGCAATGTTGATGTTGGCTGCTTAGGTGGGTCTAGGGACCGTCGATGCTTTTAGAAACAAATGCAGATACGGTGGCGTACTTCCTCCATTTTTATTTTCCTGGAGCAGAAATGGAATGATTCATGTATTTATTGGCCATCCCATTCTTGGGAAGTGTTGGGCTGGCCATTGGCTCTGGCAGGAAGGAACCTACTGCACAACTGTGAAGACGTGAGTTTGGATTAGAGAAATCATGTTCAAAATATCATGACAATGGTATGCCACTCTGCCTGTTACTCTAGTACTTGGCGGTGGGGAGGAGAGAGTTGTTGTAGGGGAAGTGGGAAGGGAAGACACGTAGATCCCTGAAACTCATTGGACAGACAGTGTAGCCAAATTGGTGAGGTTCAGTTGTAGGGAGAGACCTTGTTCAAAACCTGCAGGCAGAGAGCAATTGTACGGGCTGGTTCTGTGTCAACTTGACACAGGCTGGAGTCATCACAGAGGAAGGAGCTCCAGTTAGGGAAGTGCCTCCATGAGATCCAGTTGTGGGGCATTTTCTCAATTAGTGATCAAGGGGGGAGGGCCCCTTGTGGGTGGTGCCATCCCTGGGCTGGTAGTTTTGCGTTCTATAAGAGAGCAGGCTGAGCAAGCCAGGGGAAGCAAGCCAGTAAGAAACATCCCTCCATGGCCTCTGCCTCAGCTCCTGCTTCCTGACCTGCTTGAGTTCCAGTCCTGACTTCCTTTGGTGATGAATAGCAGTGTGGAAGTGTAAGCTCAATAAACCCTGTCCTTCTCCAACTTGCTTCTTGGTCATGATGTTTGTGCAGGAAGCGAACCCCTGACTAAGATAGCAATTAATGATAGATATTCGATATCATCCTCTGGCTTCCACGTGTATGCATGTATGCACAATAGCCACATTAATGATTATATCTCTCACACAAACACACACACACACACACACACACACACTAACCTCTTTAGTTCACTTTCCCAATTCTAGATTGGACTATTCATTCTTTAAATCCTTAATACTTGCAGTTATTATATAGTCTTGATACAAATCCCCTGTTGAGTTTATAGTAGGCAAAGATGCTTCATGCATTTTGTAGGCTGTCTCTTTGCTCTGGTGATTGTGTCTTGAAACACAGCACACAGTACTGATAGCCGCTCTCTCGTGTTTATTATTACACCGTGCACAAAGCCCCGGTGTGGATCAGCTTAGGTGCCTGCACACTGAAAAATGGTTAGGAAAATGTGCTATGTCTATACAACAGAGTTCTACTCGGCCATGATGAGTAAAATCACGATATGGGAAGGAAAGTGGGTCACACAGAAAATTATAATGTCACATTAGGCCACATCTGTGTACTTCTATGCACACTCTTGGAAAAATGACATGAAATAGAAGGGGGACAATCAGGGAAGAAGAGGGGACAGAGAAGCAGGGAGCACTCCTTGCTCAGAGCACATTACTCATATTCTTGGAACACATGGTCATGTACAGTTAGTATAGACGGATGAAAAAGAAGTAACGTTTTAAGAGTGGGATATTCTGGTTGCTTCTCAGAAATACCACCCACTAGAAACAGGTGCTTGTGGGCTTCCTCACTGGGTCCTTGTTAGAGATCTCCCTTTTGTCCATCCTGTCTGCCTGTCTGCCTTCATTTTCTTAGGCTTTTAATCCCCGCCCTCCCACTATAATTTGCATATGCAAACACTGGCTATTTTTTGACACACTTTTTTGGACTCATTCTTTTTCCTTCCTCCTTCCTGGTTGTTTTGCTTATTTGTTCGTTTTGCATTCCCTGGAGATGACCAGAGAATGCCCACTGGTGAGTAAATGGTTCTGGAACTGAATGACAAGACGGGGCTCTGAACATGGAGGGGAGGCTCTTTCCAGAGGTGACATTAACTTTTGAGGGTAACAGGGGACCACAGAAGCCACTATTTTCTTGAGTTTTAGAAATTGTCTCTCTCCACACTTTGACTTATTGAGTAAAAATCAAAATATATATAGAGAGAGGCAGCCTAGGAGTAGGGAAGGGAAGATGGACCAGAGACCATGTGGGAAAGCAGATCCAGCCTCTCTTGGTCCTGGCAAGCTTACAAATGGCTCTGGGCCTGAAGAACGAACGGCCTCAAGAGCCCGGCTTCGTTCATGCGGGTTAGAGCAGCTGACTGGAGGAGCCAGGGAGCTTTGTTCACGGCTCTCTGAAATGTGAATAATTTACCCCATTCCCTCAGATCGAATGAAAGCCTTTGGGACTCTTTGGATAAAGTGCTCTGCAAACATGTCAGAGGAGTTTGGGTTCTCCTGCAGAGGAGCCTGGTTAGGATGGGAATGGGAGTTAAGCTACATGCAAGGATTTATTACCAGAGGGAGCAGCTTTTAACATAATTATTTTAAGAAAACAAATAGGTGATAAAAGAGTGGAAATCACATGCACATCATAAATTGGATTTAATGCGGTTCTGTTTTGATCGCAGGTGTGGCTGGCTCACTTCTTGTAAATAATTAACGTTGTATCTGGAGGCTTGTGAAACCCCGTGTTCTCACCCAAATGCAATGGTTTTGACACATGGGCTCTTGCTACACCTCTGGTGACCAACTCTCATGGGTGTGCACAGCGAGCTCACCGACTAAACAGTCAGTTGAAAAGTAGGTTTTGTGTGTGCGATATGGGAGTGTCTGTCTGTCTGTCTGTCTGTCTGTCTGTCTGTCTATTTGTCATTCACTGGGTGAGGGAGAAAGGAGAACATTGGTGAGGGAAGAAATAGAGAACTGGAGACTTGGGAGGGAAGTTGGTACTTTATGGTGGCGTTTGGTCTTCTGGTATTTCTAATTCTTAGGATGTGGTGTGGAGTGGGTTGGCCCGATGCTACTTGTATTCTAATGCTAATACTGGTTCCTGAAGACCTGATTGCCCCAGAGATGAGAGAGTCCCAATGCAGATCCAAGTGACACTATGCGACCTTGACCCCAAGTTATTTCTGATTGGTGAATAAAGATGCAAATCATTATTCAAAGAGACATTAGGTGAGTTTTAGGGTTTCCAGGCCTTGGGGACTAGAGGAGAACCATGAGGGGAAGAAGAAGGTGAGGAGGAAGAGAAAGTTGCCACCACGGGTTAGGAGTCCTGAGTGCTGGCCAGTTGGAGTTAAGAGCAGCCCAGATGAAACATAGTAAGTAATAACTCAGGGTCATCGATAGGATGACGGCAGGAGGGCCTTAGTGTCTGTGTATGGACTTGGCTTCAGAAGAGAGGATCATTGTCATGGATCTATAGAAGGACAGTTGGATCCCTGAAACCAGCATGGCAGATGGGGAGAATGGACCCTCGAAAGTTGTTCTCCAACCTCCATGCAGCTACTGTGGCAAGCGCATGCTCCCCACAAATAGATAAATGTCAAAAGAAAA
Source organism: Apodemus agrarius (assembly GCA_964023405.1). Lineage (NCBI taxonomy): Eukaryota > Metazoa > Chordata > Mammalia > Rodentia > Muridae > Apodemus > Apodemus agrarius. The sequence goes on from OZ030027.1 coordinate 41,261,171, forward strand.
AAAAAACCCAACCCAAAACAAAGCCAGAATCAATACTCTGTGTACACACATATATGTATGTGCGTTTAGTGTACCCATATGTTCTTTGCATTTGGGATTCCTTGATCTTCTCGAATGTGAAGATTAATGCAAACGTTCCAAGCCATTATCTCCTCGTTACCGTGTTTACCTTCCCACACTTCCCACAAGATCTGCTGCCTCTCTTTCCTTCTCAGTGCTTCCGGTTTCTACCATTTCCTTTCTTCCTTAATCCTGAATTCTACCCCTCAGCTCACAAATGCACTCTTCAGCGAAGTCTAAGATGTGCTTCTAACTCACGCCTGAACTTGCCTAACTTTATTTTCAATTTCTGTCCACTCTTCTGGTTCTCAGCGTTAGCAGGCCCGCTTACTCATGTCTCACAGCTTCATGGTCGCCCCGCACTTTGGCATCGTGAGTCTGTGGTCTTTTCCCTCTTTGAATACATGCCTGAATTTTGTCTTCTGCTCTTGATAGCTCTAACTACTGCCTTGTGGTGGCCCTGCTTTTGATGTTACGGCTTCTGTTGAGCTTCACGCATGTCAGTTTTGAATCTTGCGTATCTTTCCTGATTTTTTTTTTTAATTGTGAAATACATTCTTGAATTTTTATGGAGAAATTATTTGAGATCCGAGTATAAGGTTTTCAGCTAGAGCTTGTGGACACAAAGGACTAGGATTAAAGGGGCGACATGGTAGTGTGAGCCGTGGCTCTAAACACAGTGAGGACCAACATCTAGTTAGAAATCCTTATGAGTTCCCCCCAACCCCTTCTTAGGACCAGTACAAAGCACCAGCAAAATGGCTCACTATGTCACGTGCTTGCTGTCAAGCCTGACACTTGATTTTGATCCCTACACCCAACATGGCGGATGGGAAGAATGGACTTCAGAAAGTTGTTCTCTGATCTCCACACACCTGCTGTGGAAAGCAGGTGCTCCCCACAAATAAATAAGTCTTTTTTTTTTTTAACTCAGAATCAATACTAAGACTCTTCATACACTCCCCTTCTTGCTGCTGTTATTTCCCGAGGGTCCTGTGTTCATTATGTGATGGTCTCTGAGCCACCTTATATAAATCTGTGCCTTGGCCTTCTGTTTTTCTCACACTGCCCAGACGATGCCAGACACTACCTCTGCAAGCCTAAGCTGTCCATGGATGTCTTCACTTTTAAATGTCAGCATTTCTTAAATGTCTAAATTCTTGCAAGGTTCACCAACCATAAGAAGAATTAAACGTGAGGCTTTTGACAAATGCCATTGGTTGCATTACTGAAAGTGGGAGGTCCTGGAACCCATTTAGAGGCAGTCAGGGATATTTGCCCAGTCTGACTGCAATTTCCCTAGAGCATCGATACTGGGCGCCCTCAGAATGGCACACCGTGAACACACACAAGGCCCTGTATTCAGCCAGAGAACACCATGGTTTGGGTGCTTTAGATGAGTTGACAGCGGGTCGTAGGGTCTTAGGGTCCTTCTTCTCCCTCCTTGTCAGCTCTACTCTGAGGAAGCACATCGGTCGGCAGAGACAAGCATAGTCAAGGATCTGGACTATGAAATCTTTTCCATAGATCTTTTCCTTCCCCGTCACAGTCGTTGCCACACCAGGCATTGCCGTGCGACCATTTGAAAAGCAAAATTTCAAGTCTTGCTCTAGAGGCGGGGTTGTATGAAGTTGACAAAAAAAAAAAAAAATTGACATGGACCTCTTCAGATCTCACAGAAAGCACTTGAAAACACGTGCTGGGCATGAAGTCTGTAGGGTGCGTGAGACAGTTTCAATCCGTCAAGTGGGTGCCCGGAAGTGCTGACTAAGCCTACTCTAATGGCGTGGTCAAAACTGAGCCTCCTTTTTGATTGTGCTGAATCTGAAAATAAAGTGTAGCATGCTCTGCTGTGACTCCTTCCCTGCCCAGGCTTAGCGTGCTTGCGTGTAATAACAATTTGATGAAGTGCTATTAAATGAGAACTAGATGATTGTTGATTTTTAATCCATCCATAGGTTTACCTGTGGCCCAATGACCTCGATCCCCGTGAGACACTGGTTTCTGTCTGAAGTGGACTTCTTTGTTCTGCTCTCCCTCCCGCACCAGGTCAGCTCTCTCTTCCCAAGTGACCAGTAGCCCAGTTTGCGCCAACTCTTGCATCCCTCAGACTAGCGAGAGGTGTGCAGAGCTGGGTCAGCAGCACCCACCACACACACTGTAGCTCTCCATGCATCTGCTTTGTATGTGGACCAGACTCGGCTCACCTTTTACTCTGTGCTCCGTGCTCGGTGTGATGGCCCATCTCCATTGTGGTCTTGACTGTACTCGGAGTCACCTAGGAGACACACCTCTGAGTATGCCCCGAGGGTGTTTCTAGACAGGATGAACTGAGAAGGGGAGACCCACCCTGGATGTGGGCAGCACTGTTCTATGAGCCATGGTCCCAGACTCAGTAAGTATGGGGAAAGGAAGGAAGCTGGCTAGGTAACAGAACAGCTCTCTCTGCATTTCCTCCTCTGCTGATATGAGAAGGCTCCTCCTGCCCACAGCCATAAGCCACTCCTGACTTCCTCACCGTGAAGGACTGGGCACTCAAATCATGATCCAGAATAAGTCCTCCTTCCTGGAAGCTGTGTCTTGGCAGCTATTTTTCCATAGTACCAAGAAAAGTAATTAGTCCAGCGGTCTGCTTTAGGTCATGGGAGCCTCTGTAGACCTTTAGGGTGAGATGACCAACGTGTACATGGTCAGAGTCCCTGAATCTGAAATCCTTCCCATGGTTTTATGGGACCATTCCCCCCACATGGGGTTCAACCTGTCCCACGACTCCATTAGGCCTGTGTGTGATTACAGCCCCTCCTGGACACCTGGGAAGTTTCTGCTGGCCTGGCCTGGTATGGGCAGGCTGAGGCAGTGGAAGAATCTTCTCTTCTAGAATGTTAACCACTAGTCAAGATTTAAATTGAAAAGAGTCTTCATATTGGGCAGGGACACGCCCAATGTCCCGACATTCTCTGAGCATGTGGCAGAGAGGCTGTATCAGCCCTTGTGTGTTGCTGTTACTGGGATGTGCACTCTGTGTGTGTCTGTGTGTGTGTGTGTGTGTGTGTGTGTGTGTGTGTGAGAGAGAGAGAGAGAGAGAGAGAGAGAGAGAGAGAGGTGGGAGAGGGGCATGTTGGGTAGTGTGTGTGTGTGTATGTATGTGTGTGTGTGTATATATATATATATATATATATATATATATATATATATGGATGTGTAGCATGGCTGTGAATGTCATAACAATCCCAGGTGTCAGTTCTCACCTTCTACTGTGTCTGAGACAGGGGCTCTTGTTTCCTGACACACATGCTGGTTCTCTGGTCCTTGAGCTTCTGAGGTTCCCCTATCTCCACCTCCCATCTTGCTGTAGCGGTGCCGGGATTGCTGACAGCATCCACCTCATGCACCAATTACCCTCCACTTATTCTCCCCATCCCAGATGTCACTCTCTTAAAGAAGTGTGAAAGGCTTCTTACTGGAGAAATATGTAGGCTTGGGCCAGAGAGCTGACATCTCTAGCCAAATCTATCCTTCCTGAGGGCAACCTGTCCTTTAGGACCTCACTCATAAAAGACCATAATCGTTCTATCCCCATGAGTTTGTTCTGAAAACCCCCAGGAACTACCACTTAGGATGGTTGTAGTCCGCGGCTATTAACCGTTTATTAATTTAAATTGTACCACCTACAAAACTCATATTACAAATGAGTTGATTCTGGAGTCTCAGATGCACAGTTCCGCGGGCAGCTGCAAGCAGCCAAGTGTGTGTGAGGAGCAGCTCTGACTCAAGGAGCACTCGGCACAAGTGTGTGTGAGGAGGACTCTGACTCAAGGAGCACTCTGCCCTGCTAAGCTCTTCTCAAATGTCAGAGGCCAATATTGGCATATGAAACGTGCAGCTAGTATTTGCTGGGACTAGAGGATTCTACATTATTCATAAGGGCTTTGCACGCCTGAATCCTTTAATTCCACCACATCTCTTGTACAAAAGGCAAAGCGAGGCCTTTCTAGTCGCACAATTTGTAAAATAAGATCCTTCAGCTGTGCGAACCTTGTAGAACTATTTTTTCCTTTGTTTTCTTCCTTTCTGCCTTTTTTTTTTTAATGCAAGGAACCAGCTGTGGTGTCTGATGCTCCAATAACACTGGCCCTTGGAAGAAACGAAACTCAATGGTCAACACCACAAATAGGGGCAGATTTTTAATCTGCGGGCATGATGCTGTGTGGTCGAGTGGCCATCCACTTTGGGGATTTGTATACAAACACAAAGGCTCGGGACGGTAAACAGTGAAGGGACACTGTCCAGTGTCTGGAGATGAAGGCTTCAAGGTGACAATTTTCTTACTGGCTGCGCTCTGGGCTTTCGTGTCGTTTGCCTGTGTGGCCCCCTCCTATCCTTTTCTGCTCTGTTTCTTTCTACCCAATCCTGTCCATTTGCTTCTTAGCACAGAGGTCACTGCTCCCAAGGCCCTTCCCAGACAAGCCTTTTCTTCCCCTTCTCTTCCCTTTCCTCTTTCCCTTTCCCCTTCCCTACCCCATCCCCTTCCTTCCCCTTCTTCTTCCTCCTCCCCCTTCTCTTTCCCCTCCCTGTCCCCTCCCTCCTCCCCTTCCCTTGGTCCTCCTCTTCCTCTCTCTTTCCCCCTCCCTTCGCCTCCCTTCCCTTCCCAAGTTGGAGATCTTAATGTGTTGCTCAGCCTAGCTTTGAATTCCTGTGCTTGACATTCTCCTGTCTCGGTCTCCAGAGTAGCTGGGGTGCCAGTCAGATATCAACATCCCTGGTCCCACCTACACTGTATTCAGCGATGCTATATTCTCCTTATTGAACACCCCATCTCCGTGGGCTTCTATTTCCTACCTGAACAGAAATTGGGTTTACACTTTAAATCCCCACGCCGTCACAAACAATAGGTGCTCAATAAGTGTACAAGGACCAGGTGCAGACTCTTAGCTCCTGGCTCTGCCAATGACTAGCAAACTCAGAGACTTAGGAGCCTCAAGGACTTTCACAGCTCTCCCTCCCTCCCCCATCTCATCAAAGTCACAAGCACAACCAGTACTGCAATCGTGGCGATAGATAATACTTCTATCTCTACCAGCAGCTGACTGAGACAGATACAGATACTTACAGCCAACCATCTCAATGTCTGTGGTCAGGGACCCCTCATGGAAGAATTAGGAGAAGGATTGAAGGAACTGAAGGAGATGGAGACCCCATAGGAAGACCAACAGTATCAACTAACCTAGACCCCTCAGAACTTTCAGAGACTAAGCCATCAACCAGAGAGCAGACATGTGCTGGTCTGCTGTGCTGGGCATATATGTAGCAGAGGGCTGCCTTGTCTGGTCTCAGTGGGAGAGGATGTGCCTAATCCTGTAGAGAATTGATGTTCTAGGGAAGGGGGATTCAGGGCATGGGTGGGTGGGTGGAGGAGAACCCTCTCAGAGGGTGGAGTGAAGGGATGAGGTGAAGAACTCTTGGAGGGTAGACCAGGAAGGGGCAGGTGTAAACAAATAAGACCATTTCTTAAAAATCCCATTTCCCCCAGGTTCGGGAAGAGCGATTGGATGTGAGGGTCAGTGTGTGGGTTCTACCTAGGCACAACCAATCACCCGTAGCTTAATCTTGTAGAAAAGTTATTTCCAGCTATTTCTTGGCTATTTACAATAACCAGAAAGCATGGCACGTTTAGAGGAATGACCAGGCAAGAACAGCTTCTTCTACAGGAAGTCCAAACAGCAAATGAAAACATCAGCAGGAAGTAGTTTTTGTTTTCTCTTTTGAGGCAAGATTGTATATTGCCCTGGCTGGTCTTGAGCTGTACAGCTGAGGATGACCTAAAACATCTGAGCCTGCTGCCTCTGCCTCTGGAGTGCTGGGGTGACAGCAGCATATCACCACTGGTTTTATTTGGTACTGGGGGATTGATCCGGGGCTTTGTACGTGCTGTGCTTGTAATCTACCTACCAAACTACATTCACAGTCCAAAAGGGAAACCTTAATATTCTCTCTTGTGAAATCAACCATCCTGTTTACCCGACTAACTAACCAACTATTTAATCAACCAATCAACTCACAAACAAGTCAATCAACCAGCCCAGCAAGCGGGCTCCCTAAGCTTCTTCTTTGCTGTAACAGGTGGCAGACCAGGCGGGATGGAGCATGGACGGTGTCCGTCTTTGATCATGGGCTAGTGTGGAACTGCTTTGATTTATGTTTCTGGCTCAGGATCCAGAGGGTGTGCGTGCTGTGGGACCCACTGGCTCTGTCTCCACGGTTCCCTTCGGCCAGTGATGATTTTGTCAGGCTTTGCTGTAAGCAGGATTGCGCCCAGCCTCTGCTGCCAGTTTTTCCTGTTCTGAATGGCACACATTTTTGCAGTGAATGTTCACGCCAGGCAAGCCTGTTTAGGGGCCTCTCATGACATGCTCAGATGGAATTAAACACAAAGGAGTTTGGAATTTCTGGGAGAAAGTGGTAGTGGGGAACTCATTTTCCTGTTCGGCTCCGAAGGCTTCTGATAAACTAGAAGAAATCATGAACTTTTGATTCCCATACGCATATACATGCTGTCTTAATTAGTTTTCTGTTGTTGGGATAAAATATCCTAACAGAAGTAGCTTACGGGAGAAAGCTTTGTTTTCACTCACAGATTGGGTAGGGAAAGTCAAAGCAGAGGTATCTGAAGCAGCTGGTCATGTCTCCTCTGCAGTCGAGATCAGTGGGTGTTCCTGTTTTGCTCATCTCCAGTTGTACAGGATGGGATCCTAGTGTGGAGATGGGTGCCACTCCTAGCAGGCAGGTTTTCCATCTCCGTTAACTGCATAATCTAGGCAATCCCCCATAAACATGCCCGGAGGACTGTTTCCCAAGTCATCCTTCGTTGCCAACAGATCACATCTGTGTTCAGGTGGGTTTGTGTGAATTCGTACATGTATATGTAAGCTGACGGGTGTGCACCTTGATTCCTGTTGGTCCTAAGACCTCTTTTAGTTTTATCTTTCCTAAGGATAATCTGTGTCTTCAGTTTCGATTGTCAGAGAAAAGTAATGATCTTTGTGAATTAGGGACTGATTATGTTCTGAAAACAGGCAGTGTGCATGTGTGTGCATACATGTACATGTGAATGCATGTGTGTGCATATGTGTACATGTGAATGCATGTGAATGCATGTGTGTACATATGTGTGCATGTGTGCATATGTGTACATGTGAATGCGTGTGTGTGTGTGTATGTATGTGTGCATGTGTGTGCATAGGTGTACATGTGAATGCATGTGTGTACGTGTGTGTATGTGTATGTGCATGTGTGTGTGCTGGGGGAGCAATCAAGGAAAGGATGCACGAATGCATTCTCTCTCTTCTTGTACTTACTCTCAAATGTTCTGTTCAGACGGTTCTTCACAATGTTCCTGATTCTGTCTAGAAGCCCTGAGCATCTTAGAGATGAGCAGAACCTGAGCTCTCCTCTCTCTAGAAGCATGCATACTCTAAGAGAGAAGTTTCCGATTTCTTCCCTTTGTGGAATTTGTGGTCCAGTGTGAGGAGGGAACCCCAGCCAGCTTCTCTACTTTGCTATTAGATAATTTCCATCTTACAGATGAGGGAGACAAGACCTAAGGAGCTTACGAAGCCTTTGCTTCTCCACCATTGTTGGAGCTGAAGATGTGGTCTTTCTTGGACAAGGATGCCACAGAAGAGGTCACAGAAATTCAGGATCCCATAGGGAGCTCCGGTGAGAGTTCTGAGGCACTTTCCTTCATATAAGAGGTCAGCCTGACTCAGCAGATAACCATGCTTCAAATGGGAAGAATTCAGACCCTCCTCAAAGACTGCCACACTCCCCCCTCACCCGGGACAGAAAGGTGTTCTTAATCAGTGAGTGGGGGTGGGGTGGGGGAGCAGGACTGGGGTGGACAGCTCCTCCCTCTAGGATCTGTGGGGCTCTGTTTTTCTAGCCTCTTGGTCCCTCAACTTTTTTGTGGTATCTTACCAGTGTGGCATCTTCTCCATCATTTTCTCTGGCATGACATGTGGCCAATGTTACCCCCACAGTCTGGAGAGCTGGGAGTCACCAAGCCACCTTCTAGTGAGTGATTACTCTTTTCTGAGGGACACTGGCTATTCTCACATTTAGATGATTCTGCCAGGAAAGCATTAAATTACCCAGAACACCTGACAGATTTCTCTGGGAGCAAAACAGCAGTTTAGCCTAGAGCGATGTTAATAAGTCCTTTTAAAATAAAAAAATAAAGAGGGGTGTCCATCGAACCATGCGTGTTATCTATCAGGGCACCATGGAGAGCTGGGGGTGGGGATGGGGTGTAAGTGAAACATTACATACAACACTGCATGGCTAGTTGGAGAAATAATCAGGGAGAAGGAGGAAGCGGGCATGGCTTCAGCATCAGACTTCCTCTGCTGCAATGGGAAGGAAGTGTCAGGAGAAGGAAGAATTTCTAGGGGCTCAAGATGGCGGAACTGACTCATCTGGCCCTGCACACTGTCTCTCAGCCCAGATCCTTTCTTCTAGCCACATGACCCTCCAGGTACAGACCTGTATGGCTCAGTGGCCCTGAATGAGCGAGTCTGAGGGATGGTAACTTTGTCTGATGGGATAGTCATTAAACTGAATGGCTTCATTCAAGGTTGTACCATGTGTAGTTGGTCTGTCTTGGCCCAAGATGTAGTGATGGGGCCTCAATGAGCCAGACCCCTGCTAGACCATTTCTTGACACTTACCAAGCAGGCTTACTTATGGTGATTCCAGGTGTCTTCCTTCTGTCTCTGTTGCTCAGACAAAACATCATGCCCAAAGCAACTTGGAAAGGACAGTAATTGGGGAATTGCCTACAGTTCGAGAAGGTAAGTCTAACCCATCAAGGCAGGGAGCATTGTAGCGGGCAGGCAGGCAGGCATGGTGCTAGAGCTGAGAGCTTACATGTTGAGACAAACACCATAAGGCAGAAGAAAAGCTAACTGTTGTGGAATTTGAAATCTCAAAGCCCACCCTCAAGGACACACCTCCTTCAACAAGGCCAGTCCTTCCTGAATAATTCCACCAACTCAAGATGGATTATTCAAATATACGAACCTATAAATGGGATCACTCACTCAAACCACCATACCAGATAATCTTGGACCAGAGATGTCACAGCTGACCTTTGAACAGCAGTGGGTTCCTGTTATGCCTCCATGTCTTGGCATTTGTGGAACGACTTAGGTCAAACTGAGAAACTAGGTGACCACTGAACATCTAACTGTTATTAAGTGGGAGACAGATCTCAAAGTATTTTAGTTGTTTTCGAATCACACATCATTTTTTCTATTGTATTTTTCTTTTTAGTGAGTGAGTGTGTGTGCATGTGTGCATGTGTGTGTGTGTGCACATATTCCTGTATGTGCCTAAGAACACTGAAATATCACACTGAGTAGACATGGATGTGGATGTACAAAGATAATCTCAGGCACTAGTTTTCACCTTCTTCTCTCCTTGGGACAGGTCACTTGTTTGCTGCTGCATAGGCCAAGATGTCTGGCCTCTAAGTATCGAGGGATTCTCCTGTCTTCATCTCCCTTCTTGCCTCGAGAGCTCCGGGATTGTGCCAAGCTTTATGTGGGTGCTGGGATTTGACACTCAGGCTCTCATGCTTGTAAGTAAGTGCTTATTCACCGAGCCACTTCCCCAGCCCCCCAACTTCCCATCCTTACTGAGTAGTCTTTGGACAATGAAAATCTAAAAAACTCATTGTGGCCCATTAATGCCTCTCAAACTACAAAACAAAGAGGGGGGAAAAAAGGTTTGCCAGTAGCAGGTGTGGAGGCTCTATCTAGAGCTCAATGAGGTGTGCTGTGTTTCTGAGCTGAAAAAAAAAAAGAGAGAGACTAATTTAATCTGTCGGATTTATTAGAGATGAAGCCCCCAAAATGTGCTTGAGAACTTAATACGGTATGGATGATGTAGTGTGGAGCTTCTGATGACCACACATCCTGATTCTCTCTCTCTCTCTCTCTCTCACACACACACACACACACACCCATGAAAGATTTCATTTTCTTGGTTCTTGGCAGTGAGTTCATGATCCTTTTTTTTTTTTTTTTTTTTTTTTTTTTTTTTTTTTGCCAGCTAAGTTTATAGAAAGTGCATGTTGGTAGTATGTTGAATGGCTTTTGATTTAGAATCAACAGCCAATACTTATCCCTACCATGCAAGGCAGATTCTGCCACTGTTCTTGCTTCCCAGATGAACAGGGAGAGAGGCAGCTAGAAAAAGCAACAGCTGGACTCAGCGCTGAGCAACAGGACTGCAGAGCTCATGGCCTAAGCCTCGCATTTACCTCCCAGGCTCTGTGTCTGCACTGGGAGGCCCCTGGCAAGAAAACAGCAAACATGGGTTAAAATGAATCGAGTTGAGTCACATCTATGTCCTGTATGGAGCCCGTGTGTCAGGGGCTTGCAGTTGGAGCCATTTGGCCTCCCAGGGGACATTAGGCAATGTCTGGAGACATTTAAGCCGTCATAAGTATTGGGGGGGAAGGGGAGGGTAGTGATTGCTATTGACATTCAGTACGTAGAGGAGGCCAGGAAGGCTCCCGGACATTCCGACACACACGGGATAGCCCCTCATGATTAAACAGAATGCTCTGAAAGCGGCCATTGTGCCAACTGTGGGAAAAAATCTGTTATACGTTGCTTTGGTGACATTTTTGTAAACTATTGAGGCAAGATTACCCCCAGCAACCACAGCACTGAGAGACTTGAGCCTCACCCATTTTCTGAGGGGTTTTGGAGCAATCTCATTGTTGACTCTCTTTGATGGACAGTTGCTGGGTGGCAGGAATCAAGAGTCACCCCTGTGGTTTCCCCAGGAGAAGGCTTTCCTTCTGATTCCAGGACAACAGGCTACTCCTGTTGCCTTGGAGACACTGTGCGAAGCAGAAGCTTGTGTTTCTGTCTGAGGCTCAGGAGAACTCTGGATTGCAAACTGCCTGTGTGTTTTCCTTTGTACCGTTTTAAAGACATTCCTAAAATGTCTGTTTTTAACTAAAAGCATTTCTAAACACAGGTCAACTGTCTTAGAGCTGTGTGGTTTTACCCCCACACAATCTGCCAGAGTCTGCATTCACGCCTGATCACTTAGAATCATAAAAGCAGATGCCATCGGTGTAGGTTTATGATGCTCGCACCTAGGGTCTTGTGCATGCTAGACATTAGCCCTACCACGGAGACACACACCCCAATCCTGTTTAATAGTATTTGACTTGAAAATACAGTATAGTCTAGAAAGTGGCTTTTAATTTTAACGAATTCATTGGTTTTTGGCATTGGGCATCGAACCTAGGACTTTACACAGGGTACGGAAACACACACTCAGACACCAAACTGCATATCTGACACAAGCTTCTCTTTGTTTATACTTTCCATGAAATCCTTAGGCATTTGATGTTACTTTCATAACTTATTCATGTTCTCGCAAATATTATTTTATACCATTGTACACATCCTTGCAAACAGCACCTCCTAGATGTTTTCTCATACAATAAACCTCCACACCTATTTCACAGTGGGAAGGCCCACATCACAAATCTCTGCACTGGATCTCTCACCAACCCCGACAAGGCTGAGCAAGTCATGACGTTTGCCGGAGCTTCAGCGACGGTTCTCAGGGCAGCACTGTGGCCCACTGGAGTGTAAGCCAGGCTGTGTTTCTCGGGTCCTGGGTCTACTGAGCTCCTGACAACCACGAAGCACATAAGAGTGCCTCCTAGGAGTCATCTGGGGAAGATGGCTTAGTGGGTGAAGCACTTGCCACACCGCAAGCCTGACAACCTGGGCTGCAGATACAGCAGCACGCACACGTGTGTGATCGCAGCATCATGACCCTATCAGGACTGGGAAAGAGAGAAAGGAGGATCGTTGGAAGTTCACCATCCCATTAGTCAAGCTTACACAGCTGAGAACAATGGGGTAGAAAGCAAAGACTGACATCTGACCTGTGACCTTCACATGTGTGTCATGACATGTGTGCATCCACACTCACATACACATCACACACATACAACATATACATGCGCACATCTATACTCGTGCACACATGCATATATCACATACACACACATGCATACACATCACATCATGATAAGTCTGCATCCATACAAACACATGTACACATATCACATATAACATATATATCATGGCATGCATGTATCTACACTCACACTTATACCTACCTGCACACATATCATGTACATACACAGAGCACACACATCATATCTATCACATACAGTCACACTCATACATCCCATACATTACATTTATACCCAAAGCCATACATAGAATAAGTCAATGCCAGCCAATTTCTACTATTAATTAGACTACTTTCTGGTTTAATCACATCAAGTACAGAGATTATTCATCAAAAGCTGAATAGATAATATGTTTGGAAATAAATGTAGGTTTAAAATAATAAGCTCAGATCTTGTTAAAAATTGTTAATATGTATGACTGGTTCTTAAAATGGAAGAACCACTAAACGTAAATGTCAGACATTTGAAAACGAGCAGGAGGCAAATATTGATGTGAACTTTGTAGGTGGGAACTTTGCAAACGGATTCTATGAGTCCTGAACTTCAGGACCAGGCAGGAGCCCTAGAAGGGGATCAAGCAGTTTTGTGACCATTTCTGATGGAAAGTGATGGTGGGTGGCGTCCAGTCCGGAGGACCTGAGCTGCTGCCTCGAGACGTTCTTGTCCATTTACTGTACCTCCCTTCCTCCCTTGGAAGCAAGTGTCCTGGGAGCCCCATTCCTGGTCTCTAACATAGGGGATTTCCTGAGGTCTCTTCCAACATGACTTCTGTAAAACAGTGCAGAGGACTCTTGCCCAGCTTATTCTGAGAAACATGAAGTGGGCCCAGGCAAAGGCCAGACATGCCTGGATGGTTGTGCATACCTACAAGGCTTTGGAGCAAGGGATATATCAGTGTCTCCTGACCTAAGCAGGGGCCTCCCGAAAGCTGCCAAATCATCATGTAGTGTCCCTTCTAAGAGTACTGCCTCGGCGGATGGCAGGCACAGCAGCAGAAGCCGAAGGTGTAACCCACGTGCCCAGACAATGCTGTGACCATATCCATGGGGTTAAGTGGGTCAGGAGAACTTCCTCTGGTCTGGGAGCCTGAACACAGGTCTCTGAAGACAGCAACCAGACCATGGGCATCTAGGCACTCCTCACTGGCAAGGAAGTGGGGCGGTGGAAGAGGCTGGCTCCAGCATCACCATGAGTGAGGTCGGACAACGCTCCATCCTTGGAAATGAAGACTGGTTACTGTGTTCCAATGGACCCTGAGCTCTGGTGTGAGATCGCGTTTGAGACACAAGATGGACCCAGGAGCTGCCACCCAGGAGCACCTCAAGCCTGGTCCCATGGAGCTACCGATGAGGATCCATGTGGATTCCAGCCTGTGCTGCCTCAGGCTGTGTACAACCTCTTAACAGACTCCAGGGCTCAGTGGGTGAAGGTGCTTGCTGCCAAGTATGGAAATTTGAGTTCAATCCCCCGGACTGGATGGTGGAAGAACCAATTCCCCCAATTTCCATTCTCTCTCTCTCTCTCTCTCTCTCTCTCTCTCTCTCACACACACACACACACACACACATGTACACGCACACGCACGCGCGCACACACACACACACACACACACACACACACAAATAATAACTGTAGAAATTGTTAAAAGAGATATCCTAAAAATACTGCACTTTATTCCACCTCTGAAAAATCTGTTTTTAATTTGTTTGTAATGTGACAGGGGGTTGGGAATATGGCTCAGTGGGTAAAGTGCTTGCCGTATAAGCATGAAGGAATGAATCTGGGTTTCCAGGACCCCTAGAGTTGCCCCATGGGTGTGGTAGCTGGCCTGTCTTTCAGTGTTGGGGGCGGGGGTAGACACTGAGGAATCTCTGGACCAAGCGGATTGCCTAGGCTACCCTGAGTTGAGAGACTTTTAACTTATTGAATACAATGGAGAATGATCAAGGAATACTCTACAAATCAGTCTCAGACCTCAAGGCAGACATGCACACGCCACCTCCATATGTGTCCACGCACATAGGAACATGCACACACACACACAATACACACTCACATACACACACATATACACATAGACATGTAAGAAAGAAATGTAGCATATATTTATGTGTGTGTTTCCCATGGTCTGGTCTGTAGTGTAACATGGCCGTATGCCTTTTCCTGTGTAACTAAATTCTGACGTCCCAATCTCCTACAAAGCAGGAAATCCACCATCTCCCTCCAGAGACATCCATCTCCCTCCCCTCTGTGAAAACAGCTTGAGGGTTTCCTTAGTCCAGAAGTCAGTGGTTACGTAGCCTGGGGAAGGGTCTGATTGACTACACGGGTTCAAGTTTGCGGCGACTGCATCCACGCAGTTGTCAAAGCCACTTGTATTGCGCCAGCCAATGGACACCGGGCTCCTGCGGTGGGTGTATCCCACTGATCAAGGTTCTGAGGTGCCCCCCCCACCCGGTACCCTCTATGCCTTCCATGCTCTGTAAAAATACACTTCGAGATGACCCGCTGCCTTCATGACTTAAGCGTTGAGATGAATGACATGCCCTATTTATGTATGCAATAAACTGATGGGTGGAAACTTGAATTTTGGGAACAATGGATCAGTGAGTTGATCTAAGACTATAAAGTATGTGCTCTTGTTGCAGAAAGGGTTCTGCCATATGTATGATGTGCCTTAGGCACAGTCCCATAGCTCCACCTGCCTAATGTACCAAGCCCTCGCCGTAAGCACATACATGAACATATGACATTCATGTCCTACTGATAGCTATTAACACTCATTGCTTTCAGGGCAGGCAGAACAATATCCGTACCTGTCACACAGCTGAGATTGACGGGTCTAGTGGGCCGAACCCCCTCCTTCCAGAAGAAATTACTCCAGCGGTGAAGGAACGGTGATAGGCAGTCCTTAGGAAAAAGGAGCAGATGTTTCCATGGCTCTCAGTGGTGGACTGCACAAGTGACCCGCACGCTTCTGTGCGGGAGTCCTCCATCTGCTCAGATCCTGGCCTCCTGCCCCCTGCCCAGCTGGAGGGCAGCTGCCCATGGCTTGTTCGGATGCTCCACGAGGGCTCTCTCATCACCCCTTACACAAACACCTTCTTGTCTGCTGCCCCTGAGGGAATGTTTGCATCGCATAAGCCTAAGTTAAAAAAAAAAAAAGAACTGAAGAAAGAAACCTCTGCACCTGTTTGGAGAAGAAATGAAAAGCAAATTCGGAATATTTAGAATTAGCCTGGGCGTTTGTTTGCTAGTTTGTTTTAGCAGGAAATCTAAATGCAAGGCAAAGTTGGTTTTGAAAGATGACTCATGTCTAATTCAGAGTGTTTAGATGCTGCCTTCCATTTTCATCCCTCCCTTAGGTGTTAGAGCACTGCCCATACCTAATTCAAGGCTGAGCAGGCCAAGGAGCTCCCTGAAGCTTTCTGTGCTGGGCAATACTGAGAACTGTCGACTAGAGATGCTTGTGGTATTCTTGTGCAAGGAGCAGTGGGCATCGGATTCTTTAGCATAAGAGAGATTAGTTCTCAGGGCTGTTATTCAAACAATTACTATACTGGTCACACCCCTTTCTGACTTGAAGTAGAGCTGCTGTTGGGTCTCGTCCATAGTAAGCTGTCAAGATGATGGGGAACATTTCTTTTCTTTTTTCTTTTTTTTTTTTTAAAGATTTATTTATTTATTATATGTAAGTACATGGTAGCTGTCTTCAGACACACCAAAAGAGGGCATCAGATATCATTAACAGAGGGTTGTGAGCCACCATGTGGTTGCTGGGATTTGAACTCAGGACCTTTGGAAGAGCAGTCAGTGCTCTTAACCGCTGAGCCATCACTCCAGCCCGATGGAGAGCATTTCTAATGTCTTTGTGGTTCACATTAATTACCGGACCTCAAGAGCTTCTATAGTTGACATATAACATCTGATATCACCATCATGCATCTCTTAATATAAAATCTATTTGTGATGCAGAAAGCCGGGCTATTGGAAGACTCATCCTTCACATTCTTTCTTACATGTAAATGGACAGTACCAGAAACCCACTCGCTGTGCCACCTCTCTAACATATGATAAACAGATTTGTGTGGTTTTGTTTTTGGTTAGCTAACATTTAGGACCTCTCAGATGGTATAGCGGGTATTGGTGGGGAGTTATAGAAGACAGTGCTGAGTAGTAGTATGTAACCCCTTCCCTCGGGAGGGTCACAGTCTAATGTAACCACAAGCACAGATTAATGGCAAGAATGCGTGATCCTAGGGGAAACCTGAGACAGTTGTGACCAGAATACAAGGTTTAAGGGAAGAGATGCTCCTGCCTGCGCAGTTGTGTGTCAGGGCTGCTTAACAGTTCCCATCTACTTTTGCTAAGGGAGGGCTGGTGAAAGGCCAGGGTTGGGAGGCCAAGGAAGAGAAGGCTTCTTCAGAACACTGAACGCAGAGAAAAGGGGTAGTGCTTAGGCTTCTGAGACAGGGTCCTGACCTGGATGATTCAGGTGGAGCATTTCTGAGGGCTCAGAGTTTGAGCTCTAAAGCCTATGAGGCCACTGAACCAGAGTGTCATGTGACAGGAAGCAAACAAGAGGAAGGCGGTCTCTTCTATTCGACTTCTCAGTTCAATGATTTTCTTTTATGTCTTCTAAACACACAGAGAACATGAGAGGAGGTAGCTGAAAGGGGCATCTGGGAAGCGGACAGAGTGCCCAAGCAGAAGACTTTGGAAGAGTAGATGTAGGGTTGAAGTCAATAGCACAATCATGAGCCCCTAGGTGATAGGAAACCTTTAAAAAGCCTAATTTGTATGCATCAGGAATTTGGGAGCAAGTGTCAAGAGAGTTTTAGTCTGTTTGAAGGTGACACGGGAAGCAGGTGGCATTTGTCCCACCTTCCCATATCTCCACACGCTAGCTCTTGTTCCAGAGTGATTTTTGCCTCTATTGTTTTTGAAAAGCTCTGCTTTCCTTCTTCCTATTAGTATATGAACATAGTAGAAATGATGTGTGTGTGTGTGTGTGTGTGTGTGTGTGTGTGTGTGTGGTTGATCAAGGAAAGCCTTTACCTCATCTTTCTATTGTCCTTAAGAATTTCACCTTTAGAGATGGTCCACATAACTGGAAGCCCACATAACCCTAGACAAAGCTCAGGTGTGATTGTTTAGTTGATAGCTAGCACCCTAGTTCTCAGGTGGGAGTCACTAAGCTATTAGATTACATCAGATCCCAGACCTAGAGTGAGCTCATGCTTTGAGGCTTCCCCCTGAGGCCCCATTAGACCCTGGCTCAAGTGGAAGCCATTTTATGCCATTATGTTGGGATGGCTTATGAGGACCTGTGTTGATTGAAAGAGTCTCTGACTATAGGCTCTTCGGGAGCTGATGAAGACACCCTTCAGGCAATGAAAATGATGTTAGAAAAAAAAAAGGAAGAAAAGAAAGAGGAGTTCAAATGTAGAATGGATATTATTTGGTGGCCTTTGATGACCTGAGCTGATATCAAAGAAGAAACAGATAGGGCAGAGTCATGGTGGGCCAATGAACTATACCTGTCTTTTGATTTTAAGGATGGGAAACAGGTCTACTCTATTTTGCTACTTTCTCCTAAGATGTTGGTCTGTGAAGCTCCTGAGATCCCCCCAAAACAATACAGGCTCTTGACATTACCCTTGGATGCCCAATAAATCCAGACGATAAGATGCCATTGCCGAAGACACTATACATTTTGGTTGCAGATTAGAGAGAAATCAAGTTGGAACTGAACTAGAAGCTTTTGTCCTGTTGGCTGGATTTCACAGTGCTGGAAGGTAGTATGCAAGCTGCTGGTAGCAAAAGCCATCAACACAGCCTTACCCGGCTGTAATACTGCACTCTACAACCTGAGAGGCAAGATGTGTCCTTTGGTGCATTAGTGGCCTGACTGTTATGGAGTTAACTGTTTTCTTATCGGATTTGAGGCCTGCTCCTCAGGAGACATTCATATCTGTATCGTAAACTTGGTCAGAAACAGTGCCTCAGGGCACAGACATTTCATCCCAGAGCTGGCCGTTTCCTGCCTTACCACAGGAGAGGCTCAGGGGCAGTGTCCTGCTGGGTTTGTCTCAGGAGACTCCATTCAGAACATGACCTTGGTTCTTCCCACTGAGTGGAGTCAAGCGTCTTTGATCAGGATATAGCTGAGGGAGTGGACAATCTTCTGCAGGAGAGTCCTACAAGTGGACAGGTTTTACTTTTTAGTTTTAGTTCTGTTTTATTTCGCATAAGAGCTTGCCAAGCAGATTGATAATATTTCCTCAGCTTTCCTAAATAGGGATCATTCAAATATTTTGTTCACATATGCCCCAGGTTATAGCTTAGGAAACACCTTTATGGTTTGGCTAGTCAAAGATAATGTGACCTTATGACTCTAATGGGGACAAAAATTTGAGTTTGTTTGTTTGTTTATTTATTCATTCATTCATTTGCAAGACAAGGTTTCTAGAAATCACTCTGCAGACCAGACTGGCCTCAAACTCAGAGATCCACCTGCCTCTGTCTCCCTAGCGCTGGGGTTAAAGGCATGACCCATTACTGCCTGGCTTGGATGTCTTATTTTGGAAGGACAGGCTGGCCTGGGAGATGTCCTCTATACACAGGGCTCATGAACAGAAGTCCATCTCTTCCCTCTTTGGTGAACACATCCTGTTTACTCTAACCCTGTAGCTCTAGTGAGCTCTTTGTCAAACGTGACTTCCTTCTCCATTCAGTCCCTCCTGCACCCTGAAGTTACAGGCTCATATCTGCCTCCTCGGTGAAGTTTCCCCATGTGATCCATACTTGACCATGCCTCCCCATCCCTTTATCTCCTAAAGCATTTAGAATCTGCACTGTGTGATTTGGAGGTTGGTTATCACCTGCCTTAGTTCATCTTCTAATCGTTCATTGTTTTATTCTCACCTTTGTTGGGTATAATGCATTTGGAGAGTAAGCTCCACCTTTTCCACTGCACTCAAGCTAACATTTTGGCATACCCCATGGCTGGCTTATTGTTCGCAACATTGTGAAACATGTAATCCAGTAGACGACAAATCTATGAATCAATGACTTGGCCGAATGGAACAGAGCTGTTGGCAGCTGTAAATCAAGAATGTGAGAGATGGAGTCTGAGATCAGGCTGAACAGTCAAATCCGTGTTCCCTCAGAGGGAAGGCAGCTGTACAGCAAAAGCTAAGGGATGGAGAGGATTGAAAGGTAGATTTTGGATAAAGATGAAGGTTGGATAAGGACAAAGGTAGTCTGTGAAGGAAGAATAGCAGATTTGGGAACCATAAACCTGGGGGGGATGGTAAGAAGTACATTTCGAGTGGTGAGAGCAAGACTGGATGTGATTAGAGTTATACTTGGGGTGAAAAAAATTAGTCTGGCATGAAGCTGAAAACATCTTGAGGTAGAGATAATCACAGAGAAGTGGTTACAGCCACCTGGACCAGTCATAGAGTGGTTTCATCTGTGGAGAGAAAAATTAACAGAAAGAGACAGTCACTTACAAAACCGGAGTTAGGAGACTGACAGAAGTCAAGAGAAGATTCACCAAGGGATACAGTGTTGACAGTGTCTGTTGCTGAGGAAGGTGTTGAAATCTCTACATGTGGTCCCTCCATGGTTCATGGTGAGTTATCAGCAGCACACACACACACACACACACACACACACACACACACACACGGTGATTCAAAAAATCTTCCCCTTTTTATTTAGTGGCTATCTCATTTTCTATGAAATGTTGTAAGTGCTGATATAATATGGTGAATGATCATCATCTAAGATTAGTAGTTTAAAGCTACCAATTTGGTGGGTCAGGAATTCGGTTAGGAGTTTGTGTCTGTAGTTCTGGGATTCCTTGCTGGTCAGAAAGGTGAATGGAATGGTCTAGAGGGTTCAAAATGGCCTTCCATTTGCATTCTGGGTCTGGAAAGGCTAGACACCCATGGGCCCCTTTCCTTCTCAAGAGTAGTCTTGCTTTGTCTTCAGTTCTGAGGACGGTTTCTTGGGAACCATGGCTTTAAGGCTCTGTGGAGCCATATCTTCAGAAAAGAGAGGCTTTGAGACAAGTTGAGCAGGGCTTTCTGTCTCTGAACTGATCTGTGAGACATTACCTTACATCTTCGCAGACCTTAATGGCTCTTGTAATGACATCACAGATTTGGTCTTTGCAGTATAGCCATTCGTTTTCCTTGGAGAACTTTCACTGGGAAAGGTGAAGGAAAAGACAGAGAACCTGCCCTCCCCCCCAGACTTAATAAGTGCCAAGTCTACACTCTGTTTAAGAAATTGACTATTTGTTTTGTTCAAGTTCACCTTGAATTTTGACTTTGGAAATTAAACCTCAAAGTCAGATCCATACATTTATAGATGGTTCTTATAAATTTCTGTGGCAACCTGACACTTTTTATCCCTACAACACACAGGTGATTTCTTCAGTGCCCATTACAATCCTCTTATTCACCTTAATCTCTACTGGTGCATCCTTACAGATGTCTCTCTACCTGTACCTTGTGTCACCAGCCCAAAGGTACAGGTGGTTTTTGTCATAGTAGCACTTCCTGTCCAGGTTATACATATAGTTTTTTTCTGGTAGCCTATTGTTGCGTAACCAGATAACGTTTAAGCAGAGTGACCAAAGCCACAACCAACTCTGCTCTGGTCTTCACTTTGAGAGTGTGATGGATTCGAACAGCACTCAGGTATTTCTTCCATTCCTCAGAGCATGGGGTGAGAGTGGGAGTTCTGGTGCCTCTGCTATTGGCTGAATATTGATGAGGTAGGTGGAGCCTCTGAGAGGGAATTAGGATATGAGGGTAGAGTCCCTTGATGGGTTTTCTACTTCTTAAGACCTTTATGAGTACGGCTATAAGAGCTTGCCCTTTCTGCTCTCTGCCCTGGGATAGGATTCAATCAGAAAGTGGCCATCTGCATACCAAGAAGCTAACTCTGATCAGACACCAAGTCTGTCGTTAGTGACTCGATCTGTGTCTTCCCGGCTTTAAGAACTTCGAGAAATGGATGGTACTCGTTTAAGCCACCCAGCCTATGACATTCTGTTTGTGATCATTTTACAGTATCAGGGCCACAGTTGTCATGATGCCAGAAACTGTGATTAGATCAAATCCTTGAGACCTAGATTTTTCACAGTCTTCCAAGTCAAGTCACACTGTGTTTAAAGACAAAGTGAGTTTCATCTGGTGTCAGGACAGGAGGCTACAGTGAATGTGACTCATCCTTCCAAAGCTCAAGCTTGGGCTAGGGGCAGAAGGCAGTTGTAGAGGGCTTTCTATGTACATGTAAGGACCTGAGTTTTAGTCCCAGCACTGAGAAAGGGAGGGATCCTATTCCCAAAGGATATCTGTATCTTGGCAATCTTTTCTTTAGTCAGTCAAAAAATACCTGGTTCCCATGGTGATGAGTAATTGGGATATAAATCATGGATACGGATACAAATGAGACAGACTCTCGGGAATTTAATATTTGACTTGCATTGCTCTGACAAGAATACCATAGCATTTCCCTAGTTCTGGATGTGGTTTAACCACATCCTTAATTTGATCCTCTCTCCCAGCTGTAGAATCAGGGTCCATCAGAAGCCACTCTGGGGATGAAATTTCAGCTCGGGCACATAAGCCACGCTGGGAAGTGAGTTTGTGGAAATACAAAAGCAGCTGTTTGTGATGCAGATGGTGATTTTACAAAGTATCCACAGATGGCTGGAAGTGAGGCATGGGGGGAGACCATGCATGCACTTTCTGTTACCTTTGGAACAGACCTGTGATGGGCAGCCCTCAGGCCAGGTAGGTCTCGATGCACTTAGGGGTGGTTGTATCCATTGTCATGGAAACTCAGGAGGAATGCTTCACCCAAAGCCAGAGAGACTGATGGACAGAAACTCATTACCAGGGGGAGGTTCTGAAAGAATTTATAGAATGTTTTCCCTGGCAAACAGAACAGAGCAGGGAGGAAAACGGTTTGCATCTGTCCAGGGCTTCAGGGACACTCATCTCAAGAAGAGCAGAAGAAACCAAATCCTAACATTGGTGGGAGACAAGGAGACAGCTTGTGACCGAGGGAAAACTAGTTATGTTTAGACTTGGCAAGTGACTGGCACTATTTGTCAGACATATGGGACTTCATACCACCAGGCTGTAATTGCAATCGGTGACATCATGGTTCCGTTTAAAAATTAAGCAAAAATTATTCTGCCTTGAGATTATGTCAACGAATTTCTCCAGCTTGGTGTGTCTCCTTAGCTTTTTCCTTTCTCACCTCTGAGGGGGTTTAGAGAAATGAGAGAGGGGGGCTGGGGACGGACCTCAGTTGGCGGGGTGCTTACTTAGCATGGACATCTCCCCAGGTTCATCCTCAGCACGGCTTAAATCAAGCCTGGTGGTATACACCTTTAACTCCAGCACTCAGGTAGCAGAGGCAGGAAGATCAGGGGTTCAAGACCACCCCTAGCTACATAAGGACTTCAAGGCCAGTCTGGGTTGAAGACCTTGTCTCAAAAGCTCTGTATAAACCAACTAAGAGGCCCTGGGGTAGACAGCGAGAATTGTGTCAGAGACTCTAACCTTTACTATGTACAGTAACAAGGGGCTGCATCGTGGTCTAAAATACTTGCAGGCCTCAGAAGCATCACCAGAGTCGGCTTCCCAAGTAGCTGAATGTGTTCCATGGACAAGATGGAGAGCCCTGCCAGCCAGAGAGGTGACCTTTCTCAAACTGCTGTGTGACAAGCACGTCTGTGAGATGCTATCCAGATGTAATAAAAGCCTGTCATCCAGATGATTTCTGCAATTAAAGTTGGCTCAGCCACAGAGGCAAATTGCCATAGAAATGTAAGGGTCTGTTTTGTTCAGGGCAGCAGTGGGGAAGGTCCTGTATCATCGATGCCAGGCTGGCCATCCTGGATTGAAGCCGGTGTGAATGGGGAGTCTGCTGGGTGTTCTGACCGTCCTTGTAGCTCTGGTATTGGCTCTCAGAACATTTTCCACCCCACAACCTTTGCCCTTCTAACATGGCCAGCTAGGGCTTCAGGTATCTCGTTGCGAGCTCCTACACGGAACCGCTGCATGTTTCCTGGGCCAGTCAGTCCTCGCCATGAGCTAAGGGCTTACTGGACAGGAAGTTGTGAAATTGGATTTCTCATTCCTGTTTGCTCTGACTTTCTATTTTTTTTCCCCCATAGCTACAAAATGAGACAAATATTGCGCGTGATTATGAAACACAAGGGAAAAAAATCCTTGCTATTTTAATACGGTGTTTGCTTTACTGGGTATTACTCTGAGATTCATTTTTCTGAATCATATAAAGTTCGGAATCGTCTATACTATTTTTATGTATTGGGGCTGGAGAGATGGCTCTGTGGTTAAGAGCGCTGACTGCTCTTCCAAAGGTCTTGAGTTCAAATCTCAGCAACCATCCGTAATGAAGTCTGACACCTTCTTCTGGTGTGTCTAAAGACAGCTACAGTGTACTTACATATAATAAATTCTTTTTTTAAAAAAAGTCTTTAAAAAAAGATTTTTATGTATCATTCATTCGCTCCATTGATCTTAAAGGAAAGCCCCACCTCCTCTTGGCTAATTTGTCTCAAAATCAGCTTAATCAATGAGTGGATCATCATACATAGGCTTCCTTTGGAACTGTAGTGAAGTGTGACACCCACTGTTTTTAGATGTTGAGGGCTCTATCCCTGAGTCCAAAGACTCTGTATCTGCTCAGGAGGTATCAGAGCTCTGGCTACCAACAGTACCCTTTAACCTAGCAGCAGAAGCAGAAGGGAAACCCACGTTGATAGCCTGAGGATGTTTTCCCTTCAGTTCATTGAGAAACAAGGCACACAGCTCCCATGCAAGGAGGAGCCTTCCTAGGAATGTCTACCCAACAACCTGCCCGGGACTCCAGCCGGCTGTCCCAAAGGGATGTCCAACCACTCAGCCAGAGGGCCACGGATGACCGATGCTGGGAGAACATGTTCTCCACAGTTGCTTCAGTTGGTATCATATGGGGAGACCCGAAGCCAGGCCTGGCAATGATGGAGGGGACAGGCTCCCTTTGTCTGGCTCCTCCTGTCCCCTACACACTGCCCCGGGCCTCCAGGACACACTGGGAAGACTAGCAGCTTGGAAAACCGGCTCCTTTGAAATGTTTAGCAAAACAGGAACCTGAAAAGAAAGCTGGACTGTTAGTAATATCCTGACTTGCTCTATCTTTTGTGTCTGGCTTCTCCCCAGACCACACCCTCCATTGGAAGCCAGCATCATGTCCTTCCTGTAGGAGAGGAAGCCGGGGCTACGCTCTCAGGGATGGGAAAGGGAAGGCAGTGCTTTTTTTCCTCCCTTTTCAGTGTATTTGGCTTTGACTGCCTCTGGGCAGGGAGGGGATGTAGGGAGAAGGCAGATGAGAATGGACTCAGTGTGAAAAGATGACGTTCCTCGTCTTTCCATCTCGTGGTAGCCCTTGGGTGGGTCTGAGCAGCCTGGGTCAGAACACAGAGTTCAGGACCACTAGTTCTCCTTGCTGGTCTCTAGTGCCTAACCCTGGCACTGGAATAGAAGAGCAGCCTGGAATGTTCTCAACTATCCCACGGTGCTCGTGGGTTAAGGCCGTCACCCTGGAAATCTCTCTTAGTCTTCAAGCAAACATTAGAACAGTGGAAAAGACGTCTAACAGGCCGTGGGGATTTAGTTGCATTTCAGGTGCTGGTCTGAAATACTGGCTCTTGACCTTCCTCTTTGAACAATAAATTAAGACTCGCTTTGAGACAAATTAGCTATGAGAGAACCTCTCCTTTCGAGATGTTACCGTGAATGGAAAATCGCTCTTGAAAATCTCACAGAACGTTCACATACTAGTATATCACATAAAACCAATTTCACAGTGATGCTTGGAGTAGAGGGTGCATCTAAGTAGCTTGAGTTTTGTCTGTTTGTCTGTTTGTTTTCCTTGAATGTGACTGTGGCTCTAAAAATCATTGTCTATAGTAGCTTAACATGTAGGTTTTCTGCATATGGAAAGACAACGCTGTATTGTGGTGACCTGTCTGTGTCTAGCTATGTGTCTGGGCCAACTGAAATGAGCAGATGACACAGGGCTGCCCCTCAGCGCTGAGGTCCCAGGCTTTATCCATCAGTCTTCATGTGTGGCCTTGTATAATTGACAAGCATGTGCTTATGGTCCTTATGAAGGAGTATTGGAGATAGGAAACCCCTGGAGTAGGGGTAAGGGTCACAGAGAAACCCTGGTCCTTCTGCAGCTGAGAATCTTCTTTCTGGTTTTTGCTTCCTTTCTCTTCAGCTCTTCTTGGACTTCCTGTTATATTTCTTACTTTCATAAAGGCCTTGTTTTTGTTGTTGTTGTTGTTGTTGTTGTTGTTGATGATGATGATGATGATGATGACAGTGATGAAGTAATCTTCAATAAGCTCAAGAAAGGTGCTACCACCTCCACAATGCAATGCATTCCTAAGACCTACGAAGCCCGTGTGTAGCTGGAACCCATCCCAACAGCAAGTACAGAAAGAGTTAATTTATTTTTTGGGCACTGCATGCATCACACTGTGGGACTTATCAGCGTTGTCATTTCTTATAGATGCTAAGAGCTGACTTCCTAAGAATGAAGGCTCCCAGGGATCAGGGCTGTCAGGTGATGATATGTGCTCTGCTGGTCCGTGAGATACCGGATAGGGATAGACTATCTCTGAGAAGTCCGAGATGAGAGGGAACCAATGAGCAGGGGATGAGGCAGAGTTGGTTGTTGTTTTCAAGGGGAAAGTGTGTGGAGAAGAAAGCCTTTCCTGCCTTCTGTGTTGCAACTATTGGCAGGGTGTAGAAGGACATATCTTTCTTAGTGTTACTTAAGTCGAGTGCAAAGGCCATTGTATTATTTTAGAAGCTGCCCATCTACTACACACATGACACATGGACTTGGATGGTGTTTGACACAATGTTGATGTTAAAAAATTACATATCCATCACCGGTTCTAGAATGGACAGGATCAAGACAGAGACCACAGAGTCTGCTGAATTGCTAGTGCTTTCCCTACCCATGAGAGTGATATCATCATGTTTGGGCTGGAGTTTGTAGGCAGTTGGAACTCTTTGTCCCCTCTCCCAGGCTTTGAGGAAATGCTGTGTTTTGAGCATTGATGAGGAAGACAGATGCTTTTCCCATCTCCACCCACTCAGTGACTTGGCCAAGTGATTAGGGTTGGAACCCAGTTCACTGCTGAATAGCTAGCTGCTGCCAGGGCCAGGTCAGGGACTCGGCACGGTTGGCTCTGTGCTACTAAATAGTGGGCTCATCTTTTATCAATTAACTATGAAGCCAGATGTGGGAGGGAGGGGAAAGACGGGCATGGGAGAGAGGCAGTGGCCTGCTCAACTTTGACTTTAAGGTCAAACAGGGAGGGGAGAAAAATATTGCAAATTGATGGAGCATGCTGATATTTACTAAATTTAGAGGCATTTATGTTCACCAGTTCTGAAGCAGTTTTGAAGCAAATCCAACTCGTTTTGCTGGCAGGAAATAATACTTAGGGGAGAGCTTTGGAGGTGGGGGAGAACTAAGTTGTCTTCACTGATGGAGATATTTCAAAACTTCTCGGCAGCCACCCTTTATTATAACACCACAAGAATGTAAATGGAAGGAATTAAATGGTGAGAACGCTAGAAAGGTGGAGCTTCTGCTGAATGACAGGAACACAGCTGTTTGATGCTCATCCCCCGTCCTCCTTGGCAACGGGGCTGACCCGCAGCTGAAGCTTCATTTCCTCTTTCGGTTGTGTTCAAATATAGCCTCTTGAAGGCTGTCATCAAAACCAAGGGCTCTGGCTGCTGTGTGGAGCTGGCCTCATTTCCCCAAGAAAACTGGAAACAGGGAAAAATGTCGATTCAGCACTAAATCCATCTGGAGTGGGTTGGAGAGACGCTGCTGCTATTTGGGATGGGTGTTGGGAAGTGGTAAAGCAAGGCTAGCCTTGGCTAAAGATGCAGTGTAGTTAATGTCAGTTCACTTCAGCTCCAGTCAGTCCCTCTTCGTGCTCACACTGTGCCCTAGAACAAAATCTTGTAGGGGGGAAAAAAACCCTCCATGCCAGACACCTGCTATGGGGCTGGCTTCCTTCCGTGGAGGCAGACCCACCCACACAGGGATGGAGGTAGAGTCAATGTGATCATCAGAGACTTACAGAGATGGAGCAGGTGGATGCAAGGAGAGTCGGAGCCACACTGTCTCTGCCTTCTTATTTCAGGAGGTCACATGGCTTGAAGGGTTCACCGCTTGATCTCTTCTTTGCGGGGTGTACAGATAATTGGTACTCAGGATTGGGTTTCTGACAGATAAGATTTGAATGCTTTGCTTACCCTGATATGCTCTGCTACAAGACAGCTTTGTCTCAGCCCTGTGGCATCATGCCAAAATGATGAAGGAGGGATAATAAAAGAGGAGGGGGGATTTTCTAAGGGCTGTGGGGAGTGAGCCAGGGGAGTGGGCCAGCAGACACGTGACAGGATTATACCTCTAATTCCACTTCTTAAACCCTTTGAGACAGAATCTCCTATTCATCAGTTGCCTGTGAAACTCAAGGTCCTTCTCCCTCAGCTTCCCAAGTGCTAGAATTATAGGTGTGGGCTGTGTGCATATCACAATGTAAAATATGGTACAACTTTTAAGCCTTGCAATTTAAAAATATTTAATGATTCAGAAGTCCAAGTTCAGGGGTTGGAGAGATGGCTCAGTGGTTAAGAGCACCGACTGCTCTTCCAGAGGTTCTGAGTTCAAATCCCAGCAACCACATGGTGGCTCACAACTATCTGTAACAAGATCTGACACACTCTTTTGGGGTGTCTGAAGACAGCTACAGTGTACTTACATATTGTTATGGTTTGTATATGCTTTTCCCAGGGAGTGGCACTATTAGGAGGTGTGGCCTTTCTGGAGTAGGTGTGTCACTGTGGGTGTGGGCTTAAGACCTTCACCCTAGTTGCCTGGAAGTCAGTCTTCTACTAGCAGCCTTCAGATAAAGATGTAGAACTCTCAGCTCCTCCTGCACCAAGCCTGCCTGGATGCTGCCATGTTTCTGCCTTGATGACAATGAACTGAACCTCTGAGCCTGTAAGCCAACCCCAATTAAATGTTGTCTTTTATAAAACTTGCATTGGTCATGGTGTCTGTTCACAGCAGTGAAACCCTAACTAAGACACATATAATAAATAAATACATCTTAAAAAAAAAGAAGTCCAAGTTCTCCTTAAAAATCCAAAGTTTCTTAAGTGTGTGTTCCTATAAAGTAAAGTAAAGTAAAGTAAAGTAAAGTAAAGTAAAGTAAAGTAAAGTAAAGTAAAGTAAAGTAAAGTAAAGTAAAGTAAAGACATTATATGGTTTCTTGTTGCAAAAGGGAGAAACCAGGACACAAAATCAGATTTATAAAAAAATCTAACCACTGGAACTCAGTATCCAGTGTCTAGGACTCATTCCTGATCTTCTGGGCCCCAAATGGGTTGAACAAACCTGCCTCTCCAGTTCCGCCATATGTATCACACACATGACTTCTCTCGTAGGCTCAGACCATCTCCCCTCAACACCTGCCGCTGCCCTTAGAAGACGGTCCATGGGCCCAGTATCTCCAATATCCTGGAGTCTCCACTGCACTGAAGCTGCACTGTCACCAGCCTCATGGCCTTTAAAGACCCTGACTAAGGCACATCGCACCAAGCCTCAGCCTCCCTCCATGACCCCTTCAATTCTTCAGCTTTCATGCTACCCAAAACCACCGTCATATTTTAGAGATTTTATATGTTACTAAGTTTTGCTTCTAGCTTTAAATACAGCCTTAGCTACCTCTGGACCACATTTTCAGTGAGACTCTGAAGCAATACTTACCAGAAGATTTCACATCAGTGATGCTTTTTTTTTTTTATTGATCATAGCTGATTCTTCACACTCAATTAACAGGCTCCATTGTCCCAGTAAAGCAATGGTTTCACTTCTAGAGATTCTTAATATCATAGGTAAAGCCCTAGTGGAACCTTCATTTCCCTCTGAAACTTCAAAAAACTAGAATTTGTTTTCTGTGTTGCTCTCAGCATTATTTTCCAAGTTTTCTATCATAGCTCATTAAACTTTAAGTACTGCATGGCTTTTCCAGATCAACATTTCAAATACTTTCACAATCATTCCTCCAAAAACACAAAGGTCAGGCTCATCATAGGAACACCCCACTCCTTGTAATAAGTTCTATTCTAGCTTGTTTGATCTTCCTATAATAAACACCTTGACCAAAACCATTTTGGTGTTTGAGTTGGGAGGCATGCAAGGGTATTTCAACATGCAGATTATAGTCCATTATTGAGGAAATCCAGGGCAGGAAATCAGGTAGAAATTGAAGCAGAGATCATGGAGTAATAACACTCACTCCCTGTAGCTTGTTCTTCTGGCTTTCTCTTTTCCATTTTTTAAAAATTTATTCCTATCTAGGAATGGGACCACCTACAGTGGGCTGGGTCCTGCTACATCGATTAGCAATTAAGAAAATGCCCACAGACATGCCTACAGGCCGATATGTTTGAAGAAGACCCCAACTGAGACTCCCTCAGATAACTCTGGGCTGTGTCAAGTTGACAGCTGAAGCGAAGTGGGAGCCTTCCCCACCATTAGGCCACAGTACTCTGAGATGCTGGAGAAACTTTGCTACATGATACAGGACTGTCGTGGCTTTGGGACTAGAATGTTTAGGAAGAGTCATGGCAGGAGCTCAGCAAAGTCCTCTTTCTTGCTCTTTAGGAACCATGGATAGCCTAGTAGTTCCTAGAACCCGTGAACATCCTGACTCATCAGGGCTGGAAGAGCCACGGGGATTAATGTAGTCTTTAATTATGTTGACCACCAATAGGATGCATAACTTAGTGCAGAAAGAGGAAGGGCGTGTGTGAAGACTCTACTCTCTGCTTGGTAGACTTGGCAGCTTTGCTATTAGGTCCTCCTAGTCCTCGCCCTCCCCTCCTCTCTGACTGGGCACACCCTGAGGCTCCTTCTCAGCGGACCTGAGCTTTAATTAGAGTTAAAATCTCCTGTGGGAATAGTGTATTGATAATATAAATAATTTAGATATTGATGCCCCAAGATGGCTTGATGTTAAAAGCTCTTTCAGGGCATTTCTTCAGTTTGGTTGCTTTAATGGCAGATTTAATGAACTCTAAAATTATATTTTATTCATTATATATATGCACTTGCCATTTGCTGCTCTAATGTCTCTATCTACGTATCTATCTAACTATCCATCCATCAATCCATCTATATTCTATCAGTCATCTGTATCTACAATGCCTTCATTCCTAACTATGTATCTATATATCTACGAATCTATGACTCTATCTATCTATCTATCTATCTATCTATCTATCTATCTATCTATTTATCTGTCTGTCTATCTCTCATTTATCTATCATTTGTACCTATCTATGAATGGTAGCTCTTTGACTATTAACTATCTAACAAAATCTGTCATCTATCTATAGATCTAATATAATATCTAGAACATCTACCTATCACTCACCTAGCTATTATCTTATTAAAGAATCTATCAATCATCTATTCATTATGTGTTTATGTATCATATCTATCACTTATAGCTATCATTTATCACACATATCAATCCTCCTTATTAGCTATCCTATTCATTATTAGTAATATCCACACATCTACCCATATACCTATCCATATCCACCCTTGGCTGTTAGCTGCCTGGAAGAGCCTTTGGTCTGCTTCCTGCAGTAGCTCAGGCTCTACCGCCTAGCAGGTTCTGGGTAAATATTGCTCAATTGTGGAAAGAATCATCTATGCATAATTGTCATGTAAGGAGTCAGTGGCATCAGAAACCATAGGCACCGTTTCTGGCTGTTCTCCTTCCCCTTTATGAAAAAGCTGGGGATACTGTCTTCATGGTAGAGGAAGAACCCCAGCAGTAGCTAGGGAGGTACAAATGGTTGTTAGAAATAACGTGGGCATCCGAGGGAAATGAGAACGGATGAGCAGTTCTCTATTATTTCCTGTTTGCCGGCAACTTTCAAATACCAGAGATTTTTGGCCGTGTCCTTGAAGACTTAAAGTCTAAAATGACTATGAAACAAGGGAAGTGCTGTAAGACTGTTTCACCACCTGTTTGAGTTTGGAGGGCTGATATTCATACTTCTGTGTCTGGGGATGGAGGAGGGTTGGCTCCGTGGCTCCCTCACACCCAAACATGCAGGTGTTCAGATCCCTTACATGCAACGGCACAGTCTTTGCATATCCTTGAGATGATGTATCTCACCTAGTTCAATACCAAGGCCATATGAATGGTTGTCATGGTACCTGTCTTGCTTGGGGAAGGGTGACGTAGTAGTAGAGAAGCAATTGCAGTGCTTCGATCTGTGGTTGATTCTGTGGATGTGGAGCCCATGGAGTTGGAGGGCTGTTGTACAATAGCCTCCCTGACCTCAGATTCAGTGTCCTGTAGCTTGAAAATAGTACACGGAAAATTCCAGAAATGAACAGTTACTGCATTTTAAATGGGTGTTATTGCAGTGTATTACTATGATTATTCTACTTTATTCAGTGCTAATTTCTTGTTGTTCCTACTTTATAAATTAAACTGTATAAGCATGCATGATCTATGTAGGCTTTAGTATTACCTGTAGCTTAAGGCATTGACTGGGAGGGTGTTAGAAGAGTACTTTTGTAGATTATGGGGAATGAAGGTACCACTATGGTTTAGGACTGTAGAAAAGTATACTTCTATAGTTCTGAAGCCACGAATTTAAGAGCAAGCAATCAGCATGCCATGATCTATTAAACTATAGAAAACCCTTCCCAACTTCTTCCAGCTCTAGGTGAAGCCAGTGTCCCTTATAGCCTCTTGGTTTATAGTCCTGTGACTTCATCTGTACCCGGGTCCACACATGACCTCTTCTGTGTGTCTTCATGTCTTCTTTCTGAGTGTGCCTCTCCTTGTATCTCTGGTTCTTTCCATATGAACCACCAGTCATGCTGATTCCCTAAGATTTACCAACGATCTCATCTTAACACCTGTAAAGACTCTGATCCCACCCAGTATCTCATTTACAAGAACTAAGGGATGAGTCCTCAATTTAATGTCCACATAGTGGACACAGTCCGAGCCATGGCCCTCTGCTAGCACTCATCTGAGAGGACTACTGGACATGCTCAAATGATCATGTTGGTTTTCCTAGTTGATACTTGACTGGATTGAGCTCTTGTTTTCTAAGGACCCATTGTGACTGCTTTGCTCAGTGCTCCATCTGACTGATGTCAATGAGAATAGATGACCCTCAAACTCCACTAGGGTTGTATTCTGCTGGACACATGCTGAAAGGTGTGTTGAAAATGCACTGAATATATTTATCTGACTGAATGTCCTAGTATAGCAACAATATGACCGGCAGCACCCTGTCATGAAAAGTGTTGGCGGCTTCCATCTTTATTGTCAGAATGTGCGGTGTGAGGGATCTTCTTTTGTCCAGTTTTCTGAGCGACAGAATTTATTACCATATACCACTAGCCAGGAAAGAAATGTCAGGAAGATTCGTTTTAAGTTGGGGGTCAGTGTGGTGGCAGGTTTGCTGTGGGAAAACTGAGTGTCCTGGTCTGTAATTAGTAGAATTAGTTTTCAGTCTGACTTGGCTCTATCTACCTGTGTGGGTTTTGAAAGGCCTTCTTCTCCAAGTCTGGACCTTAGTTCCTCCACCTATGAGTCTAGAAGAGGGAGGGAAATGAGTCTAGAAGAGGGAGGGAGGGAGGGAGGGAGGGAGGGAGGGAGGGAGGGAGGGAGGGAGGGAGAGAGTGAGAGAGAGAGAGAGAGAGAGAGAGAGAGATACACATACACATATACATACACATACATAGACAGAGACAGACAGAGCGAGACAGAGACACACACACAGAGGGAGAGAGAGAGAGAGAGAGAGAGAGAGAGAGAGAGAGAGAGAGAGAGAAAGAGAGACATACACATACACAGAGACAGAGACACACACACACATACACACATACACACACACACACACACACACACAGAGAGAGAGAGAGAGAGAGAGAGAGAGAGAGAGAGAGAGAGAGAGAGAGAAACTCTTAGGTCAGTTTCAGCTCATCAGGATCAACAGAACTGCGAATGAAGGAAAAGACACATTCCCTAAAATCTTTTTAAGGCCGCTATTAGTTTTCACACTTGAAACCCATATGTTGGTTCATAGAGCCGTACAATCCAAATGGAAGGACTATCTTGGGTTCTTTGCCTGGCTTCCAAAGCATGAATTCATTCACAGAATATATCAGTCAAAATCCAAACGCCAATCAAGATCCAAAAGGAACAGCAGTCTTCCGCATCTAGTTACAAAACTAACCAAGCGACACGGTCTCACTGGAATGGACTCCTAGGCAGCATGGTGGGGTGAACATTGGAGGAGGCCACACGCACAGATGCTGTGAGTCTGCGGTCCAGATGTTCCAGGAGCTGTGACCACACTGCTCAAGCCTCTGGGGCTCGCGCTGCCCAACAGGAGCTCCAAGAGGAGACTTCTACTGGCTTTGTCAACAAACTCATGAGGCCTCTGAGGCTCCCAGGCAGCTAAGCAGCAGATGGAGGATGTGTTCCTACACAGGTTGGCCTCCAGCTCTAGAGGAAATGCACGTGTGAAATGCCATCACTGTGGGCCTCTCTCCTTCTTCACCCTCCTGAGACTTCCTGTCAGCATGTATTCTGTTCCTACCTTTCCCAGCCCACCTTCTGGGCCTCTTCCGTGGCTCCTCGGGAGGAGCTGAGAAGCGCTAAGAGTCTGCTGTGGCATGGAGGTTGAAAATGGGTGATGGCAGCCTGTCTTTCCAGCTTCATCCAGCAGACAGGTTGCTCTGAGAGCCTCTCTCTCTGGGCTGCACAACTGAAGAAATTTTCTGTTGTACAGAGACTCCCTGGGAGTTTTAACAGAAAAGCAAAGATAACGTGTTTGCTTGCCTGGTTTGAGTGAGCGTCTCCCCCATCCATGTGTACCCCACAGAAGGGCCTCCTTTCATGACTTAATTTATTTTTATTATTATGTTCAATTATTTGTTTATTATATTTCATCCACCTGGGCTAACATAAACGAGAAAGGTTCGCATGCACCTAATTCTTATACAATTCCACTGCAGACAAATTGTCGAATGTAATACAAATGAAACTCATGCTGGCATTATTGGTAAGCTGACACTTGGAGAAGGGAAAGCCCAAAGAAGTCCCTTTGCACGACCACTTGTTATTGCGACTTATTAAGTATAAGTATAAAATGATTATCATGGATGATAAGCATAAAATGATTATCACCCTGTAAAAAAGCATCCCCCAAATCCTTCTTTAGATATTGACCACTACCCTCAGGCCTGAGGGAGAGCCGCTCATCAGTGCACACCAAGCCTAAATCCAAATAGCATATCTGCCCCAGAGACAAACATGGCTGCCGATGCCGAGTTTGACACACATCGGTACTGTGAGATGAACCTCGGTTCTCCTTCACTTTCCTCCCCTTTAAACAACTGCAAAGTGTTTGTTTATACGCTACTTACAAATGAAGAATGGGGTTCTGTTATTTATCCACTAGTCCCTAAGATAATAATAATAATAATACAGATTCATGGGCCTGGATCCAAGATGAAGGGTGATTTTATGGGACATTAGGAAAGAAACACTGTTGCCAATTAAAATGTGAAACATCACCAATTATAAAACACGGGGAAAAAAAAAGCACGCCGGAATCAAGTCTACAGAGTAACGTTGGCAAATATTTGTAGAGCTAGCGTTTTTTCGAGTGTTTATGTACAGTAATTCATTTAATCCTTGCTGTACCAGTGAGGAAATGGATCAGCCAGAGGAGGCTAGATTTTCTACAGTGACAAACACCCCCCCAAATCTCCATGGCTTAACTCAACAAATGTTTATTTCTTGTGCATGTTAAGTCATTTGTGGGTCTGGGCAATGGTCCAGGCCTGTGCAAATGAAGGCAGGCTCTGCTTTCTAGGCTGTTTCTAACTCATATCTCCTCCGAATCATTTCTGCTTCCATGATTACCTTCCTAGGAAAAGGGAATCTGCAGAATTCGGTGCCAGTTCTTAAACATTCCTCTCTCAAGGTAACTGCAAGGCCTATCTATGGATATTTGATTGGCCAAACCTCTTCCTAGGGCCACACCCACCTTCCAAGGATGTGTACCCGGAAAGAACAGACCAGAAGTCTTGCTCTGAATAATCTTTGAAGTCGATTCTTCTTTCTGCATGGTTGGGGGGAATGGAACTGTGGGATGAGCAGTTTATCAAGGCCCACAGCTTCTCGGACCTGGAGCCCGTGTGCTGAGAGACACTGGCTTCTGCTTCCCACTGGAAGGTAGGGGAGCCCTCACTGGATTTCATGCCATCAAACAACATCTACTAAAAAATCCAAGGAACAAAACCTCTCATATTTAGTATACCAAATTATTATGGGGAATTATCAGTGGAGAATAGAAATTTGAGGCTGGGTGTGGTGGCACATGGCTTTAAGACTGTCAGGAAGAAGAGGAAGAAGAAGGAAGAGGAGAAGGAAGAGAAGGAGAAGGAGGAGAAGGAGGAGGAGAAGAAGGAAAAGAAGAGGGAGAGGAGGAGTAAGAAGAGGAGGAGGAGGAGAAGGAGGAAGAGATGGAAGAGGAGGAGGGGGAGGAGGAGGAGGAAGAGGTGGAGGAGAAGGAGGAGGAGGAGGAAGAGGAGGAAGAGGAGGGGGAGGGGGAGGAGGAAGAGAAGGAAGAGGAGGAGGAGAAGGAGGAGGAGGAGGAGGAGGAGGAGGAGGAGGAGGAGGAGGAGGAGGAGGAGGAGGAGGATATCTGAAGTTTGAAGCCAGCCTGGTTTACATAGCAAAAACAAAAATTTTATTTTGAAAATATTGAGTAAAAGAAGGGTCCACTTGAGGTCAACAGTTTTTGTCATCCATCTCAATGGTTTGGCCTCAATAATATTTTTTTTCTAGTTTTGAATTTGTTTTGTTTTGTTTTGTTTTGTTTTGAGACACAGTCTCTACACAGCCCCTAGGATCCCGGAACTCACCATGTAGACCAGGCTGACCTTGTTCTTCCAGACCTCCTTCTGACTCTGCCAACAGAGTGTTGGGATTAAAGGCAAGTGTCACAGTGATGGTTTGTCTGTGCTTGGCCCAGGGAGTAGCACTAATTAGGAGGTGTGGCCCTGTCGGAGTAGGTGTGCCACTGTGGGTGTGGGCTTTAACACCCTCATCCTAGCTGCCTGGAAGTCAGTATTATGCTAGCAGCCTTCAGATGAAGATGTAGAACTCTCAGCTCCTCTTGCACCCTGCCTGCCTAGCTGCTACCATGTTCCCACCTTGATGATAATGGACTGAACCTCTGATCCTGTAAGCCAGCCCCAATTAAATGTTGTCCTTCTAAGAGTTGCTTTGGTCATGGTGTCTGTTCACAGCAGTAAAACCCTGACTATTGCAGCCACCATGCCTGCCATATTTTATCATTTCTTGAGGTTTTCTAATTAAGACCCAAAGCTGAAAAATAATCTTAGAACCAGCATTTCTATCCCCAAGATGGATTGCTGCACTTCAGTTTGGAGCACATGGCTTAGGCAGTTTTAAATCGAGGCATTGAGAACCTCAGAACTCTACCCAGGCAGCCAGCCTACCCACTGTGCTCTCTCCATTTTTCAAACATTGTTATTAATTAATTACTGGTTTCTAAAACGTGCACAGAAGACTGAAGGCAGGGGACTGTCAAAACTGCTGAGGAGAAAAAAAGGTATTTCTTGTTTGCTTCGTATTTCCAACCGCAGATCAGTGCGGCCTTCTTAGAGAAGCCTCAGGTTTGGTCTAGATTGCTTTAGAGCATGTGATACCTCAAACTCATGACCCAGCTGAATGACATACAGTAGTTCTTTTTGGCTCTAAGTGCTCCATCTCCATGTTTCTCACTTAAGCATTTTATTGAAGGGTACTAAGTAAAAGAAGGTATGGGGCTAGAGAGATGGCTCAGCAGTTAAGAGCACTGACTACTCTTCCAGAGGTTCTGAGTTCAAATCCCAGCAACCACATAGTGGCACACAACCATCTGTAATGGGATCTGATGCCCTCTTCTGGTGTGTCTGAAGACAGCTACAGTGTACTCACATATAATAAATGAATAAATCTTTAAGAAAAAAAGATGTGAAGTTCCTACCTGTCAGAAAGATCCTGTAGAGCAGTAGGGACAGTTAAAGTAGGAATAACAGCTGGAGAGACAGAGCCGGTCCCAGGGCAGTGCTAAACTGCTGGGGATACTTCCATGCCATCTTAAGATCAGTAAGTTCTTGCTCTAGGCATGCCATTGTCTTGATTTCTACCCATAAAGTCACACCTATCACGCCACAAACCCAAGGTGTTGCCTTGCAGTCTATCAAAAACATGCTACGATGACTTGGGGAGATTTCCCGACTGGAGAGAATGTCCCCACATACTAGATGGCCATGGCCATGGTCAGGGGTTCAAGCTAATGGGTGAGGTTAAACCTCTGGGAAAAGAGAAGCCCAGAGGATGGTATCTCTCTGGGGTAGAAGGACTTGCATGTAAAGATGGTGACATTGTGACCCCCATCCTATGGCTCTATTACCAAGAGAAGTTCATCTCTGTTCCTATAAGTGAGGTGGGGGCAGAGAGCCAGATTGGTAATTTTAATGTCTTTTGAGAGCCTACAGTGTACTAATTGAAATTCCCCAGCTCCTTTAAGTTCTCATGGGTAGGTTGTACGGTCAAGGGAGCTAAGTCATAAAAAAGGGTACATGAATTGTTCCAGAACAAACAGACATCCAGTGTCGCCCTTCAAAAGACCAACTGTTTGTATTGACAATTTTCAAAATATCATAGTTTTCAATAAAAGTGTGCTGGTGCATTATGTATGTATAAACACACATGTATTGTGCTGGATATTCCTGGTTATCAACTCGGCTATATCTGGAATGAACTCTGACCTGGAGCTTGGCTTGGCGATCTTGAGCCATAGTGGCTATGAATCCTAGAAGCTTAAGACAGAGAGATCTCTGAGTTCAAGGTCATCTGACACAAAGCAAGTCCCAGATCTAGGCATGGTGGCACACACCTTTATCTTTTTTTGTTTGTTTGTTTTTTGAGACAAAAAGCTACACAGGTGCTTCTCTGTGTAGCTTAGCTCTGGCTGTCCTGGAACTTACTCTGTAGACCAGGCTGGCCTTGAACTCAGAAATCACCTGCCTCTGCCTCCCAAGTGCTGGTATTAAAGGCATGCACCCCCATTGCCTGGCGGCATACTCCTTTAATCTGGGCCACACCTTCTGCTGGAGACCTCCGTAAGGACATTGGAAGAAGGAAGATTCACTCTGTCTTCTTGGACTGCTTGCCTTGTGGCACTGAGCAACTGCTAGATCCTTGGACTTCCATTCACAGCTGCTGCTGACCATTGTTGGGAGTTGGACTACTGCAAGTCATCAACAAATTCCTTTACTATACAGAGACTACCCGTAAGTTCCATGACTCTAGAGAACCCTGAATAATACACGCATGTATATGCATACACACAACCCACTCATTCCTTTGTTAGTCATTCATCCTGTAGAGTTCTAGGTAAAGATATGAATATGCTGGAAAACATTCCTTAGGGAGACTGAATTTTGTTAAGGATCCGTGATTATGACTATGATCAAAATGACTGGGCTGACTCCATGATCTGCTGTGATAGGCTGGCCTGGAAAATCAGGTACAAGGACGAGGCTCACTGGACAATGATGGGCACATCTTTTGTCCAATGGGAGTTCTGCAGATTGTAGGTAGGGGCAGAGGGAGGAGGAGTGGTCCTTACGGGATATGGCCTGCACACGGAGAGGAGGAGAACACGGCAGAAGGTGGCCAACATAGAGAGCAGAGCAGAGGCACATGTGACAGACTCCCAGGGAGTTCAGTGACAGTGGGCGCTACTGAATCGCCATGGTGCCGATCAGAATGGACACCACACAGGGATGCAGTGTTATCTCTCCAGCTTCCTACCAATTAGAAGGGGCCTGGGGCTTTATTCTTCATCTCTTTCAGCCTAACAAAATCTGTTCAGATGAGTTTCACCTACCTGCTCTTTCTTCAGCAGGTGCATGGACAGGTCGGTGGAGTCGTGTCCTAGTTCTGAAGATGCGGTACACTTGGCAGGGAGATGAGGAAGAAGCTGTGTGTGCCCACTGGTTGAAGGGCTGCTGGGGCTGGTGTGGGTTCTACATAGAAGGCCTGGCCTTTGCATGGAAGCCTTTCTGTGAGGAGATGAATGGCTGGTCAGCTCAGGAGGTCCCACAGGAAGGGGCTCCAAGTCTCCAGTGGTGTGTTGTTACTCATTGTGAGACTCACATTCATGCCTCGTTTCCTATCGATGATATTGTGACTGTTTTCTTCAGGCACCCCCTTAAATCGGGTAAGATTCTAATCTAGCCACGTCCACATGTAGACCGTTTTCTGGGGACAGGTCAGGCTCTGTCCTTGCATTTAGGAGGCTTCCCCTTGTCTTGTTTCCACATCCTCTTTCAGTTGCT
Organism: Apodemus agrarius; assembly: GCA_964023405.1. Taxonomy (NCBI): domain Eukaryota; kingdom Metazoa; phylum Chordata; class Mammalia; order Rodentia; family Muridae; genus Apodemus; species Apodemus agrarius. The sequence continues at coordinate 41,300,910 of OZ030027.1, forward strand.
ACTTCTGAAAGGGAGTGGAGTCACATAGGGTGAGCCTTGACAGCAGGTACGGGAGAACAGAGGCAGTAGAAGCCCGGGTTTGGGGGCAGGTGTGCTGTTGGAACTGAGCTTGAGGAGAACAGAGATCGGTCGTGTGGAATTCATGGGGGAAGGCATCCATAGGCGTTCCTCTCTCCCTGTTGTGCCCTGTGTCGCACAAATTCAAAATAGAGCAAAGCAGGGATGCTCTCAGAAGTGCCCATGGATAAGGTGAGCCCCTCTGCTGAAGCGGGGGCTCTGTCACACGTAGTTGATACACCCCGTTGCCATGGCAAAGAGCTTCTTAGGTGGCAACGCCTGACCCCTCTGCCTCAGTTACATCTGCATCTTGTAGCATCTGGCAGACCACTGTCAATAAAGACCTTATCAATTGTGAGGCATCAATAGCCACCCCATGGGTTTAACCGCAGGGACAAATATTTGTGAATACCGGCCAGCCACGTTCCCACGATCCCCACCTCGGTCCCGTGAGGCAGCTGGGGCTCTTCTCATTTGCAGATGGAGGGACTGAAGTGCAGCTAGGTTAAATGACTTGCCAGGCTGTGTGTAACTCGATCAATTCATTTATTCAACACATTTTAAACTTTATGAGGAAGGAGCTGCCGTGCTGGAAAGAGTTGAAGTCAAGCATGATAATTGATGGGCAGTCAACACGGGGCTTGGTGGGCCTGGGCACTTCTGCAGTCAGGCTGAACAAGGCCAGCCAGGGGACTGGCTAGGATCAGTCTGAACTGGAACAGTGTGCAGATTTGGAATGTAGAACTAAACGGTGTGTAGGAATATCGATGTACATGTCTGCCTGCGTGTATACGTATATGCATGTATATGTACACACGAGTCTGAATATATGGGTGCACATAAGCACTTCTATGTATGCTAATGTGATACATGTTTGTGTGTATACATGAATTCCTGTATATATGTATATGTATTTACATGCATGTGTGTGTGCATGTATGTGTTCACAGATGCATACATGTATGCATGCATGTGTGCTTACATGCATACATGTGAATGAATGACTATGAAGATACATGTGTGCTTGTGTATATATGAGAATATATGTGCATATGTGTCAGAATGTATGTGTCTTCATGTGTGTAATGTATGTGTACACGTGTGCCTACTTATGTATATGGGTATGCATGTGTGCCTCTGTGTATGTGTGTGTAAGTATGCATATATATATTACCCATACATATGTGTATGCGCAATAGAGGGAGACATGATTGTGGGGTGGGTGCGTGGGGAGCGGGGTGGGAATTCACAAGGTCATCTACCCACATCCTCTCACGAGTGACTACCCTGCAAGAACCCACTGCTTTCTGACTACCACTAAAGCGTCTCTGATCTGCTCACTGGCTAGAATAAACAGGGCCCAGGAAGCATCATGACTGAGATGTTTGGCTTCTTCCTTTGACAGCCTGAACGTTAGCGATGTGATGGGTAGAACTCTGGCCAGCTGAGAGCAAAGCAGACCAAGGAAAAAAAACAATTACCGTGGGTGGACATCAAGCTCTCAGGAACCTCCTGGAAGGCCAAAAGCAGCTACAAATGCAGTACATACAGGGTGGGGGGGAGGGGGTGTTCTCAAAATCGAGTAATAAACTGGAGAAATTGAGACCACTAAGACTCTGCCGTGAGTCACCATGGCGCCTGCCAGCAGCGCTCAAGAGTTACCGCTCTGCACTTTGCGAAGCATATGGAGGGAGCGGATCTTGGCTGGGTTCCAGACATCCAAAAGTTAAATTAATAGGTCCTGCCATGAGGGGTGCTAGCTACTGGCAACTTGGGAATGAGTCCAGGACTATGTTCCTTCTTCGTTTTTCTTAGAGGGGTTTTCTTCCCAGACCCAACCAAAAACGGCGCTGCGTTCAGCCTATTTCTTTGCCCTTTCCCTCGGGGGGTGACTGGCGCTAGCTTGCATCTGGTTTGTGGTTCCGGTCCATTGGGCTCATTCGTTTATTCAGCTGACACGGAGTGGGTGGCAACAGTGTGACTGCAGGGAAATAGCTGGCATCTCCTCCGGGAGGGTGTTGTGAACCGGTGGGTCTTCGCTCTGGCTGCAGTGTTTGAGCTTCGGCTCTGAACTCCCTCTGCTCACGCTGCACGCTCAGTCCTGATGAGAAGCTGCAGGGTCCGCGGCAGCTCCGAGGGGCCATTCCAGGCTTCGTGTCCTCTCCCTGTAGACCCCTGGGCCAGCACAGCTCACTATGACAGGAGCACTTGAGTGCCGGTGGACTGGAGAGCGGGAGGCGGGGCAGGCTGATGACTTGTTACTAGTTGTATTTTTCTACTTCCTTGGCTTTGGGGAAACAGATGAGGTAATGTGGTTGAGGGAGGACATTTGTTCTAGATAATCTCAGCCCCTGACCCTGCGATTAGGTATCAGAAACACAGAACAAATGGCTGAGGTGCCTATTAACTTATCAAAGCTGATGGTGGCCAGCTGTTCCCAACACTCAGTACTTGTGGCTCCTCCCACCAATGCTCACCCAGACCACGCCCTTCCCACCACTTCTCACCCAGACCACGCCCTCAAGTCTCTCCCTCCAAGGGACCTGGCTTCGCTTACTGAGCCTGATCCTGATATAACTGAGCCGTTGAAGTCATGCCTGTCTCTCGGTCCCAGGGTCTTCTCATGGTCAGCGCCTCTGCCTCCCTGTCTCCTGTCAGGGTAGGTTAGTCTGCTGTCCGTGTCCAGCCTAGACTCTTCGCTCTGCTGGCTTCCTTCCATTTACAGCAAAAATCCCTTTTGCACTTAGGAGGTGATGATGACCTCCTTTTATTTCACTTTTTTATTCACCTGCCTCAGCTACTCCCTCCACACATTTGGAAGGCCTATGTCCATCCATACATTCATAGAAAACGCCCTCTTTTAACAGCCGACAGAGAAGTGTAGATAGCCCTGCCTATAGGTCGTTCTCGATGACTGTTCTGACTTTGTAAAGGAATTTCTGAGAAAGGTGGGCTCTCTGGCGCCAAATATTTCAAGATATCAAATGTCCGTGCTGATGTGATTATAAAAAGATAAAAGAGGGAGAATATGTTCTATGGGAGTGTGGTGAGGTGTGGGGGAAGGGGGCGCCTCAGCAGGCCTGTGCCGAGGCATCCCTTCCCCCTGAGGGAAGTCACACGATGGTATAGTATTGAATACAGTTTGTTCAGGGCATGGGGAGGGGAGTTTAGAGGGTAGTAGAGGCAGAGGAAGGGAGAGAGAGGGAGAGAGTAGAGAAGTAGAGGCCGGCCATAGCCATGAGCACATGGGGTGGGGGTGGGGGAAGAGCCCAAGAGGGCAAGAGAGAGCAAGAGAGGGGAGGGGTCAAGCAGCCCCTCTTATAGTGGGCCAGGCCTACCTGGCTGTTGCCAAGTAACCGGGGGAGGAGCATACCTGCCTGTTGCCAGGTAACTGTGGGGTGGAGTTTAGACCAAATGCTAACATGTGCTGAGTGAAAAAAAAAAAGGACATCATGACAGCTACTAGGTAAGACAGAGGAAAAAGCTTATTATAGATAAAACTTTATTGTAGGCATAGGTGGGGACCAGAGGTAGCAGCTAGAAAGTTACAGGGTCAGGTGGGAGTGGGGTGCATAAGAGAGCAGGGTAGGCACTGAAGGATGCTGGGAGAACGGCTAGGCCAGCTTTGATATGTTAAACGGACGCCTCTCATTTGTCCCAGGGTTTGAGAGTTAACACAAGCACAGGAGAAAAACTGGCCAAATTTCCATCGTGTGAGTGTGATTCCCGGCAGGGCTCTGATCTTCTGGGAAGAATTTGCATACAAGGCAGACAGACACCAACCCGGAGTGGCAAGGGAGGAGGTGGTGTAGACGCAACCAGGCCCAAGGTTAGCACACAGCCCTAGAGCAGAGACCATCCTGTTTCAGAACTGTCTCGTTTTCTATTACAAAGATCTTTACGTACACTTTAAAAGACGTTACCTTTATGATCAGAAGTTAGTCATTTGATAAAATTTGGTGGCATTTTCCTTTACGTCTGACGACAGACTAAAAAATGTAGCAAGTCATCTGGTTTCAGGTCTCTTCTATTTTGAACGCTTACTGACCCCACCTTCCATTCTCATTGTTAATGGCAGTTTATCTTCTTTGTCTTTGACCTATGACTTTTGGGAAAAAATTGAGATTGAATGACTGCTAGGTGAAAAAATTGTGTTGGACCCTCGACTTGAGAGAGAATCTTTTTTTATTTGTCACGTGCCAACAGCTAATCTCGTCCCGTTCATTTCTTAGACCCACCTCTCACAGAGCCGATTTGCTGTGTTGGCGGTGTGGATGGATGGATGCAGCGAATTCCTTCAGTTGGAAGCTATTAGATGTCTTACTTCGTTGTGCTGTTGTGGATTAATCCCGAATAAGCCCCCCCCCCACGCTAACGTAATAGTCACATAAAACCCGCCAACTGTTTCAACTTCCGTTTATCCAGAATTAGCATGCACCGAAGACTTTAGGAGCACATTAAATTTAAAGGCAGGAGACCTCAGTGAACAGCCAGCTGGGTTTGGCTGCCAAGTACTTTTAGCAAAATTGCTTTTTTCCTGGGTCACCTTGCAACATTTTCTTTTTGAAGATGGTCGGCGTCCGTCCATTTCTCGTTTTTTGGAAGTGTGCCTCATTATGCAGAAAGACTCAAATTAGTGTAATGACCAAGAAAAAAAAAAAACACAACACCAAGGCGCTCTGCATTTGTGCCCTTCAGTCCCTCTTCCCAGAAGTGGAAGGCAACACAGACGCCACTGCATTTCCCTCTTCTCATTTAAGGAGCGGGGCTTGCTTGCAGTCCCAGCCTGTCCGCCTCCGCAGACCTACCGCATTGTAAAAACAGCTCCGTGGATATTACTGGGCATCTGAGTGGGTTTTAGTCTGTGTCTTAGATAGGTGGGGTGGCAGGGTTTCCAGTTTGCTGCCTTAAATGTGTATTGTAACCTGCAATGAACGTGCAACTTGTGATGAGGTGTTTTTAAGACAGATTTCTTGCGCGGAGAAATCGTTTTCTTTGGTCCACAAGCGAGCGAGGTCTTTGTTGGAGGGGATGTCAGAGTGATGGGGGAGTGGCGGTTGCCCGTGCTGGTCCCAGCCTCACATTGGCCTCTTCCAGTGGATCTGTATTTCCCTCCCACTTGCTGCACAGTAGTTTAGACAAATGTCCACAATGAGACTGTCCCTGTGGGCCCCAGGATGGCTCTGAATGTGGCTTAGACACGGAACTGCAAACCTACTTAAAACAGTGTAAGGCATTTTAGTGATGCGTTTATTTATTTTAGCTCGAGTTCATGGTTTTTCCGGGCGAGCTCTGCGGGTGTGTCACGGAGATGGCCTAAGGTTGACTCTTCGGGGCCTGCTGTCTGCAGTCATATCACACAACACGTCCCATTATCCCCTTTCTTCTAAACCAGTGTCCTCCACTGGGGCAATGTTATCCTCAAGGGACATTTGATGATTTCTGGAGACAGTTTATGTTGTCCTCAAGTTAGCATGGGGTGGGAGGGCGCGGCTGCGGCGGTGGCGGTGGAGGCGTGCGCAGGAACCAGGGATGCTGTAAGCATAGTCTGGCTGTTGATCCAGAAATCTCAGTCGTTTGCTCTCTTAGTTAGAGTTTCTATTGCTGTGAAGAGACACCATGACCACAGTAACTCTTTTAAAAGAAAACATTTAATTAGGGCTGACTTAACAGTTCAGAGGTTTAGTCTATTTTCATCATGACAGAAAGCATGGCGGATGTGATGCTGGCAGTGGAGCTGAGAGCTCTACATCTTGATCCAACGGCAGCCGGAAGTCAAGGGAGACGCACTGAGATCTCGAAGCCCACCCCCTAGTGACACACTTCTGGTAACCAAGCCACGCCTACTCCAACAGGGCCACACTTCCTAATAATACCACTCCCTGTGAACTTGTGGGGACCATTTTATTTTTTTTTGTCAAAATACCACATACGTTTATAGAGTTTGGAGATGGGGCCCTTTGTGAAGTGGGATGAGGGAAGAGATTCCTATGGTGATATTGGTGGCTTCATAAGACCAAGAGAGAGATGATCTGGTGCACTTGCTGTGTCTCAGGTGTGAAATGCCTTGACCATAAGACTCGGGGAAAGGACTGGGGGTTGCGGGGGTGGGTAGGCAAAGACCCTCAATAGACGTTAGCACCCTGATATTGGACTTTGAAGTCTTCAATACTGTGGGCTAGAGCTATCTCTATTCTTTATAAACTTCCATTCTGTAATCTTCAGTTAGTGTCAAAAAAAAAAAAAAAATGGACTAAGACACCAATACACAGGACGGTCCCTGCCTCCAACAGCCTGGTTTCCAGGGCAATGGTGCTGCCATCGAGAAATCTGCCTTTACTCTTTCCCTTCCCACAAGTAGATGGAGAAAGGTCTTCAAATCTGAGCCACTCAGCTATGGGACATCAGGGACTCAGAGAAGTTCCGGGTGCATATTAGATTCAAGTTGAAGTCGATTGTGGGAGCCAGACTGTGTGGTAAGACCCCATGTCATGCCCACCAACAAAGCAAAACCATCTTCCACGTGAAAAAGTCAAGGTCACCCCTGCCAGTGCTACCGACGGGGCCTCTTAAGGATAATTCCTGAGTACGTATAGTATGAGTACGGGGTCTTGATGGCCAGTGTCCTCTACAGATGGGCATCCATGATGCAGAACACAAGTTGTTTTAAGTGAAATTCTATAAGCTGTCCACTTTCTTCCCAAAGAGTGGTATCTCTTGGGAACCTGTTTTAGTGGAAGCCACAGCTGCAGCCAGCTGTGACGGAAGGGACTCAAGGACGTGGGGAAGGGACAGGCCATGCCAAGACATGGCAAGACTGAGCCTGTCCTTTCCCAGAAGTCCTTGAATCACTGGAGACGGCAGAGCCCATCTCCTGGCTACCATCTTCCTAGGCCTTGGAGACCTCCGAGTGAAGAGCTGAGGGGCCCAGGTAGTAGCCTCAAAGCTGCTGTACTAGGAAAACCCCTAAAGGACCTCTTCCCTTCCCCCAGCTTCCTGTGTGAAGAACCGAGAAGGCAGAGTGTAGGAGACAATGTGAACCTTTCTTTGCCTATGGGGACAAATAGATTTTTCCATTCTCCAGCGATTCTTTCTTTGTCCTTTTTCTAATCAAAGGTGATTTTTCTTATGAGGTCCTGGGGGAACCTGTGAGTGACTATTTATATCCCCCTATGGTGAATTTCCATTGATTACTTTATTAAAAGCCAGAACTCATCCCTTCGCGCCTATCTTGCCCTGTTTAGGAATCCATGAAATAAGTTTCTTTGGGGCACAGTTTCTGAACTGTGAGTCATGGCCCCATATGGGGTTGTGTAACTGAGTGTTAGGGAATCACACACAAAAATGGAAATGGGTTCAGAATTTACGACCATCCGAAATTAGAAGTCTTCTGGCAGTTGTGTTGCATTGTGTTGTGTTGTGTGTTGTCACTGCAGCTTGGGTTTTGAACACACAAACTACAGTACACTTTGTACTGTGCATAGTGTCAAACCACACAACCCCAGCAAATGCTGCCTGAGGCCTCCCTGCTAGGGGTCAAGGCTCAGTGAGTGCTGTGAACTGCAGGGTCCGCGGTTCCTAACAGGGCTTTCCATTCTTAATTAACCATAATGGCTTAGTTGCAGAGAACAGAAGTTATCAGTAGTCACCATCATCGTTCCTTGGCATGTAAGTGTAAAATTAGTGGATCTTTGGGTTGTAGTGCATTGCAATGTCTGGGTGTAACAATCGCCAGTTTGAATGGCCGGCTTGAGTTTCAGACAAACAAACAAACATTACATTTTGGGATTAGAGCAGAATTCCAAACCAATCTGAAATGGCCCGAAACATACTTCTAACACTGTACTTTGTAGTTGCGAATTGGCAGCAAAATACTGAGAAAAACTCTGAGAAACCCTGAATGTGCTTCCTCTCCGTCCTACAGTGGCAAATATTCCCCGTATTTAATTCTTTTTGCAAGAATAAGCAAATCCATCTCATTAGTATAGACGTTTTCTTTTGTCTTTACCAAACGACGAAAGGATGTATATATCAAAGAACGACATTAAATTTTCTTTATGACTTATTCACAGTAAGTGATTTGTCAACCTATTTTTCATACCTGTACACATGGATAGAGTGTGAATTTCTTATGCTGAGAGATTGAGGGTACTATGAGCTGAAATTTAAAGAAAAACTAGAGTCCCAGGAATTAAGTACCTGTAGCATTTGAAACTGTAGAGGTTCCTGTTTATGGAAAATGTGCCATGGGCAGTGACTGGTTGGCTTCTTCCACTGGTAAGGAGGGAAGGTCTGTGCTTTGGATTGAAGCCCTTGCTGAAAAGAGAGATACGGAAGCTTCTGATCGTCCTTTGCTGGTGCCCTTGCTCTCCATTCACTGAGCTCTGTTGGAATCTTCTTTGTCCCCTGTGTGGAATCAATCTGTTCTCTGAGTCCAGGACTAATTGTCCTCAGAGATTCAGCCCATGGAGCATGGAGATGGGGTGGACAGAAAATGGCCCCCAGGACACCAACTTCCACTAGAGTTGCACAGACAAGTGGTTCTGTCACCTTTGGGCTAGGAGTCTCCTCTGAGGAGTGAGAAGGACATGGTGGGGTCTACAGAGTTGGAGCAAGAAGTGGCCAGCTGGTGTCCGGACCTCTGGAAATGTGACGTGAGCTCGATTTCCTGTTATCTTCCTCTTCCTCCCCCTCCCCTTCCTCCTTCTCTTTCCTCTTCCTTTTCCTCCTTCTCCATCTCTCCTTCCTCCTTTTCCTCTTTTACCAGCACAAGGACATCTAGCCACAGACGAGATCAGGCAGTTTATACAGGGTCACCCGCTGGCAGTTCCTATGTCCGGGGTTGGGCCAGACTGCATGACTCAACACTACAGCAACAATGGAAACAAAGCCAAGGTGGCCGTCGGAAGATGAGACCTTGTCAGGTCAGGCCTGTCAATCATCCTTCCTATTTCTCTTATGTCCATTTTCTATGTCTCCTTGTCCAACGGAGATCATCTGGTCAAGGTATTTGCTGCCATATGAAATCCCCATTTTATGAAAGTATAAAGAACATAAAGTATAAAAGTGTCCAACAGAGATCCCACGAGCCCATCCTCTGTCTCACACCTTCAGCAAGTTGTACAAAGTTAGGAACTAAAGACAGTGGACATATTTGTATCTCCCTTCCTTGTGGTCACTCTACAGCACCTCTTTCCTTCCGGCCACTTCTGTAGGTGAGAATGAGTGTGAGGCCCAGGGCCCAGCACACAGCTTCCCAAGCACATCCAAACCAGCCTGTTTCTTTCCCATTTCCTGCCTGCTGCTCTTTGTCTTGGCCCTGGTTTCCTTCAGACCAATCGAGGCCTGGGTCTCGACAATCCCACATTCTCTTCCCTCGGTTTGCAATCTGCAGACTCCAGGTTCTCTCCCAGATGGACCAATGGGATTTGCCTAGAAGCGGTCAGGAGAGTACCCTCCCAGCATGCACACACTCTGGAAGATGCGGTTACAGTTATGCTGTAACACTGACATTAACATTCTTTGCTTTAGAAATAAAAGAAAAAAAAAACCCCAAACAACTCTGGTTCAACAAATTAATTTGTCCGCGGTACCTATTTACCAATGGAGGAAGGCAGCACTGCCTGTCTCCAGACTCCATTTCTTACCTTTGAGGTTTGTTAAGTTCTGGGGAACCACAGGTCCTTGGGGACCACGTCAGCTTGCATCTGTTTATGCACAGGGGTGGGGGGTTGGGGGTGGGGTCGGGGGTGGGGTGGGGTGGTGGTGGTGGTGGGGTCATCCCTAACAAGGCTTCATTCTTCGATGCAAATATCACGGTCGGTGTCGATGGCTCCTTGCTTCTATTTATGTTGGAGCTAAGTTAAAACTCACAGTGTTTGCTACTGTTTCGTGTTTCTTCCTGCGTATTACCACCAGCTATGACTCAGCCCAGCCCTTCTGGCTTCTGGAATAGTCTCTGCTTTGTTAGCCGTATCCAGGTACTGCGAGGTCAACATTCTTGGTCACTCTCCACCCTGTAGCACGCCGTGTGCCATGCACATACATTAATGGAGATAGAGGCAGCCCTGCCTCTGCTGTCAAGGTCCTTTGCTTAGAAGCCAACATGGACTACAGAAAGCTGCCTTGGAATAAAATAGCTTCTTCCCTTCCCCCACTCCTCTTACAGCCCAGGTTGACCTCAAAGTTTTTATGTACCTGAGTCTAGCCTTGAACTATTGGCCCTTTTGTTTTTACCTCCTGAGTTCTGGGATGACAGGCAGGCACCAACATCCCTGACATAAGCACTATCATTTTGACAATTCCCAATGTTTCAAAAAGATTTATTTCAAAGTTCCTGTGAAATGTCATGTTTTGTTGGAAAAAAAATACCAGTATATATATAAATACTTCACCCAATTCTGTCTGATTTAACTACATTTCAGCTAGGGGGTGTATTGGGTCAATCACTCCCCTTTATGTATACTATACTAGTTTACTAGTTTTCTGTGCTTATTAGAAAGTGCGTTTGTGTGTGTCTGTGTCTCTGTGTGTGTATGTCTGTGCATGTCTATTTGTGTCTCTGTATGTGTGTGTCTATTTGTGTCTCTGTATGTGTGTGTCTATTTGTGTCTGTCTATGTGTCCATGTATGTCTCTGTGTGTCTCACTGTGTGTATGTCTATGTCTCTGTGTGTCTGTGTATATATGTATATACCTATCTATGTGTATGTATGTATGTATGTATATATGTGTCTGTGTCTATATGTGTGTATGTATGTGTGTTACTATGTGTCTATGTGTATGTATGTATATGAGTGTGTGTGTGTGTGTGTATCTATGTGTCTATTTGTATGTGTGTGTCTGTCTATGTGTATGGATGTGGTGTCTGTGTGTCTATGTGTGTGTCTGTGTGCTTGTGTGTCTATGTATCTCTGTGTGTGTGTGTGTGTGTGTGTGTGTGTGTGTGTGAGATACAGGCATGACACAGCACATTTGTGGATATCAGAAGACAGCTTTGGGGAGTTAGTTTCCTCATTTAATATGGACCTGGGAATTGAACTCAGTCGTCAAGGCTGGGCGGCAAATACCCTAACCCACTAAAGCATGTCTGTGGCCTGTCTTCTGTCATTTCTAATCTCCCTGTGCAGGTCCTGTACAAGACAGGAGAGCAAAGAGAGCTGTGGACCTCAGTGTCTAACATGGGGAAAGTCTATCTCTGCCTTCTGCTCCCCTGTTCTCTGCAAACTTAGGCAGTTTCCAGGTCCCCGCCTTGTACTCCTGGCTACTGTGACCCCGAGCTCCCTCCACATCCACATGTAGTCTTGTGACCTCTGTGGCCGGCCAGGATATGACCAGCATGCCTGGCATCAACAAGTCACTCTTCTGGTTCCAATGGTCACCTACAGTCTCTGCTTACACACTGTTGCCTGGGCCAGGCTACATGGCCATGACTGATGTCTAGAGTCAGATCCAAGTGGCAAATTCTACTAAGGTCAACTTAGGCTTCTGTACAAAAGAACAAAAAGTCACTGACAACAGGAATGACTCACACCTGGACTTTTGCATCCCACGTGAAGCCAGAAGCTAGGAAGGATGAGATAGAAGGGGCCAGAGGCAAAGGACAGTGAAGGCTTGCTCAGTGGGATGCTGGAGGGGTGGGAATCGAGGGAGGGCATGGGTCCTTTTCCTAGCTGCTTTGACCTGCTGTGCCACGTCGAATGGTCCCCATTCCCCTTTGTCTCAGGGTCCTAATGCGCTGAATAGACACACTAGCACTTCCTGTTGCCAAGGGCCAAAGCATGCTTGGCTCACCTGATACCGGTGAATTCCCCTGAGTATTTGCTTTCTGCTTTGCATCC
>OZ030027.1:41317805-41362805 GCA_964023405.1 Apodemus agrarius
ATTATAGGCGGAGTGGCCAAGAACGTTTAGAAATATGGATAGGAAATTCAATCTGGGAAAATGCTAGTAAGTGCTTAGGGACACTAGAAAATTGGCAGAGTTTCCAGTTGGCAAAATTAATCAAACTATTTTTCAAATGCTTGGGTTCAACAAACTGAAATGAGTTTGCCAGGGTTCCTTTTCTTCTAAATCTTGGCTTCTTTGTTTTGACTAGAATATGATCCATACACTTCTGATTCATTTACACTTAATTCACTAAAAGGCTACTTTTTTGTTGTTGTTGTTGCCACAATCAGAAGTCCGTGGGGCCCAGTTTTTTTTCTTTATAATCCTTCCTAGTCAGGCATGAAGATGTCTAGTGCATTTCAAGATTGTTCTGCTAAAATTCTATCTTACTTATATTTCTCCTATGCTGTATACACTATCATTGCTAATATTAACTGGGAGTAAGACATATTTATAAACACATTTATATGTAAGTATATAATTTAATAAGTCTGTAGATATCTGAACAATGCACAAAACGTTCTTACATAATGATGTAGCATGTTTTGTGTGTTCTGTAAAGTGGCAAGTGTTGGGTATTCAAGATAAACTGTCCTGTGTGGTTCTGACAAATATCGTAGAGCCACAACATTGTGAGGTAGTTACACACCAGACTGTATACTGTGTTAATGGGAAGCAGGGAAAGGAGCTTGAATGCTGTGCCCACAAGGAGCTTGCTGACATCAGGCCTTCTGGGAGGGTGCCTTCCTCATTGGTGCACACCATTAGAGGATGAATAAACTCGTAAGAGTTATGGCTGAGCCAGGTCCAAAGAGCCAACCTACACACCTACCCACCTGGTGAGGATGGAGCAGATAACTTTGGCATTTGGACCATTCATTTCTCCTCCTGCTCCTCTTCCAAGAGGAGGGAACAATTCGGGTGCAACCGAGGTTTTCTATCCAAGTACTGTTCTTTCTGAGAAGAAAGGCAGGCAGACAGACAGACTTCTCTTGTGAGCAGAGTGGGAGCTCATGTAAGTCTTCAGGGGAGGCTGCGTAGGCAACACCAACAGTTTGGGGCTGTGTACATCTCTCCTCACTTGTCCCCATTACCTTTCCTGTCTATCCCCATGAAGTTGTTTCAGGCCTGAAGGGTTTCTTTTCCAACTTAGAGACTGGCAGGGATCAAAGACAGCAAATTAGTTACTGTGTAGATGCCTCCTTCTGACCTGCTTTGGAGGAAGATGGCAGAGACTTTATAAGCCCGAATAAGACGTGGGCAAGGAGGACTCCCTGTGACCACTGTCCACTGTAAGCATTGTGTGTCAGACACATACCATGTTATCATGCTTTAAGGGATATCGCTACCTCAAGGGTCATCTGTCATTATGGTTCAACGGCATAGACTTCAATGGGACACACGGTATGGCATTAGCCATCGGGGACATAACTCTGCTGGCTGTGACTCACAGTCTGCTTTAACACGGTACTCTGTGTTAGCTTTTCAATGACTGTGTCTGAGATGCACCTTCAAGGCCACTTAAGGGAGGGGTAATTTGTTCTGGCTCAATGTCGCAGAGACTCCAGACAGCAGTAGCCTGATTCTCTGTTTCTGGACCCGAGTTCATGTCTAGCATCATGATGCTGGTGTGTGATTGGGGCAGAGCTGTTTACTTCACTCCTTGGCATTCCAATAGACAGAAGTAACAGGAGAGAGCCAGTCAACCCTCTAGTGACCTCTATCTCTCGTTAGAACTCACAGGTGGAACTTTCTAGAACCTCATCAAGTAACGCTGTCAGCTGAGGACCAAGCCTACAACTCGTGAATCTAATGGATCATTTCGTAATCAAATCATGACATGTCCCAACTGCCTCCCATCGTTTCAGTGAGGGCAAATCCACAGTAAGAATTTTAGAGGACTGTGAACATGGGAACGAAAGAAAACAGAACATCAAGTTGGTAGCCTATCTGTCCAGAGACCTTTGACAGTTCTCTGTGTTTGTTTCAGTCGATTGCCTGGTGGTGTCCTTATACAAGAGGGGACTGGGGCACATTTACATAAAACTGGAGTCACGTTGTGCAGGTCGAATCATATTTAATAGTTTTATTTCAGTTTTAGATTTTGCAATTCATTCTTTGAGAATTTCGTAAAGTATGTTTTCAGCTTGCTCTTCTTTCCCATCCTCCATCCTCTACCACCTACAAGATGTGCCCCCCACATTCTCTTTTCCTTTCCTGAAAAAACGAAAACCAAAACGAAAGACAAAAGCCACCAAAAACATGGGGTTGAGTTGGGGTCGGCTATCTACACCGAAGCATGCACTCACCCTAGAGTGGTTGACATACATGGTGTATTGAAGAAAACTGATTTTCTTCCTCCTAGCAGCTATCAATTGCAAATAGCTTCTAGGCTAGGGGTGGGTCTTAGTGTCTGTTTCCTCTTTTCATGCTCAGATTTTGTCTGACTTGAGCTACAGATCTTTATTTTTTTAGGTGATTTTTAAAAATTTATTTATTGAATACCATCTTCATTTACATTGCCAATGGCAAAACCTTTCCCAATTTCCCCCCTCCCCAAAGACCTCCAACCCCTCCTCCCACCCTCTGCTTCTGTGTATATGCCCCACCACCTCCCCACCCTCGATTCCCTTTGTTGGGGCATCTCTTGAGCCTTCACCTGACCAAGAACCACTCCTCCCACTGATGTCCAACAAGGCATTCCTCTGCCACATTTTTGGCTGGAACCCTTGGTTGATGGTTTAGTCCCTGGGAGTCCTGGGGCATCTGGGTGACCCAAATCGTTATTCTTCCCATGGGGCTGTAAACCACTTCAGCTCCTCCAGACCACCCTCCAGATCCTCCATTGGGGACCCCACGCCCAGACTAATGGTTGGCTGCTAGCATCTGCCTCTGTATTTGTAAGGCTCTGGCAGGATCCCTCTGGAGACAACCAAGACATGTTCCTTTTGGCATACACTTCTTGTCCATAGTAGTGTCGGGGTTTGGTGACTGTTAATAGGAAGAATCCCCAGGCAGGGCAATCTCTGGGTGGCCTTTACTTTAGTCTCTGCTCCATACTTTGTCTCCTTTATTGCTCCTGTGAGTATTTTGTTCCCTTTCTCAGAAGAACCAAAGAACCCTCACTTAAGTCCTCCTTCTTCTTGAGCTTCCTGTGCTGGGTGAATTGTAACTTGTTTATTTTGAGCTTTTGGGCTTACATCCACTTATCAGTGAGTGCATACCATGTGTGTTCTTTTGTGATTGGGTTACCTTGCTCAGGATGACACTTTCTAGTTCCATCCATTTGCCTAAGAATTTCATGAATTCATTGTTTTTAGTAGCTGAATATTACTCCATTGTGTATATATCCCACAGTTTCTGTATCCGTTCCTCTGTTGAAGGACATCTGGGCTGTTTCCAGCTTCTGGCTATTATGATAAGGCAGCTATGAACATAGTGGAGCATGTGTCCTTATTACATGTAGGAACATCTTCTGGGTATATGTCCAGAAGTGGTATAGCTGGGTCCTCAGGTAGTACTGTCTAATTTTCTGAGGAGTTGCCAAACTGAGTGGTTTTACCAGCTTGCAATCTCACCAACAATGGAGAAGTGTTCCTTTTTCCCCACATCCTCTCCAGCATCTGCTGTCCCCTGAGTTTTTTTTTCATCTTAGTCGTTCTGACCAGTGTGAGATGGAATCTCAATGTTGTTTTGATTTGCATTCCCCTAATAACTAAGGATGCTGAACATTTCTTTAGGTGTTTTAGAGCCATTTGAGTTTCCTCAGTTGAGAATTCCCTGTTTAGATATGTACCCCAATTTTTAATAGGGTTATTTGATTCTCTGGAGACTAACTTCTTGAGTTCTTTGTATACATTGGATATTAGCCCTCTATCAGATGTAGGATTAGTAAAGATCTTTTCACAATTTGTTGGTTGCCATTTTGTCCCACTGACTATGTCCTTTGCCTTACAGAAGCTTTGCAGTTTTATGAGGTCCCATTTGTCAATTCTTGTTCTTAGTGTATTAAACCATTGATGTTCTGTTCAGGAACTTTTCCCCTGTGCCTACGTGTTCAAGATTCATCCCCACTTTCTCCTCTATCAGCTTCAGTGTGTCTTGTTTTATGTGTAGATCCTTGATCTACTTGGACTTGAGCTTTGTACAAGGACATAAGAATGGGTCAATTTGCATTTTTCTGCTTGCTGACCTTCAGTTGATTCAGCACCATTTGTTAAAAATTCTGTCTTTTTTTTTTCCCACTGGATGTTTTTTGAGCTACAGATCTTGTCCGTGTTGTTACAATTTCTGTGAGTTCATACACGCATCCGCCCTGCTGTGTCTGGAAACACCATTTCCTTGATATTGTACACCACTTCTGGCTCTTTACATTCCCCTCTTCTGTACACATCACTGAAGCTTGAGGAAGGGTGACAGAGACACCCCATAGTGTTACCCCAATGGCTCTCATCTACTGCACACTGTCCAGTTGTAGGTCTCTGTGTTAATTTCCATCTACACCAGGAAACTTCTCTGATGCTGGACGAACAATGCTCTGACAGCCATAGGTCATTAGGAGTTATTTTATTGCTGTTCTCATTTTGCAGAATCAAAGTGGTAGGCTTTTCCCTGAACCCCAATGACCTGTCTAGTCTTAGGTTCTTGGCCTCATTAACAATATCAGGTATGAGTTTCATATCTTCATGTCTCCCCCGCCCCAGGTCTGAGAATACACACACACACACACACACACACACACACACACTTACATTCACACCACTTTTGCACCAGCGGGCATGCCTTGCAGGTATGTCAATATAACATCTCAGTGTGCATAGCTGGGTAAGACTGGCGATTGCTATTGTCCTCTGGTAGTGTATAGAGCATCTTCTAGCACTAAGAACACTACCAGGAAGGTGTAAAGCTTCCAGATTAGCACCATCTAGTTCTTTCTGTGTTCTTTGTCATAACTATGTGGTATCTTCAGCAATAGGGTCTTATGGTTGGGTTGTGGAGGCAATCAATAGCACTGACAACAGCCTGTAGTGTTTACGGTGGTCTGTAGGATTTCTTTCCTGATGCTGCATTTGTCTTAGGAGGCATAGTGAATATTTAAATAAAATTGGACTCACATTGAGTGAGCCGTTTTTTATGCCTTAGTCTTAACCGTTTCCATGCCACAGACTATTTCCCCAATCCTTTAAATGTTTCCTGATTATTTTTATTTTTTTTGACTGACAACTGGTTGTTTTATTTCTGAGGTTGCTCTGAATTTTGCAGTAGTATGGTCATAACAGCGTACATTTTTGGCTTTTTATTAGGAGAACTTCTTAAAGGTGGAGTTGCTGGGGCAGCCGATAGAATACTTGTATGGCGTGTAGAGGTAGATGTATGTACATGTGTGCTTCAATGTTTACCTCAATTTTGTTGTCTACTCAAATATCCTTTATGTTATTTATTTATGTTTACAATAGGATTTGAACCTGAAGCTCACTGGCCAGCTGGCAAGCTCCAAGGATCCTCTTTTTTTCCCCAGTTCTGGGGGGAATACACACACACACACACACACACACACACACACACGCTACACCTGACTTTTTACATGGTACTTGGGATCTGAACTCCGGTCCTCATGGCTGTGTGGTAAGTTCTTCACATACAGAACCTTCTTCCTAGCCACAAGCAGAATAGTTGTAAGTACCTCCTCCAAGTATATATTAAGTTGAAGTAAAAACCTGTGGCACTTTCCCCCATGCTTTTTGAGAATGTTCTCTTCTCTGTGTGCTGCTGACACTGGGCACTGATGCACTTTAGCATAGTTATGTGTTTTGAGTGCTGTTGTTAAGGGCACTGAGATGGTGATGCAGAAGACGGGCCTTACATCAAAGCCAGCAGAGAGTGGTGTCTCTTGTGATGCTCTTCATGTGACTTATGCATGGTCTGTCCTCGGCCATGGTGCTCAATCTACCCTATCTACCTGTCTGTGGTTGCTTTTTGCAGGGGTCTGTGACCAAATTCCAGATGAGGGCCCCAGGAATGTTTCCAGTGTTGACCCCACTTGCATCTCAGACTTGTTTATGCATCAGTCATCTTCCAGCTCTTCCAGGGCTTCCTTTTGGGTGAGCTGGCTGGTTTGGGGGTACCACACTGCATTCATCGTAGAGTTTGGAGGCCCAGGAGGGAGTGGATGAGATCAGGGAATACACCAGATGATGTCCTACCTTGACTCTCAAGTACTCTCATGAAAACTGTGAACCAGAGGCCCTCTGTGAATCTGAAAGCTCTCTCCACTCTATGCCTGAGGCTTGTCTAAAGAAGATACTGGTCTATGCTTCCTAACCTTTGCAGGCCCCGCACTCACTTCTGCTTGGCTGTGGAGAGGAAGGAGACTATACATGTTCCCTTGAGAGGGCCCGTGACGAGGAGAACACTCTGTGTCATGGAGAATAAGCTATCCTCAGAATGAGAGAGATCCAAGATAACTTCAGGAAGAGGATACAACCCAAGTAGCCTATCCAAATACATGTCTACACATCAGTGAAAGTGACATGCAGAATATATTTACTCACAGTGCATCTAAGCACACACATTTATGTGTGGAAATGGCTGTCAGTAAAAGTCTATAGTGGGGAATTCTTCTACTTGGTTCAGTGACTTTATTGGAAGCTGCCTCCTCTAAGCTGCACCCTGGAGAGCCGGGCCCTCCATTTCTCTTGCTTCTCTGGAAGGATTCTTCCCTGTCCTCTCTCACTAGTCATGCAGAGAATCTGCTCAAGTGTGACCTTGAGCACTGGAGCCTGCAGGCCTCTGCTTCTAAACTCCAGACTCTCACACCCCTCCCTCTACCTAGGGCTTCATTCTCCCTCTCTCTTGTCTCCCCTCCTGGCAATAGGATGGTGAGAAGGAAGATATATTGGTTTTTCTCCCTTTATTTCCAAGTATCTGTGCATGGCATACATTCAACACCCTTTCCAAACTTCTGCTCCCCAAGGGTACAGAGGAGAGCACCGAGTTATTTTATCTTTGTGACTCCATGTGAATTATTCACTTGCTGGCTGCTTTATTCTAACTGTCCCATTTCAATTGCCCAATGGGTAAAAGTCCTATAGGAACCCAGAGAAATGGTCTAGGAGGATATTAATGAGAAATATGTAACTTCCTGATAAGTGGAAATTATATTCCTGCTATCTTGAGCTCAAAAGGGCTCTTACCTTATACACACTCTAGCCTTGCTAGTAATTGCCTCTGACTATAGGATTCCAACCCAGGATGATTGGGACACTTGTAAATACTCTGGCCCACCTCAGGAGTTGCAAGTGAACACTGCAGTGTTTCTTGATTTACTGGGACTCCTGTAACTATCTCATAGCCTATCATTTAACAGATGGCATAGAAAGCCTAGAGGAGCAGCCTTTGGTGTGTGTGGCATCTCCTAACAAGAGACATAAAGGGAATTTGTCACGAACACAGGCTAAATGTCATACAACCATAGAAAGTTTCATCTTCGCGGATCACATATACCTTGAGACCTTGAAAACATTTCCATTGTGGTGAGTTAGACATGTCATAAAGCTTGTTGACTATTTATAGCTGTACAATTCAGGAGCATTAAGAACATCCATCCCACGCAGTTGTCCAGAGCCTTTCCAGACTGAATCTCTGTCCCTCCTAAGCAGCAATTCCTCTTCACGCCTCCTCCAGCCCCTGACAGCCATACTGTGCTATCTCTAATCACAGCTGTGGCAACAGGGTATACATGTGACTTTATCTGCCTGATCGAGAAAGTAACTGCTTCCAGTGGTGGGAGAATAATCTAGTGTTAGAAATTGTCACGTCACCTTTCCTGCACGTAGAACCCTGAAGAGGGATGCCGTGAGTCCTGTAAGCTCCAGGAACTGCCTAAGACTTCTAAGTCTTCTTTACTTCTTGAGTCTTCCTCCCAGAAGGATTATTTCAATGTAGAAGAAGCTACAGACAGGCTAGCTGGTGCCTATACCTATTGCTCATCTTCAGAGGGACTTGGATCCTATACCAAGGACACTCTGGGCAGTCAGAGTATCTCATTACCTCATACCCCTAAGCTCTGGAAGGAGAGTGTATTACTAGCCAGGGTTTCCATGACAAACACAGTGGACTAAGTGGTTTTCCCAAGATAAAATTATTCCTCACACTTCAAGAGGTATGGAGGTGTGGGCAGGGCTGGCCCTGGGGAGGTCTACATGGTTGACTTGTAGGTGGCTATTTTCTCTGTGTCCTCACAGGATGTTTGTCCTCTGTGTAGGTATGTCATGACCCCTCATTAGGAGAACAGTAGGGTTAGGGATATCTAAATGGCTCATTTGACTTTATTCACTTTAATATCTTATGCATTCTGTAGAAGGTCTCACTGGGAAGGGGTACAGTTACCCCTGTAGAAGCCTGGATCAAGGTGCTGTCATGGGGCTGCAAGCTTTTAGGTGTAGATGGGATGAGTAAGGAGAAGGGAACTCTGGTGGTTTGAATGAGAAATGTCACCCACAGCTCATGTATGTGTTGGTCCCCAGTTGGTAGTACTATTTAGGGGAGATTACAAAACTTTTGGATGTGAAGATTTGCTGGAGGAAGTCTCTCCCAGTGCCGGGGTGGGTACTTTGAGAATGAATAGCCTCACCCAATTGTAGTTCACTCTGACTGCTTTGAGCAGGTGAGATGCCATCTCTCAGCCTAATCTCAGGCCACCATGCCTGCTCCTCACTGTGCTGCCTCTTCCATGTCTAGAGGGGGCAGAGGTTCACCTGGTGACCCAGCCCTCCCGTATGCACAGGTTCAGCCTTTGTTCCCGATGCCTTCGCAGCAAGGTGATTAGTTAGCACTGCTTGGTGAAGGTTCTGGAATAATTCCCTGTCTATCAAGCAGTGTGGTTCTCCGTCTCGTGTTTGTTCAAAAAGGCTCGGGAGAATGGCATCCAACCAACGGCTTGGAAAGGAGCTCTGAACAGCTGGCGGGAGCTAGTGAGTATTTTCCAACAGTCTAGAACAAACAGAGATTGGATCCTTGTGTGTTCTGGGAGTCCCACAGCCTATCTCTCAGGTCACATGATTAGGTCTTGTGCCCAGAGCCCAAACCCACATGCCCCCACCATCCTTCCTTCACCCGGATGGGACTAGAATCTCCTCCATGCCCGCCTCTCTCTGTCTTTCTCTTGTCTTATTGTTTCACAGTTTTTGACTCTCTATCAGACTTTGTCCAGTGCAAATAGATTCTACATTGGAAATTTTATAAAGAAATCACATTTTTTTTATTGCTTTAGAAACTATTTATGGAGAAGCAAGACAGAAGAAGCTAGGTGTCTTCAGACAATCATTTAATTAATAAGAAAATTGAATGGGAATGATTACATGGATTATTTTCGGTGCAATATTAATTATCTCGCATGCTTAGCAAATTCCTTTTTCAAAGGCAAATGCCAGTCTAGTTCTACCCAAGTTGTGTATGTACAGACATGAGCAACTGTCATGTGAATTGCGTACACATTAGTAAGTTTCACCAGTCTGGGCTATAGGCAGTATTTAAATCAGTTGTATTTGACCTCATCCAAACTGGACGTGAGGAAATTCATTTGAAAGTGGTATGTGGAATGTCTGTCGGACCGAAGACACGAAGACATGGCTTGGTGATGGCTCAGTGGGTAAGAAGACTCATTGCCCAGAACAAGGACCAGAGTTTTGATCCCCTGAACCCATGCAAAAGAGGCCCGTGTGGCTTTGCATAGTGCTGGAGCCCTGGAGCTGTGGGGCACACAGGAGGACAACTGGGCCTTCTGGCCAACTCCAGATCTCAGAACAATGCGGCAAGTGTCTGGCAGGATGCCTTACATCTTCTCTCTGCCTCCAGAAACACTCATGGGTGTGTGTACTGCACACATGTGCACAATACACATACATACACAGACATAACGTACATATACTACATACACGCTCATGTACACCACATATTCACAGAGACACACACACCACACAAATATATCACACATATATGCCATACACACACCACATATACATATACACGAACCGCACATACATATGCATATGTAGTACACACACATACCACATATACATGTACCACACATACATGTACACATATAACACACATACCTCAAAAACTCTATCTTATAAGAACAAGAAAATTGTTTTTTGGTATGTGCATATATGCATGTTTGTGTTTATGTGTGTGGAGGGGCACTTGTGTATGTGGGTACACATGTACATGTGTGTACATATGGATGGAAGAGAAGCTTAAGCTCAGGCGTTATTCTGTGGATATGGTATTTTTGAGACACAGTCTCAGACCTGCAACTCATCAAGTAGGCTAGGCAGACTGTCCTGGGAGCCAATCTCTCTGCCTTCTCAGCTCTGAGATTACAAACTCATACGTCTCACCCAACTTTTTTTTTTTTTTAAAAGCACTCCTTTAAAGGGGCTGCTCTGTACGGGGATTCCAAATCACTTCATTTTAGCCTGGAAACTTGTACAATGGGTCTGAAATAAGAGAATCTTAACCTTTGGAGGGTGTGTCCTCGGCTTGGTTGCAAAATCCACATTCGTTTGGTAAAGCAGGCCTCCTGGGGCCACAGGACAGCCTGGGCTGCTGGCCTTGCCCATGTTCTGCGCAGACACGGAGAGAGTGACTCACAGTGACTTGCACAGATGATCTACGTGCAGAGCTATGCGGGTGCTGTCACTCATCACGGGGAGGCTTGCCAGACTGGTGAGACTATCTCTTATTTTCATGCTGGAAAGTGCTCATGGGGCAGGGATGCTGCCTTTCCTGATTAAAGAGAGAACATATCTGAGGATGACGAAAGACAAGAAGCCACGTACAATTCACTCTGTCACGTTGCGCACTCGGGACTCGGCTTCAAGGGTTCAGTGGTGCAACAGGCTCCTCTGGGCTAGAACCTAAATTCTGCCTCCCAGAAAACAGTAAAAGGGGTACAGGGTCGTGCGCCCCCCCCCCGACTTGATCACTTTCCAAACATCTCTCAACCACCTCCCCAGCAGGGTTGGGGCCCTGAGAGGTGCTGCCAGCTCTGAGATAATCCTGCTCACCCTCTGACTCATTCATCCTTTATAAACTGCAGGACAAATAGGTCAAAGGGTCTTGAGAAGTGTTCATTGAATAACACTCATAGCCAGAGTCTGTACCTAGCACACAGGTGGTGTGTGTGAAAGGAGAGACTCTCTCCTTATCCCTCCTCTCACATGACTTTCTTCCTGTCTGTGTCTGTTCCCACTTGCTGTGATTCTCAGGGGGAGCCCCAGAGTGCGAGTAGGGTGGCAAAGTTGGAGCCCACCCCACCTGGGAGTGAGTTGGGAATACTCCTTCTGAGTGTCTCTGTGGATCCTGAAGCGTGGTCATCTTATATTTTGGAAACAGTTTCCGTCCTGTCTGAACCTTTCTGCATTGTCTGATAATATCTATGCTGCCTTCTTGGCATGTGTGATGATTTGAATAAAAATGGCCTCATAGGGAGTGGCACTATTAGGAGGTGTGGCCTTGTTGGAGGAAGTGTGTCACTGGGGGTGGGGGGGGCAGGGGAGGGCTTTGAGGTATCAAATGCTCAAGCCAGGCCCAATGCACTCTTTTCCTGCTGCCTGCAGATCCAGATGTAGAACTCTCAGCTCCTTCCCAGCGCCATGTCGGCCTGTGTGCTGCCACCATGCTTTCTGGCACGATGATAATGGACTAAGCTTGCGAAACTCTAAGTTAGCCACAGTTAAATGCTTTTTTTTTTTTAAAGTAAGAGTTGCTGTGGTCATGGTGTCTCCATAACAATAGAATTTTGACTAAGAGAGCATGCATCGTTAAGAGCATGCTAGATGGTTCTCTAGATGCTCTCCAGAATTCTAGACTCTGGTTTTACCCAGAGACTTCAGAGCCTGCACACCAGCACCAGTTCTCAGATGAACTTCACCAGAGAGGTGTCAGAACAGAAATTGGAGTAGCTTCCCCATCTTATGGAAATTAAAAAAAAAAAAAAAAACCTGAAGATTTTTTTTTCATGGTACCGAGTTTATAAATAGTCCGAAAATTATCAGGATATTTCTGTTTAAAGATAAGTCATGTGATTCCTTGGTAAGCTACAAAATAAAGCAAATTGCAAGAGACAAAAAGGAAAGCCACCTCAAAACAAGTAGCATACATTTTTAATACTTCTGAAGAATCAGTAGGCAGGTTGCATTTCAGTCGTAAAGGGTAAAGGGAGATTCTGCGATCACTGATATTTTAAAGACTCAAAGAGCCATTTGTCTTGTTTTGTACATTTGAAAAGCGTTGAAGTTAGGATTCACAGTGACAGCCTGCACAAAAGAGCCCCTTACGGTCATTTCAGAGACCAAAGCATAGCCCGATATATGGTATTTTGACACAATAACCCTCACACTTGAACGTGTTGACCTGAGAGAAAACTGAGTCTAAAAAGAGGGGAAAACAGCACCATTTCTGCCCTGACAAAGAGAATCTGGTCCTTTGCTGGTCCTGAACATCTTATAAGACATGCCACTCACTGGTTTTTCTTCCATGTCTTACTTTGGAAGGTCCTGATGGTCAAACCCTTGATTGCAGAGATCTACTTGGGGTCTGGGGAAATCCCTTAGTTTTTTATGATGTCCTTGTCACTGACTGATAGAAAAAAGGTATAAGAAAGAAGTAGGCCGACTGTTAGAGCTGTTCTTACAGAGGCCCTAGTCTGAACTGATTTCTCCTTTCCCGGAGTCATAGAGCATCTGACCCAGACTCGTGGCTATTTCCTCGTTCCATCCTGCACTGATATGGGCAGCCCACCTATCCTTGAAATGGGTTCATAGAGTAGAAAAGACGAGCCTTGCCAGTTTCCAGACCATTGAGAGAGTTGAGTGAAGCCAAGGTATATACTACATTCTCTATACCATTAGTGTCACAACAACACAGCTGTCATGGGAGTGTCAGCTTGAACCCAGTGATGTTTATTCAGATCCACCGGGAGGGCTTGAGGATGGTCACTCAGGTTCTTCTGGGAATGACTGCCTGTAGAACATCCTGCCAACAAACTTGACCTAGGAAGTGTGAGGCTAGAAATCCATCCATGAGAGAATGGAAAAAGCAGAGGGGAATTCTGAGTGTAGGGTTCTCCATGGCTGTTTTAGTTAGGGTTTGACTGCTGTGAACAGACACCATGACCAAGGCAACTCTTATAAGGACAACATTTAATTGGGGCTGGCTTACAGGTTCAGAGGTTCAGTCCATTATCGTCAAGGTGGGAGCATGGCAGCATCCAGGCAAGTGTGGTACAGGAGGAGCTGAGAGTTCTACCTCTTCATCTGAAGGCAGCCAGGATGCGGGTGTTAAAGCCCACACCCACAGTTGCACACCTACTCCGCCAAGGCCACACCTTCTAATAGTACCAACCCCTGGGCCAAGCATATGCAAACCATCACAATGTCTCTTATTCAGCTGTCTACATACTCAATTTCTGTCTCTTGCATGAAGGGATGGGCCCCAACAGAGCAAGAAAGCAAGGAACATCTTCCCAAAGGCTTCATGGGGCATGGTCCAGCAGATCCCAACCTGCCCACGTCAGCAGCCATCCCAAGTGTGGCTGGACCTGGGGTAGGATAGGGATAGCCACCCTAGGAGCAAGAATCAGTGCCCTGTGTGTACATAGCAGCATCCTTCAGGGCAGTGCTTCTCAACCTTCCTAATGCCGCGACCCTTTAATACAGTTCTAGCCAGTCTTCTCCTAGCAGCCTTCCAATGAAGAGGTAGAACTCTCGGCTCCTCCCGCACCATGCCTGCCTGGATGCTGCCATGTTCCCACCTTGATGATAATGAACGGAACTTCTGAGCCTGTAAGCCAGCCCCAATGAAATGTTGTCCTTCTAAGAGTTGCCTTGGTCATGGTGCCTGTTCACAGGAGTAAAACCCTAACTAAGACAGGAATGAACAACCCTACACTCAGAATTTCCCTCTGCTTTCTCCACTCT
Source organism: Apodemus agrarius (assembly GCA_964023405.1). Taxonomy (NCBI): domain Eukaryota; kingdom Metazoa; phylum Chordata; class Mammalia; order Rodentia; family Muridae; genus Apodemus; species Apodemus agrarius. Next base: position 41,331,794 of record OZ030027.1, read on the forward strand.
CTCATGCTAACAGATCTCTAGAGTCACATAAGCATGCTGTGATAACCCCTAACCATAAAGTCATTTGGTTGCTACTCCATAACTATAATCTTGCTACTGTTATGAATCATAATATAAATATCATACATGCATGTTATCTGATAATTGATCCTAAGGGTTCAACCACTACTTTAGGGGAACTTGGGCTGGAAATCTAGTCACGAGAGGCAGATGGTTGAGAAGCTTCACTGTGGCAAATTGCTCCTCCAAAAGTGTCTTTTGGAGGAGAAGAGACAAACGTTGTTATCTCATGGGCACCTTGCTCATGGCGTCTTGCTCATGACTCTGTCCTGCTGAGGACTTTAAGGAATAGAAGGAAATCCAGCAACCACAGGAGAAGACTATAGCGGGACTCTAGAAGTTTCATTTGTCTTAATCGTGATCCTTCCTGTGTGACTTTCTTGGGAATGCCTTTGGAAGTACCCGTCACACAGAGACAGTCCCTCGTTATGGATATCTAGGTCCCAAATGTCACCTTTTGAACAAATGGGCATGCACGTTCTCCTGTCACTCGCGAAAGCTGTCTGCCTCCCTCACACCTCCCCAGCAGGACTGAAAGGCAAGCCGCTGGCTGACAAGACGCAGGATTCCCGGGCTAACCCAGCAGCGAGGTCTTGGGTGGTTTCATCAGCAAGTAGTTTGCTGTCCCAAAGGAGGGCCTTAGGAAGAACAGGATTTTCCTCTGCCTTAAAGGACTTACACAGCCTGGCTGAGAAAAATGAACACTTCCCGTGCAGAAAGCAACCGGCCATTTGCTCTGCTGACTTGAGAGTTGGCTGGTACAGGGTAAGCGGGTAGCTTTAGGGTCAGTCTCTTATCCCCAGAGAAGCTGGTCTTTCTTACGCAGGGAGGGGGATGCTTGCTGTCCCAGCCTTCCTCAAGCGAGAGGAAGACGCAATGTCGCTGGAGCACGGAAAGTGCAGCTTCATCACAACTTAAAGAACATTGCAACGAGGCTTCATCGGCCATTAAAAATATATAGCCATTTGTTTCCAAGCAAACCCCGGAAGTGGCTGCAGATAGGTGCCTGTGTGGTACATATTTCTAATAACTGCACTGGCTCATTCAACCTATCTTCTTTCTCCCCCTCCTCTTTGGTGTATATTTAACATTCCTGTTATTGCAGAGCAGCCCGAGACGAGCCACTTAGGAACTCCTCTGTTCCCATTACACTTATGTCTCTTATTTAAGGATGCTAATTCTCCCAGCAGCTCCACATCTGCCTCTCTACGTCTCTGGGTTCTACGGGCGATGCTAATCAGAACTGCCTCCCAGCAGCTGCCTCAGCACCCCACTCGCAAAGGATGGAGACTCTGCGCACATTCTGGCCCCCTCATCGCTCCCCATCGCCGCTCATGAACGGCCTCCTTTGGGAGCTCTCCTCCCCCTATCCCCCCCCCCCGTCTCCCTTGCCAGGTGTTTGCTCCAAATGATTAATGCTGAGTGCGTGAACCTGAGATTCGGATGATGGATGGAGGCGGAGAGGTGAGCAGGTGTTCTTGGTGGGGCCGTATGTAGCCAGGCCACTTGTGTGCAGAAGGAAAGGTCTCGGAAGAACCGGAAGGCCACCATGGCTCCCTGCCTTGGTTTCACTTCCTCCACTACCCACAGCTCAGACCCCCAGAATGCCTGTCCGGGTCACATGTTACTAAGAACACAGGTTGGTTTCCTTAGGAAGAAATCTTCTCTTTTGCAGATCCAACACAAACTCCAAGAATGGCACCCACAAAATCCCTCAAGCTCCCTGGCAACTGTTTCTTTACTGATGAGTTGATCCAGTCCCCTATGCTCCTGTAGCCCATAACCCCCCCCCCAAAGGAATTAAAAAGAGGACCATGGGAAGAGAGGAGTTCATTATCGGGACCCAAAAGCTTAGTAGTCAGATGATGTCCCAGCGATGGAGTCATTGTATTTGAGCACCAGCTCGCCTCCCCCCCCACTCCCCCAGCAGGCACCTGCTCAGGCAGGCCTCACCAGCAAACCTTGTGGCTTTTCTTGAGCGTTGAAAGGATTTTCTCTCCTTGAGCTCCCATTAGTTTAAATCAAAACTAAAGTTCACGATGCCTCTGCTCTGAGGGTGACATTTTCCACTTCACACACTGTCAGCTTCGTTTAACATGTTGTTCCTCAGCTGTGGTCACCTCTGTGGGGAAACCACACACCTCACAAAGTAACAGCCACACTCCACGCCTGAGGATGCCTCTCTTCCCTCTGCCCTCCCTCTCCCTTTGCGGGGTCACTCATTTTCTCCACGAGCTCTCATCCAGGTAGAATTAGTAACCCTTAACGTAGTACACAAGTCCCTTGAGTAGCTATGGGACTACACAAGGCTTCTGAGAGACGCTACTCATGGTAGGGGCCATTGATATCCACCAGTGACCTCTTTTCTTTAGGGAGCTCCAATGAACTCAAACGCTGGGGAACTTGCCCAATAAAATAATCTCCAACAACATCTCAGTGTTATGGGGCATTTCCTAGAGATGGTCAGTTGTGAAACTCAGTGGAGGGGAGAAAAATCCATTGAGTGAGCTGGTTGTCCATGGGATAAATGAAAACCATACATTCAGTATAATGAAAGTTCAGATTTCTGACTTCTCTGTAAGTATTTTTCTCTCGACGCAAACCACAGCTCAGGGAAGCGAGTAGCTGGTTTTCCACAGAGGGGCACCTCATCTTGGCATGCCTTAATACATTGCCTTCCTCAACCAACATATCCACTCCTCCATTTTGGGCATTCAGACTTTGGTTCTGTAGCCAGGTCACTTGTGTGTAGAAGGAAAGAGCTTTGGAAGAACCAGAAGGCCGCCATTGTCTGTGCCTCAGCTGTCCACCTCACCCAGCTCAGACCCCAGAATGCCTGGCCAGCCACATTTTGCTAAGAACCTGCGTTCTTAGCAAATTTAATTTGCAAAGTTAACTTTAATTACATATTAAACCTAATGACACAAAAGACTCCCCACTGAGTGTGGCCACTGAACTGAATCTGGAGGAAAAGCTTGCACACACGGGTATGCATTTGTGTGAAGTCCATCTCTTCGTATCTGTCTGAACGTGGCCTTAGAGTTCTCATGAGCAGTTCCCTGGCATCATCTGTTCTAAGTGTGACAGAATGAGCTTCAGAAAAGAGTCTCTATTTCTTCTCAAATTCAAACATCCCACCGAAAGCAGAATTCACTGAGTTCAGCCTCCGCACACAGATGTGAATCACCTCATCCCAAGCACCCCTCCCCCCTTCTCATGAGGCTGTCTTCCAAAGTTTGGGAATATCATCTCAAAACACTGCCACCCCCAGAGCATTGGTACACAGCCCTTTTGAATATCGAATGAATAGAAATGTATTAGGGAATATGGAAATATGCTTCCCTCCCCCTCCAAGGTATAACTTAACTGTAACCAAAGTACATGAGAGAATGAGAATGGAGGGGTGCAGTGTGTGTGTGTGTGTGTGTGTGTGTGTGTGTGTGTTCTGGATGGTGGGAGGGGTACCAAGGACAAAGGAAGTAGCCACTAGAGACGATAAGAGTGGCTATTTCAGGGGCTCATCAGCTACATCCGTGGGGTTGGAAGGTGGTGGGCATCAGCAGGGCAGGAGGAGGCAGAGCAGGAGAGAGATAACCCAGAAATACAAACACAAAGCAGAGAGCAAAGAAATCTGCCTGTCGTTCTCCCAGTGGCAGAACAGTGACTCCCAGGGCTAAAGGACAGTATGTTTCTAAGGTGGAGTCAGGTGGAGGCAGGGACTGGAAACTCCTGCTTGAGGATCATACAGACTGGGCTTGACCGTCAGCACTTGTGGGAATCTGATTCTGGGGGGGGGGGGAATGCTTCCCCTCTCAGATCTTCACTTTCTCACTGCAAAACTGCATTAGTAACTTTTCTTACTGTTGTGATCAAAGAACAACCTAACAAGGGAGGGTTTTATTTGGTCTCAGAATTCAGGGAAGCACAGTCCATCATAGTGAGGAATTGGGGTCCAGAGCTTGAAGAGGCTGGTCACATCCTACCTGTAGTCAGGAAGCAGAGAGAAATGACTGCTAGTGATCTTTGCCTTTTCCTCTTGAGTAAGTTCAGGCTTCCAACCCATAAAATAGTGCCAACCATAGGTAAGGCAGAACCTTCCACCTCACTGAACTAATCTAGATACCCCTCAGAGATGCACCCTGAAGCTTGTCTTCTCGCTAGTTCTAGAGCCTATGAAATGGACCATCAATATTCAGCATCACAAATACCTTACATGGCGGCTGGGAAGGTTTATGGAATAATGCATGTAAACTCTTTAACCATAGCAATACCTAATGAATGTGTCACCCCTCACCCGTGAAGCCTACCATCACGTCACGTTCCCCTCCTAAAATAACAAACATCTCTCCAGAAGTGTTTTTCTTCCTTGGATTCAGTAAAAACACAAGACAAGAAATCTGGACCCAAGGGCACGGGGCACTCTTCCAGTCTCCCCAAGCTGTTTTCACAGATTAGGAGAGAAGTGAACTTTGGGGTGTGCATGTTAATTTGCTTAAATCTTTGAAAAGTCAACAGCATATCACATGTTCGATAGGCTAAACGAAGTTAGTATGTTGTCTCACAATTAAAAGCGTGAAGCTAGAGATAGAGGTGTCAATCTGATCCTAGGATTTCAAGTCAAGGAGAGCAGAAAATGACTCCTGACCTTCATTGAAGTCTGGCCTATTGCTATGTATTATAAATGCTAAATTCTATACTGGAAGGTCTAGGCCAACCAGAGACTTCTCAGGTTTATAAGCTTTTGTTGTGCAAACCTTGTTCTTTGATTAAAACTACTGGTTCCATGAAATTGGCTACAGCCAATTGCTGGAGGGATTCGAGGCAGGTGGGTTTGGAGTGACCTGGTTGGAGGAGAAGAGACCAGGGGAGAAGGAGGAAGAACAAGAGAGAGAGGAGGAAGCCACCATAAGGGGAGAGGAACCATGAGCACATGGCCAGGAGAAACACCAAGTATCTGGGGCACAACACTTGGGAGGTGGCCAGGACAGCAGTTAGAAGAGTAGAGAGGGGTGAACCGCTAGTAATTGTCAAAGCCAAATCACCCTAGTCTGAGTCTCATTTATTTGTAAGTTAGTTGGAGATAAGCTTAAATTGAATCTACTACTGGCCATATCTTCCCCACAGTGCAGATACAGCTAGTGTATTGAGACTTCAGACTGGTTCAGTGACGTACAAGGAAAAGCAGATAGAGGGAGGGTCAAGTTGCTCCTTACCTCACAGAGGGACAGGAGGCTTTCAGTGATCTGCTTTGTTCTGAGAAGGCTAAAGTGTGACAATTGTCTACTGGTTTGACAAGAACTTCTTGTCCACAAACATCCTGCCATTGTTTGGGTGAACTAATGAGAGATGAAGCCAGGAACTTCTGGGTGGCTCCTGGTGTTCCGGTCATCATTTTACAAGCATACCTGGCCTCTAGTTAGTGTGGACCCTTAGGAAAAGTATGAAGGACTACAGGATCCTGGGATGCTGAGAAAGTCCAGGACTCAGGTAGACAGAAATATATGCCCACTCTGATGGACCGTAGTTCAAGCTCGCTTTGTGTTATAAGCGTGGGCCAGACACTCCTCAGATCGCCAGCATGTCTAAAGTGGAGCTGAGTAGGGTAGGGTCTGAATCAGGGGTGGAGGCTGTAGAGGGATCAGACATGACACGACACCAGACATTCTTCATGTAGTCAGTCATTATATGTTGGGAGGCTACCAGGAAGAGTCAATATTTTAACCGAAATGACCTTCAAATTTCTTCAGAGTAACCCGTCAACCATCATCACAACACACACATTGGAGGTACCACTTGCACTGTAGCTACTGGGAAGACAATAATGTTTAGCTTCTAGATGTGACTCCCAAATTAATGATTTTAGGTCAATGAAGAGAACAGTGCTGCGGTTTTGACGGAATGAATGGTTTGACCTCTGACCTGATTCTTAGGGTACACCGAGGGATAAGCTTTTCTCCTGGTCACTGTCCCTGTCACGTCTGTGTCATTCTATGTCCATTCAGAGCCCCATGAGCTTAAAATGAGTCTGGTTATGTAAGGTTTCGGCCCGCCAGCTTTGCACTAGCTTTTATGGTCTAATCTACAGCTAGAATCTACTGCCAGAAGAATCTTAATCATATCTTAAGTAGATAAGGATTGATCTATTTTGCCTATTGTGGCCAGGCTTTGTCTCTGTCTTGGGCCAGTGTTGCTCCCTGAGGCTATGAAGGGATCTGCTACAGCCTGCTCCTGGCTCCTCAGTGTTTGTTGACATCCCTAAGCCTCCCTTTGCTTAAAGAGCGGTCATCTGGCCCTCTGCTCTCTGCCCTCTGCTCTCCGACCCCTGCCCTCTGCCCTTTCCCCTCTGTCCTTTACCTACTGTTCCCACTTTCACTGGCATTCACCCTGTGTGTCTGTCTAAAGCCACCTACCTCCAGCCACCAGAACCCTGGAATCATACCATTTGACTTGCCCTGACATCTCTGTTTGCACACTGTATGATGGTAGCTTTTGTAGTTGTGATCAAAACACTTGAGGACGAATTAATTAAGATTTCCCACCGCTTTATGGGTACCAGACCATCATGGCAGGCAGGGCTTGGCAAGACGTAGATGAGTGTGGTAGGACAGTAGCTCGCAGCAGAGAGAACATTTCTGTGCTAGGATACGCTGTCCATTTCTGTCTTTCCAACCTGTCCTCAAGTTTGACAGGGGACACAGGTAGACAGAGAGTTAGCAAAAACATAAATGATTGATTGAAAGGTGGAGCTAGGTATTGAGGGGAATTTAACAGGAGATTCCGTGGACATCAGAGAGTAACTAGCAGGCTGTACCCTCGGATCTGTTAGTCAAAGACAACCTCTGACCTGTGTGTTATGGTCTAAAGAATTGATGTTATTTGAGACTTGTAAAGTGGGCAGAGGCAGGGGGTATAGGGGAAGCACACAAAGACACAGCAATTTCTAAGTCCATGGAATCAGGAAAGACTGAGTTAGGGTGGGTGGGGTCGGAGGAAGTGAAGGAACTATGAAAAGGCTGAGGAGGAATTTGGACCCAGTCTCCAACACTTGGTAGCATTAGCTGCTTTTGGGAAACAGTAGCGTGATGGAAGGCAAGCACCTTTGTTTTAGTTTCTCCTGGTTAGAGAAGAAAAATGGGCAAATCACTAGAAATCGGCATTGTTCCACATAAGATGGGAAGTTGTAAGATCATCGTCATTTGGAGAGATTTGCCAAAGTTGCCTTCTGTTTCTGCTTTCTGTTGTCTGTGGACATGTTAGCCATCAGATCCTTGGCAGCTGGAAAAACACTTGGTGCCAGCCATTGTCTGATAAATAACTGTTTGGTGAATGCACACATATTTAGGAAGGCATTTAATTCCCTTACAAGAGTTTACAGAATTAGAGAATTAAAAGTAAATTTAGAAAGCAAAGGTAGCTCAGCAGTCTCTGGCTTTTAAAAGGAATAAGTTTGAACTGAATGTTCAAGATACTTTCCGCAAATGGGGACTGAAAGTATAGACTTCAAAAACCTCCAGGCATGGAGAGAAGCTGAATTCTGGCCACACCCTAAGGTGCTTAGCAGCGTATTAGGAGTCCCTGAAGAGAAACAGGAGACATACAGTGAGCTGTGCTGGGTCTCCCTCAGTGGGTGTGACAGAACTCCATCACTGATGGGCATTTGGAGGTGATTAAAGTTAGATGAATGTTAGGTGAAGGTGGACATCCTGATGGCATTAGTGTCCTTAAGAGAAAAGCCACCAGAAAGTCGGTTAGCTCCCTTTCACCAAGGAGGGCACAGTGATATAGTGTTCATCTTCAATGTGATAAAGTAAAATAAAACAACATAATAAAATAAAATCCCCAGCACCAGGGATGGGATCATGCTCCTATCTCCGAGCTTCCAGCCTTCAGAACTGTGAGGAAAAAAAATGATAGTTTCTTCAGGCATCTTGCTCGGGTTATTTTGTTAGGGCCACTAAGCAAGTGCTGCTTTGTTATGGCAGAGGAGCAGACACAACGTGTGTTCTCAAAGTGGATAATTTTTCAATTTATTACGGACAGGAAAGTATTTGCATATCATCTGCATTAGGACACGCCCTACTAAGGCCTCAGGGTCTAGCTTGGTCAATCAGAAATGGCATCAACTTGTCAAGTGGTTCTGCTTTCCTTGAGAGTCACCTGAGGCTGAGATCGTATTCTAATCTTTATGACTGACGCTGACTGTCAGATGATATAGTAATACGGTCCTCTCCCATGTGTGTGTGTGTGTGTGTGTGTGTGTGTGTGTATGTGTGTGTGTGTGCGCGTGCACTCGTGCACATACACATGTTTGTGTTACAGAACATCCAAAAAGGGTTAAATAAGGGCAGAATGTGAAGTGGGTGGGGCTTACCGCTGGAAGTGTTGTAGAGACAGGCGGGGTCACAGGTCAAGCCCCAGCTTACAGTCAAGCTGTAGAAGAAAGGTCTGGGAACATGGAGGTCCAGGACTAGGTTCAGATGGACCCATGACTCTATGCAGGTCCAGAAAGAGGAATGGACAGACCGATGGACAGCAATTCAAGTAGGTGAGATGGACAGCAAGGACTGAAATGAGCTGAAGGCCCTGAGATAGTCAAATGTTCTCGGCCTGCTGGTCCCTGGACACACCCCTCCTGCGGTCAGATAATGAGTACCAGTGGCCACTGTCTTCGTAGCATCTTGTTTTCTTCTTTATGAGGTTCAGATGAACACATGACCCTCATTCTTCCTGTCTGATGTGTCTGGCCAGTTCCAGGTCCTGATTTTTCTGATATGAGTTTGATGTGCCCACATCTCCCCAATTTATTTTGATAAATTTATAGACTTGTCACCCTTTCTAGTCTTAGGCATAAATTAAGAGGCGGTACCCTGCAGATGTTGGTGTTTAAGTGCTCACCAAGGGCTTGTCCTGCTTTGTCAATTGCCTGGAATGTAGTCAATTCTGCTTGTGACATGGAGTCTGTCAGGGTAATGCAAAGCCTGAGAAAACACCACTTTATATAGTATCGAGTGGCTTAGAAGAGGGTACAGCCTGACCTCAGATCAGCACCCAGCATCAAGGCTGGCTGTGGTCTGGAAGAAAACAGGTTCATCACAAACATGCTCATAAGGGCTCGGTGTGGCTCTGCCCAACTACAAATGGAACAAGGAGATGGAATCTTGTGTTTTGAGAATGAGGAGAGCAGAGATGCTGGGTCCTCCACAGTGTGCACCACAGTTGGATGAGTTTCACACGGTGGATCTGTTCTTGATGGTAGCTTGCTTTAACGTAAGACCCAGTTGGTCTCCTGACATAGAAGTTCATATACCTGGAAGTCCAAAAGGTCTTCTCACACCCTTGCCAACCAAATGTCATTCTTCCCCCTCAATTTTCACAGCTGCTCATTTATTTAAGGAGTTATTAGATGGTGAGAAATGAATTTGAATTCACTCAAGCCCTTGTATATCCTGCCTCCTCATCTCTTTGGGGTGGGACAACTTCTGGTGAACATCTGGATTCAGATCTGAAGATGTCTGGGCAGCTTGGTTCCTACCATAAACCTTAGGAATCCCCAGCATATGGAAAGATAGCACCAGATAGTTGTCGTGTCATCCACAGGGACCAAGAATGCTGAGTCATGGTTGCTTGCTACTAGACCAGATGGAACTTTCTAGAAGATGGGAGCAGCTGATAGCTAAGAGAGTCCAGGGAGTCTCCTGTTGAGGAGCATCTGTGGACTCACAGAGTTACCTCGAGTTCTGTGGTGGAATATTTCACTGTACTAGGAAGAGGTTAAGCATTCGGAGAGTCACTGGGATCAATGTGTACTCATCGAGAGCCGGAGGGGTCAGGACTCAGGAGTGGGGTGTGAGGTTCACTGTGCACTGAAGGGACAGCTGGCACTTGTGGGGTGAAGGCTGGGAGTCACAAGAGATGGAAAACAGGGTTGTACTTCTCTTTTTCTTTGAGAGGTTGAAAAAAGATACTTAGAGCTGAGCCCACCGCATTGCATCCTCCTTTGCCAATCATGAAGCACTTATATTAGTTCATATTGTATAATAGCTCATGCTGTCTCTGTAGCAACTTTGACCTGTGATTGCTGACATTCAGTTTGCCTATAAAAGAACAGAAGAAAAAAAGGGAAACAGAAAAGAGAGGGAGAAAAATATGATATGCTCCTGAGATTTTCAGGTTTTGATCCCTAAAGGTTTCCCTAGCCCATCTGGAAAAAAATATAACATGGCTTGATGTGGTCCGACCCATCCCTGGACCGTGGCTCATGGAATTCTAAGCCACTAAAACTAATAGAAAAGAAACTGGGGAAGACCCTTGAGGACATGGGCACAGGGGGAAAATTCCTGAACAGAACACCAATTGCTTATGCTCTAAGAGCAAGAATAGACAAATGGGACCTCATAAAATTACAAAGTTTCTGTAAGGCAAAAGACACCGTCAAAAGGACAAATCGGCAACCAACAAATTGGGAAAAGATCTTCACCAACCCCACATCTGACAGAGGGCTAATATCCAATGTATACAAAGAACTCAAGAAGTTAGACCCTAGAAAACCAAATAACCCTATCCAAAAATGGGGTACAGAGCTAAACAAAAACTTTTCACCTGAAGAAATTCGGATGGCTGAGAAACACCTTAAAAATGTTCAACATCATTAGTCATTAGAGAAATGCAAATCAAAACAACCCTGAGATTTCACCTCACACCAGTCAGAATGGCTAAGATTAAACTCAGAGACATCAGGTGTTGGCGAGGATGTGGAGAAAGAGGAACACTCCTCCACTGCTGGTGGGACTGCAAGCTGGTACAACCACTCTGGAAATCAGTCTGGCGGTTCCTCAGAAAAACTGGACATGATACTTCCGGAGGACCCAGCCATACCACTCCTGGGCATATACCCAGAAGATTCCCCAGCATGCAAAAAGGATACATGCTCCACTATGTTCATAGTAGCCTTATTTATAATAGCCAGAAGCTGGAAAGAACCCAGATGTCCCTCAATGGAGGAATGCATACAAAAAATGTGGTATATATACACAATGGAGTACTATTCAGCCATTAGAAACAATGAATTCATGAAATTCTTAGAGAAATGGATGGAGCTGGAGAACATCATACTAAGTGAGGTAACCCAGTCTCAAAAGAATATCCATGGTATGCAGTCACTGATAAGTGGATATTAGCCTAGAATCTTGGAACACCAAAGACACAATTCACATACAAAAGGATGTCTGACAAGAAGGAAGGAGTGGACACTGGTGCTGGAAAGGCTCAAAGCATCAGTGTAGGGGAATACAAGAACAGGGAAGTGGGAAGGGGTGGATGAGGGAGCAGGCGGAGGGAAAAGGGCATGTGGGACCTTTGGGGGGTGGGGAACCAGAAAAAGGGAAATGAATTGTAAATATAGAATATATCCAATTAAAAAAAAGGATTTGATTGATTGGCTGAGGTTCTTCATGTTTCTTATGTATCTGAGATTATATATATATGTATGTATATATATATATGTATGTATACATATGTATGTATACATATATATGTATGTATGTATGTATATATGCATATATATACATATGCATATACATATATATGTGTGTGTGTATGTATGTATGTATATATATATATATATATATATATATATATATATGCTACCAGAGTGAATTGCTCTAGACCAAAATAAGATTCCCCACAATTCTAAAAACTGAAATCCTAAGCTCAAGGTTCTGGCTGGAAGAGACCTTTCCCTTAAGAGCCCCTGTCTTGGCTCTCAGGAGGCTTCCTGCTTGCTGTCATTTCACACGACTCTATGTGCGAGCATCTGGGGTCTTCAGCTTTCTATACTCTAGACTTCTAGTAATAACTCAAGTCACATTCAGTTGAGGTCTGAACCTATGACTTCATTTTAACTTGACCATCTCTTTAAGCTTCTGTCCTCCAAATAATTTGATTCTGAGCTACCACCGGGGTTTGGGGATCCAAACTATGGATTCCCAGAGTACAAAATTTAGCCTATAGCAATTGCAAAGCCAATATGAACTGTGTCATCTCACTGACGTCTGGGCATTTTTGAGTGCAAGGAAGTGCATTCTTCCTGACACAGAAGGCTCTTCAGAAGTGCAGGAACTTCAGGGTGAACAGAGAGTCATGTCCTGGGGAGTTGAAGATGAGGACCCCCGTGCTGCCTTGGGAAGTTGTAGAAAGTGACTCTCACAGACAGACATCTGGTTATGATTTAACGATGCCTGGATGTTAATTACTGGCTTGTGAAGTCATCTCAGGAAGTTGAACTTGGGATATGCCTTTATTTTAAAAGCTCGGCCATCATTAACATGACTCGAGAGGGCAATAGAGAATGCCTTAAATAGAATCTGCACCCTTTGAGCTCAATTTAAGGATGAGGATCCAGGCTGGATGCTTGTTTTCAAAGCATCATTTGAGGAAGTCATGTTTACGAAGGGCTGTGGCCTCAGTATGTCCACAGAGAGTCTGACCATTATCTTTATTAGAATCTATTTGACATCTAGAAAGGAAGCATCTGCAAGAGGTTTAATGTCCAGAAAGCATTAGTTCACGGTTCTCTGGGCTACTCGGGACTGATCTTCATACGTCATAGTTTTCTCCTTAAGAACAAAAAATCTTGAAGGCCAGTGGCACAAATGATTATGGAAAGCAGTTCCCAGGTGGGATGGTCAGGACCAGGACCAAGAGGCATGGCTTCCTTGATTCCTCTGTCAGCAGGACCAGAATGAAGGCTGGAGTGTTCTCCCGCCTCCTTATCTGATAGTCTCGCCTTCCTGGGGATATCTGCAATCTTAGAGCCCGGTGCGTTCTGGTAATGTGGTGCCGCAGTTCGGATGAAGGCTCCTTAGGAGCACCAATGTTCTGCTCATGAACACTGGTGAGAACCTAAGGGGCTGTTCTCTTCTCTGAGGCAGGAGCGGCAACCCCAAGACTGGCTGGACAGCTGGCTCCTCCTGTCCCCAGAGTTTCCAACCCAACTGCGTAGGACAGTGAGCCTTTGGGGCAATTTTTGTAGTTATTTAATTCTGCGGGGAAAACAATCTTTGGTTTTGCTCTGTGATGTGTTTCCTTTCAAAGAACGAAGGCCAAGTTAACCTAACTACGGGATCTTAAAATGTATCGATTTTAAGGTTTTTGGAATGATTTAAAAAAAATAAATTTGATGAAAGTTAAAGATTTTAAAAAATAGTCATCCCCTTCTGGGACTTAAGATCTAACCTAACCTTTTTCAGGGCTCGACGGCAGGTTTTGTACTTGGCACCTGATAGATGTCTGTTACATCTTTCTTGCGGTTTTCATGAGAAACTCTGAGTCCTCCCCCTGACATCTTAGCTCTGAAGAGTTGGCACCAACGCAGACTGAACTTCTGATGTGTCTCCAACACTCACTATTTAGAAAACCCAGGAGTTCAGTCGGATAATGTTTAAGACATCGCTCAACTCAGAAATCGGTAGGAACAAATACTTCGAGTTTGTCAGCTTTTCGTTACTATAACAAGTACCAGAGATAATCAACTTACAAAGAGAAAAAGGTTTTCTTCTTCCTTTTGGATTGTTTTTTGGATGTTCCAGTCATGGCCAGTGGGTCCTGTGGCTTCGCTAGTACAGTGGCTCATCCTGGTGGGAGTCAGACAGAGCAAAGCTGTTTACCTCATGGCTAGGACTTGAACTTGAGGAAAGCAAGAGACCAGAGTTCTCTAATCCCTGTGAGGAGAGTGTACGCTCCTGGGATGGTTAGCATTTGTTATCACCTAGACAAGCCTCTGGGTGTGCCTGTGAGGGATTATCTTGGTTATGGTAAATGGGGTGGGAAGACTCATCTTATCTGTGGTGGGAAATATTCATGTGCTGGGTGATGTGTTTATAAAAAGATAAAGAGGTAGGGAGGGAATATGTTCTATGGCGGGTGGTGAGGTATGGGGGAAGGGAGCACCTCAGCCGGCCTGTGCCAAGACATCCCTTCCCTCTGAGGGACCAGTCACAGGACGGTATAGAATAGAATACAGGTTATTCAGGGCATGGGGAGGGGAGTTAAGAGGGTAGTAGAGGCAGAGAAAGGCAGAGAGAGAGAGAGAGAGAGAGAGAGAGAGAGAGAGAGGAGAAGAGAAGAGAAGAGAAGAGAAGAGAAGAGAAGAGAAGAGAAGAGAAGAGAAGAGAAGAGAAGAGAAGAGAAGTAGAGGCTGACCATGAACACGAGTTTGTGGAGAGAGGGGGAAGGGAAGGGAAATGGGGAAGGGGAGAGCAAAAGCAAGCGAGAAGCAAGAGAGCAAGAGAGGGAGGAGGGTCAAGCATCCCCTTTTATAGTGGGCCAGGCCTACCTGGCTGTTGCCAGGTAACTGTGGGGCGGAGTTTAGACAGAATGCTAACCCTGGGGTCTTGGGCTGGATGGAAAGCGTTTGTCTCCCTCTGCCTTCCTCCTTGTCAGCACTGTAACCAGTCCCCTCAAACTCTTGTTGACATGACTTCCTTTTTTAAAAAAAAGATTTTATTTATTTATCTTATGTATATGAGTACACTGTGGTTGTACAGATGGTTGTGAGCCATCATGTGGGTCCTGGGAATTGAACTCAGGACCTCTGCCTACTCCAGCCTCATTCACTCTGGCTCCGCTCACACTGGGGCCCAAAATTTATTTATTGTTACATGTAAGTGCACTGTAGCTGTCTTCAGATACACCAGAAGAGGGCGTCACATCTCATTATGGATGGTTGTGAGCCACCATGTGGCTGGGATTTGAACTCAGGACCTTTGGAAGAGTGGTCAGTGCTCTTAACAACTGAGCCCTTGACATGACTTCCTGCCACAAAACTGTATCTTCTAGAACGGTAACTCCAAACCGACCCTTTTCCCCTTCAGTTGCTTTCGTTGGAGATCACACCTTTACTCCGGGGGCCTTTGGCAGCCATTGCAAACCCAGAGTATGGATAGCAATATCCGTACAACCCAGTTGTTTCTTCCACGTTATGAACAACGTTTCATTAAGGGAGCTTGCTCACTCCGGGATTGGTGCTTAGCTTTCTCTGTCCCTTGCATGTGACAAATGCTGCCAGGATTGAATCCCACAGCCGAGGGTGTTGTTTGTTTTATTTTTATTTCTTTATTTTTTGACAATGGAAGTTAGTCCTGCCGCATTCCCACACTTGACCCATCTGCAGTACCTCCGTAGGCAAAGCACCTGAATTTAAGAAGGCCTGTAAAGTGTCTTCTGAAGAAGCTACCCTTGTTTTCTTCTTACTCTGAATTCGGCAATTATTTCTGCCTGCTTTTCCATCATCTGTCTCCCTCCGAGCCCCTCTGAGGCTCGACGCTGGCCAGATATTATGGAGGTAGTTTCTCTGGGTGATTGCCTGCAGACGATCCATCTTTCTCTGGGAGGGTCTGTATTCTCTTTACAATCTAAACAACCAAAACCTGACTGAAATCTCAGTAATGTTTCTGGGCCTATAAACAGCAGTGCTATCTTTGGCTCACTTCCTGACACCTCCCCGGGCTGTTTGGGTTTTTACAAACATCCTCATGGCTCAGGAAGGGTGGCTGAATTGTTTAGGAGTTCAAGGAGTTCTGAAGTCTTTCCCTTCAGTCAGCTGGGTTTTAAATGAGCCAGGCCAGGAAGAATGGGCACTCCTAAGGGAGGGGGTGTTGAGAACAGGGCAAGAGCAGAGAAGAAATCCTGCCCTGAAGTCATGTCCGCGGATCGGGGTGAAAGCCATTGAGGTTTATTTCTAGCAGGTGTGTTCACAGGCAGCTGTTCAAGGGAGCAACCTGTGGCCCATTTTGCCTTCCCATGTCGCGTCCAGAAAAGCACAGCTGCAAAGATACTTTACCAGACAGCAGTAGTCATTCATGGCTGCCGAGGAGAGGGCCAGCTCTCTCTGATCACGGGGTCTGGACTGGGGCAGACCTCAGTTTAGAGCACTCCCCGGGGCTTTGTGGGACTCAAGAATCTGGACAGAGACCAAAGCACGTGCATAATCCTCCCAGAGGAGTACAGACCTACCCTTTCCCTCCATTCTTATTTTCCTCCCCTGTTTCAATGGAAAGGCAAAGAACAAAGCCTCAATGGGCTGTCTTTCTGTCCTTCATTTCCCCGTGACAATAGCAACTTTGATACTCCAAATGACAAAGAAGGGGCACAGGTTGAGGAGGCACTGGGCCAAAAGATCAAAATAGAGTCCCTGATTTGCCAGTGAGAAAAATATATGACTTCGGGGAGAATTTTTGGAGTCACTGCAGATCCACACGTGTGCAGTTGGAAACATGTCCTACACACGGACACACTCACCTTGAAACCCACCGGACAGGTGCCGTTCCCTCCCACCCCACAGTTGGTTTTGGGAATGCCCAGGTTTCAGCTCTGCTGCTCTCTCCGCTGATGGTAAATTTCCAAATGTAAAATAGGTCGTAGACTCGTAGCTTTGCACACATCCATTGCTCTGTCTCCTTAATGCATCTGAGTATTAGTGAGATGTTAGCACACAGCGCTGTACACTGAACAGAGGTTATTCCTGGGAGTCCACAGTGCCTGAGCCACAGAGCTCTAAAGAGCAGCTCTGAAAATGACCTAGACAATGGACGCCTGGGTTTCTCTGCCCAGCCGTCCTATCCCAATCTTTTACATCCACGTTACAGAGAGACCCTATATCATAAAACAAGGTAGACGACTCAGAAGGAGCACCAACGGCAATTGACCTCCGGTCTCCAAAACACATGTTTGCACAAGTATAGACACACACACACACTTCCTACATACTGGGTTCATGTCTGGGTCTTTGATTCTATTCCATTGATCTACCTGCTTGTCACTGTAGCAATACCATGCAGTTTTCAAAGCAATGCTTTTTGTTTTGTTTTTTGTTTTTCGAGACAGGGTTTCTCTGTGTAGCCCTGGCTGTCCTGGACCTTACTCTGTAGACCAGGCTGGCCTCAAACTCAGAAATCCGCCTGCCTCTGCCTCCCAAGTGCTGGGATTAAAGGCATGCGCCACCACTGCCCGGCGCAGTTTTTAACAGGAGATGGTCTTTGTAAAGCAGGAATGATGTTTCCTGCATGCTGCTCACTAGATGGGATTTATGGAGATTGGGCTGACAGCTATCATCTGTCATGCCCCGGAGCTATCGGCCACTGCTGATAGCATTAGACACACGTCACTGGGATGTGAGATCTAAGTGGTCCTTGGTGACACGTAGGTCGATGAGAACGCAGAAGGGGCTCTCCCGCAGTCACATATTTTCTCTAGAAAGAAGACGCCAAAGTACTCCACTTCCTCTAGAGCAGTGGTTCTCACTCAGTGTTCCTAATGCTGCAACCCTTTGACACAGTTGCTCGAGTTGTGCTGACCGCCCCCCCCCCCAACCACAGAAGATCTTCACTACTATTCCAACACTGCGATTTTGCCGCTATGGATTGCAATGTAAATTTCTGTTTTCCAATGGTCTTAGGCAACTCTGTGAAAGGGTCATTCCGTCCCCAAAGAGATCTTGATTCTCAGTTTGAGAACCACTGCTCTAAAGTTTGAAGGAGAGACAGCAAATGCCACAGAATTCACGAGGGCACAGATGAATCAGAAAATGGAACCCTCTGACCAAAGTCATTCTGACTGAGAAGACCTTGTAAGTGTGTTATCTCTTTACTTCTAACCAGAGTTAGCAAGGCCGCCTTTAAAGCACAAGGGGTGTTGGGCATCAGTGAACTTAACTCAACGCCCCCAGCTGAGCTGTTTGCACAGGTTTCCTGAGAGCGGACCATCCTATGGCTTAGCTTGATTCCTGTTTTCCCTGCCCCGTGTGGTAGGGACTTCCCAGGTGCCTGACCTATGGCTATGATTGTTTTTTCCTGTTGTTTTTCACCCGGACTCGAGTATATATTGCTGGTCCCTCAGTAAAGCTTTGGCATTCTCCTTACTGGAATGACCTGAGTCTGTGTCTTCTGTCAATCCCCCCAGGCCTACGCCTGATACTTGGTACCACGGGCACTGTCAAAGGGGTAAGGGTGGTACTGGGAATAGTACAGTATCAGTTTTAATAAATCCTCCACTTCTCCCCCATGTTATAGTTTTGCCCTCGGTTGGAGTACTAATCAAAGATGAACGTGTTACCAGTCATCCCGCTGGAGCCGATCTGCAGTATGTGGGTTCACATTGTGAACAGGAGGAGCTCTCTTTGGTGGTCTGTGGCAGTGTGTGTGTGTGTGTGTGTGTGTGTGTGTGTGTGTGTGTGTCCCTCCCTGCTGGGCAGTGGTTAGAGGTAGCGGCAAGATGGTAGGCTGTCAGGATCACTGAACTTAACAAATGTTAGGTGTAATGGAAATTAATTATAAATAACCTGCCCCGTCCGTTCCCGCAAACAGCTGGGGCCTTAATGGTGTGCGACCCGCTGGGATATTACACTCTAGCTGCGGCCCACTGGTCTGCTAACTCTCTTCTGGGAGGGCCAGACCTCCATGGACTCTGTAGAGCAGTCTCGGCCACTCTAGAAGTCTCTTGCCTCGCCTCGCACTCTCCAGGTCTCGACAGGGTCTCACTCGGTGTGGCTCTCACTGTCGCCGCTGAGGCAATCTCTTCCAGCTAGCCTTCTCAGCATCTCAGCTGTATTTTCCCTCCGTCATCGGCGAACCCACATTTCACACATGTCACTCTACCCAGGGGCCACCAGTTCCTCTGGTTCCCAGATCGTGGTGCCCCCCAAATTACCCTGTAGAACAGACCCTCAACACTTAATTAATTTGCCAATTGGATTTACATATATTTAAAACACAAGTTGAGGGTGCCAATACAGTAATAACAAAGCCAATCAATTACAGTAAAAGTTCTATCCCAATATTCTAACCTTTACATAAACATCTGACGCCATTGCTCCTTGGTTCTGCCCTGCCAAGCGCTTCTCCCCACCCCCTCTCCTCCCTAGCTCCTCCTCCTCTCTCCCCTCCAATCACTGACCTCTCACTGCCTCGATGTGATGTGATTGGGTAGGAAATATTGTGAGACCGGAAGTGGGGGTTCCTGAGCCTTTGGCCACGGCTGAATCACAGCTTTGGGGCAGCCCTAGGTGCCAGGATGCCTCGGTTCTTGACTGCCACCAGCGTTTCAGCCCCTGTTTTTAAGTTGAGTTTCCTTAACCATTAACGTGAGACGGCCGCATTACTACTCTTGACCCTAAGGACTTGACAGCTAGAGTTTTCCAGTGGCCAAGGCCTGTCACTTCATTTTCTTGATCTTTGTATACTTTTACCTGTAACTGCAGGCTTTTCCACCCAACCCCCCGCCCCCAGTTTCTGAAATAACGACTCTGAGACTTAATATATATGAATAAATGCCTAGACCATAAGTTTAGGCTTGTTCCCCAATCAGCTTGTAACTTAATTAACCGGTTTATTCTATTCTATGAGTGCCACGTGGCTGGTTACATCTTAGTTTCATGGGACTGTCACAGTTCAAGGTGGATCTTCTCCCTGTGTGAGTCTATGTCACAGTTCCTCTCTTCTACCAGAACTCCCACCTCCCTTTTCTCTGCCTCATCTCATTGGCCAATCAGTCTTTGATTGACAGGTGATATTTCCATAAAAGTATACAAGATTCTCTCTCTATTTACCTGTCTTCAACCTCAGCTCTCTGTCCTGTCTTGCTGTCATCTTTCTTTCTCTGTTGTTGTCTTGGATAGTTTTATGTCAACTTGACACAGTCTGTAGTCATCTGAGATGCCGGAACTTTGAAAATTCACCCATAAGATTGGGCTGTCGGCAAACCTTTAGAGTAGTAGTCCTCAACCTGTGGGTGTAATCCCTTTAAGGGTTCAGTGACTTTTTCATGGGATCATATGTCAGATATCCTGCATATTAGATATTTATATTATGATTCATAACATTGGCAACATTATGATATCCTGCATATTAGATATTTACATTATGATTCATACTTATGAAGTAGGGATGAAATAATTTTATGATTGCAGTCACCACGACATGGAGAACTATATTAAAGGGTCACAGTATTAGGAAGGTTGAAAACCACTGCTTTAGAGTATTTTCTTAATTCATGATTTGGTGGGGGAGGGCCCAGCCCGTTGTGGGTGGTGCCATCTGTGGGCTGGTGATCATGGGTGCTAAAAGAAGCAGTGTAAACAAGTCATGAGGAGCAAGTCAATAAGCAGCACCCCTCCATGGCCTCCTCATCAGCGCCTGCCTCCAGGTTCCTGCCCTGTTTGAGTTCCTATTCTGGCTTCTATCAATGATGAACAGTGATGCGGGAAGTGTAAGCTGAATAAACCCTTTCCTCCCCAACCTGCTTTCGGTCATGGCGTCTCATCGCAGCACTAGTAACCCTAACTAGAATAACGGCCCTTCTTCTATTTGCCTTCGCTACTCCAAGACTGCCCAGATGTTTCTCCAGCTGCCGTGCAGCAGCTGGCGGTCTTGAAGCTTCCACATAGCTCAGCCTGCTGATTCTTCAGCCTGTCCTTGTCACAGCCTCTCCACTGTCCCTGCGGTCGCTGTCACTCCGCTGTCTCTGTCGCCTCTTTCGCCTGTTTGCCGCTCAGCCCACACTGTTGGAAGTAGATCATTCAGGAGAAGGTGGAGCTGTTGATAGAAGTGGCGTGAGCTCCTCGAACCAGAAGACCAGAACTCCCACCTCCTCTTTTTTCTGCCTCATCTCATTGGCCAATCAGTCTTTTATTGACAAGTGATATTTGCATACAGTATGCTGAGAGAACAACGTGTGGTTTTAACCATGGATCCATCGCTTTAATGGTGCTCAGTGCCTGCCGCGTGTCCCATGGAGAGGTGACTCTCCCTTCTCTGTCTCACTAGAACATTTCTGAAGGACAAAGATGGTTCCAGGAGAACCAGATCGCGGGCGATGAGCGCATGATAGTTTCTGCTGCTGTTCCACGGTCGAACGCGTTTGAAAATTCCCATAGTGGAGGGATACATTAAAAAGAAGACCCCAGCTCTTCCATTTTGGAAGGTTAAAGTGGGTTCTTTTATGGACGCTTGTGTTCGGTGTTGTTCTGTTCTCTCTCGGCAGAACCAGATTGCAACGTCTCAGCTGCTTGGGGACCTGGGCTGTAGGGGAGGGGAGGGGCTGGTGGGGAAGTCTCCTGAGCACACTGCTGTCTTTGCTTCCTTCGGGAAAGGCATTCCGGAGTTCTGCCTCTGAGATGTTACCAAGTTTCAGCACAGACATTCCTTTTATACATGCCTTTCTATTATTCTTAGGAAATGGTGACAGAAAAATTGGGTCCTTCCTGTGTCATTTAGACTATGGGTAGGCATTATCATGTGCCTGCTTGTGTATGCAAAAGGCTCAGGCTGAATGGTGTGACATTTTCCTTCCTTCCTTCCTCCCTCTTTCCCCCTTTCCTGTCATGCACTTATGTTAAAAATATTTTAACTGGAGTCAAACTCCAGTTAGCACTAGCATGATGGTTAATAAGACTGTCAACTTGACAGCATCTAAATTATCTTCCAGTCAAATCCTGGAGTAGAAATTTCTAAATTAGGCTGAGGCGGGACAACCCTAACCATGGTTGGTGGCTCGGCTGGTGTTTGTGACGGAACGGAAAGGACAGAGTGAACCGAGCACTGACATCCATGGTTTTCCTTCCCAAGTGTGGACACTTCTGCTTCATGCTCCTCTGAGCCTTCCAGCCGGGATGCCGTGCACCCTCAAACTGTGAGCCAAGTGAACCCTTCAGTTGCTTGGGTCAGGGAGGAGAAAAGAAGCTCTACTAGGAATGCCAGGCGCTGTCCTTGGTGTCGGCGATGAACAACCGACTAGAAAAGAAAAGCTCATTGTGTCCACGCCTTATTTCAAGTTCAGTTCCACGATGCGGGGGGGGGGGGGGGAAGCAATAAATCCCTCTGATGCTTCAGGGTCTTCAGAACAGTTTGTCTCAATTTTCTCACAGCGAATTTTCTCTGATAATTAAGCATGAAATACCCTGAAACCGTGCGAAACACCTTTAGTGAACGTACATTCCATGTCTCAGTGTTTCAAGTCAAGAGTCTAAACTTTCTTTCTTTTTTTTTTTTTTTTTTGAAAATAGTTTTTATGACTAAGACTGCAGATGATTTGATAGATGGTAGATTTGAGCCGTTTTGAGGAACCGCTGTCTACGGAGGTAGTTCAAGCTAAGAGCCGGACAGAAGTCGCCCTCAGCATGCTGGCTTTGTGAGCGCTTCTAGCGTCGATAGACACGAGTGGTTGAGTGTAGTCTCACTGGGGACTGGTTTTGCATTTTCCACATATCTGACCCAGACCATCGCTGTGGAGTTCCGGCTCTTCAATAGGGCACCTTTAGGGCCACCACTGTCAAGAACAGAAGCTGAGGCTGTGCGGAGGTGTCTACCTTCTTTGCTTTCAAACTATCTTCTGAGCTCACTGATATTCAGATCCCTAGAGAATCACCCTGGACTTAGAGACACCCAAGAGGACCAGGCTTGAAACACCTATATCCGGTGTGATGTCATGGGAGGGAAAGATTCTCATTCGTCCTAGAAATGTAGCCACACCCCTGCGAATTTCCCTCAGGG
The DNA here is from genome assembly GCA_964023405.1 of Apodemus agrarius. Taxonomy (NCBI): domain Eukaryota; kingdom Metazoa; phylum Chordata; class Mammalia; order Rodentia; family Muridae; genus Apodemus; species Apodemus agrarius. Next base: position 41,354,395 of record OZ030027.1, read on the forward strand.
CAGAAGAAGCTGTGCCTCTCTGTTTGCTCCCTGCCCTGTCTATCCGGAACTGCAGATGGTGGCCAGGAAAAACAACGGCCTTATGGTGGCTTTGCCCACTGTGGATTTTAGGGGATGGATAGTCTTTCTGTAATTTTCGTTTTTAAATTGGATTTTATCCCCAGCATCTGTGCAGATTTCAGCGACTCTGTGAGTGCCTGAGCACCAGACTGTTTTTTGCAGTAGAGCTGCTTTCAAGAGGAGAGACCCTCCAGGCTGAGACCCAGGTGCTCTCCAGCCAGCTTCTTTTACAACTTCCTTGTGGAAAGAGTAAAAATATTTTTTAAAAAAGCCTATGAAACTGAATGTAAAAGCCTGGGATGCCTGTGCCATGGATGTGCCCGCTGAAGGAGCAGGGCGGGGTTGCCCAGCTGTTTGCTAAAGGCTTCAGTTCTGGGCGCAGGAAATGGGCCCGTTAACCCTTCGCTCTGCGCAGGGGATTTGCAAGGAGAAGGTTGCTGGCCTCCTTTCTCGTCATCAGCTATGTGTGGTACCAGTGAGCTGCTCGCGAGGGGCCCAGATGCCAACAAAGACTCAGGCCGGAGCTGCTCCGCTCAGCGTCCATGCTGCAGATGAGGAAGGGACAGTTTGGGTTTCTCTAGTTAGGAGCCCGGGTTTTGGCTGACCGTGTTGTGGATTGGATCCTGTGTTCGACCTTTGCGGGTTTCTGGTCGCGTGATTGCCACAGACCATTGACTCCACGCTTCTCTGGTTCCTTGTCCTATGGCATAATAAGGTCACTGTGCATGGCACGTTGTGGGGATGTCGTGGAGAGAGGCAGAGCGCCGAGCCCAGAGTGCAGAGCTCAGCTGGGGAGCTGAGAGAAGCTAGGAGGCTTTTTAGTGTGGCACAGCGAGGGAGAGCGGAGACACGGGAGCCCAGCACGGGCATTAATGTCCCCAGCACGGGTGCCTCCGGCTCTACTCTCAGCTGCTGGGTTCTTTATCTCCACATCTTCATCTCATTATATATAAATATCCCTGCCCCTTTCATAAGGCCACACCCTGATTAGCTGTCTATCCAGGGTCTCTGTTTTCTCTGTGATCCTTTCTTTGCTGAATCCTCTCCTTCCCCTCTGTCCTTTCCTCCCTTCCTCCCTCCCTCCCTCCTTCCATCCTTCCCTCCCTCCCTCCTTCCCTTCTTTTTCCTTCTATCCTCTCCTCCCTCCCTCCTTCCCTCCCTCTTTCGCTCCCTTCTTTCCTCCATCCCACACTGGAAATCAAACTCAGGACCTCATGTAAGCTAGACCTCATATATGGCTAGAACCCCCGGCCCTGGAATTCTTCGAAAATGTCATGTCTGATAACCTCAGCAGAGCCTTGTCCTTCAGGCTGGGGTTCCATCTCCCTGTGAGGTGAGCGGGCCCCAGGGCCTGTGGGACAGCTTGTGGCCTTGTATGTAGTTGTGGCTCCCTGAAGTTGTGACTCCCTTGACCACAATGTGAATTCCAAGCAGGGGCTGTAGGCTAGGCTGCCTCTGGCTCTCAGAGATGCTTTTGGAATTGCGTTATCTGTCATTTTGGGATAGATCCCCTCTCCCCTCCTCCCCGCTGTGACCTGGATGCCCCACTCTGAGGAGAGTGGCTGGTGTCCAGCTTCCAGGAGGCAATTAGTTATTGAATGGGGCTGGCAGATTCAACGCTTTAAAGTTAGCTTTGTAGCCGAGGGAGAAAATTATAGAGAAGACTAAAATAACTTTGGATAGAAAGAGGAATTCAGAGTAAGCAGGGACTGAAGCATGAGGGTTGGAAAATTAACAGAGGGTGAGGCAGGGGGTAGGGAAGGATGAAGGGAGGGAGGGAAGGAGGGAGGGAGGGAGGGAGGGAGGGAGGGAGAGAGAGCGAGCGAGAGCGCTGCTGTAGTCCAGCCCAGGAGCAACACTGCCAAGGAGACAGACTCCAGATCCCTCCTGTCCTACTGACCTCTGGGAGCATGGAAGCCTCTTTATTTCCCAGTCTCAGCTTTCTGTGAAATTGGGTCAGGTGGGATGTGGTAGATACGACACAGAACCCAGACGCCACCAGGTCCAGGGAAGCCAGTGATTACTGATTGTAGTATGTCTACATTTGACTGTTAGCAGCTCAGGTCTACCGTTTGTCTACCTTTCTGGTATCTATACTATTATCATCTAGTATCTATTATTTATCAATCATCTATCTATATCATCTATTTATCATCAGTTTATCATTTATCTATTATCTATCAACATACATGTAATCTTTCCATTATCTTTTTACTTATATATTTATGATCTATCATTTACTATCTATTTATTAAACATCTATTTTATAGCTATCATATCTACATATCTATTATCTCTCATTTACATCTATATATCTATTATCTACCTATCTATGAATCATGTATGTATCATCTATATCAAACTCAATGTATCTATTATTTATATCTGCATGTCTATCATCTATCTATATCTATGTATCATCTATCAAACATCTATCTGTATCTACTCTATCTATCTATCTATCTATCTATCTATCCATCCATCCACCAACCCATCTATCTATCTATCTATCTATCTATCTATCTATCTATCCATCCATCCACCAACCCATCTATCTATCTATCTATCTATCTATCTATCTATCTATCTATCTATCCATCCATCCATCCATCCATCCATCCATCCATCCACCCACCCACCCACCCACCCACCCACCCATCTATCTATCTATCTATCTATCTATCTATCTATCTATCTATCTATCTATCTATCATCTCTAGGTAGCTAGCATTTATATCTATCATCTATCTCACCTATTAATTATATGTTAGTTTTGTCTTTCTATCTCCAGTGAATCAATTTACCCTCCACCATCATCTATAATCCATGCCAAGAAATACTGGCCTTGGTTATTTTGTCTCAACAGGAAATGAAATGCAGTCTTTCTGGGATTTGAAAATGTCTGTTGCTTATAAAACTCTGAATCAGTCCACACAGCTCAGTGTTGGGGACATTCTAATTGTATGATTGAATTTTGACTCACGGTAAGGACTAGCTACAAGGAGGAAGAAACATAAAACACGTTGCAAGTCACAAATACAAACCAAGAAAACAGTGGACACACTCAAAAGAAAGAAAACATTTAGACCTGGAAGGTTACAGCATGTTGATGTCCTGGCGATGCTGGCATAGGGGATGCTGTTAGGACAGGAGGGCAGAGGCTGGTCATTTGGAACAGGGGGTACCAGGCTCACTGCTCTGTTGCTCGAAATAACTCAGAAATTGGGTGGAGTCATCACCCCATGGGAGAAGCAGAGTATCCTCTCAGGGAAGTTGACTGTTCAAGGTGAGATGTGTGGATCCACCCATGGTTCCTGCTGTGCCTGCCTTTGCTTACTGGTCTACCTCTATCAGCTCTCATTGGAACGCTGACTGATGTCACTTATGGATGTCACCATTGTCACAGTTTCAGATTTGGGTGGCATTGGGTGGTCAGTGGAAGGAACACGGACTTGGTCAGCCTTCAGCTTTCCCCTTGGTTCTGCTGGGACACCCCAGAAGATGAACCTGGGCCAGGGTCATTTCAGTTTGTCATCTGTTGAATGGAGGCCCAAGTCCGAGCCCTGTGGAGCAGTGGTGACGAGCCAGTTCTTCCTGTCCCTCAGTTCCTGGTGGGCACTCCTCCCCTGCTCTCCTGTCTCATGTGGGTTTGAGCTAGGACATGTGGTAGCAACACTGTTTCCAGTTCAGTAGAAGCGAGAAGACAATCCTGCACAGCACCAACTGTCCCTGGAGCACCTCATTTCTCAGACCAAGGTCCTATGCTCACTCAACTGCCATGTGAACGCTTCTGATCTCCGCTGATGGCTTTGGAAGCTCCTATGGCTTCTAGACCATCTTGTCCCCTCTTTCGGACACATTTTGATTGGATTTCTTTTGCCTTTCAGGACATGAGAGTGCCTCAGTGTCTTGGGAATCTTTTCTTCTTCTTCTTCTTCTTCTTCTTCTTCTTCTTCTTCTTCTTCTTCTTCTTCTTCTTCTTCTTCTCCTTCTTCTCCTCCTTCTCCTCCTCCTCCTCCTCCTCCTCCTCCTTCATTCTTTTTCCAACTTATTTTTTTATTGATTAGTTGGGAATTTTACGTCATCTTCCCCTCTCATACTCACTTCCCAGTCCTATCAGGTCTTTTCTTCATCCTTGTGACCTCCCTTACCAGAAGAAGAAGTAAAAGGAGGAGGAGGGGAAGGAGGAAAGGAGGTGAAGGAGAAAGAGGAGGATGAGAACTAGAATTGGAATTAGAAGAAGGAGTAGAATTAGAAGAAGGAGAAGGAGAAGGAGAAGGAGAAGGAGAAGGAGAAGGAGAAGGAGAAGGAGAAGGAGAAGGAGAAGGAGAAGGAGAAGGTGGTCATCCAATGTGTGTTACCCATATACTCAATGAAGCATGGTCGAACTCCCAGTGGCCAGCCCATTAAAGAAAAATGAGCCCTTCCCCACGCACTCCCCTGTCAGAAGCCATCAGTTTCGGAGAGCTACACTTTGGCATCCTTATCACAATTCGTAAGAGTTCTCTTCCATGGCTTCCTTTCTAGATTGCTACTCTTGGGTGGTCCCATTATTATCAACGTAACCATTAGAGACCTTTAGAGTGCCAGTGGCAGTAGGTGAAAGATAATACCTTTAAGGACTCCAAAGAAAAAGAAAAACAGAATTTCTCTAGAGACACAACATCAATTTATACCGCTGCCTGGTTCTTGTGAAATTAAGCTTGAGTCAGTGTCACCAGCTCAGAGGTCTCCTCAAGGATTGAATTTTGCTGAGTCGGCATGCTCTTCAGGAGAGATGCAGTCCCCTTAGTAACTATCGGACCATTCCCCTCTCGAAGGTCACCTATAATTACCAGGCCTCAACCAACCAAGAACCTCTCTCTCTTTGTGCTGAAGTAGCTGCTGTTGATCCCAAACGCTTGCATGACATCCTATGCATTGCTCTTTCCCATCCACAGAACCGGCAATGCTGTTCCTTTGTTTTTCAAAGAGGAATAGTTGTCATTTACAGTGTACACAGCTGCTGTGTGGCTGCCGAGGTAGGGAAAAACCTGACGCTTGCTGAACTCTTTTAGAACCCGAGAAAGACACCAACTTGGGCTAGCACGGTGTTTTCCTGTTGAATTTAAACTTTCTGCTTTGGATGAGGAATCAGTTTTGCAAAGCCTGTTTAGATTCCGGTTCCCTGCTCTCAGAGCTACAGAGAGGCAGATAACCTGGTGTGGATCCCTGTCTCACAGAAGGTTTTGTCTTTTTTTTTTTTTTTTAATAACACACATATGGGAATTACACTAAGGGCCTGTGGGGTTTTGGGTACAGACAGGTGCAAGGAAGCTGATATCTTCTGGGCCAAGACTCATGCAGGTCCTGGGCTGACAGCTGCCTGGTGCCTCTGTCTCTAACAGCACAACGACTCCAGCCATCCTCATCCTGTGCTCTGGAAAATGCTGGGCAGACAGAACAAATGCTTTGGGGGTGGAGGGGACAACTGCCTTGAAAGAATAGCTTGTTCCACACCCCAGCTGTGAGGGCCATTTGTGAGAAACGCTCCACACTAGGGTGAGGGGCAGAACAGCTGCTCTTGCCACAGCTTAGATTTCCAACCAGAGCGAATTGTTGGCTCTGTGGGCAGAATCTGGTTGTATGTGGACCTTTCAGCTGTTGACTTCCATAAGGAATGGCTTAGCATGCTAATCCCAGAGCCTCTCTGTTTTTGTCTCTGTCTCTCTGTCTCATGTGTATGTGTGTGTGTATGTGTGTATGTATGTATGTATGTGTATGTGTGTATGTATCTGTGTGTGTGTATGTGGTGTGTGTGTGTGTGTGTGTGTGTGTGTGTGTGTACATATGCAGGTGCTCACGAGTATGGAGGCTGGAGCATGGCATTAGCTGGTTTCTCAGTCACTTTTCTACCAGCTTATTATTATTATTCTGAGAAAGTGTTTCTCGCTGAACCTGGAGCTCAGCAGTTGGTTAGACTGGGCAGCAAACTCTATGACCACACCCTGCTCTTTTCTTTTAGGTGGGTGCCAGGGGGAGAATGTAGGTCCTTATGCTTATATGGCAAACACTTTCCCAAGTGAGCCATCTGCTCAGTCTCCAGAGTCCCTTTTCATTACAGATTTTAAACACAGACCCTCTCGGTGATGGTTTAGTTCCACCTGAGTGCTACTTCCATATTGTTGCTAGCTCCATCGTCCACGGGTAAATGCCTCCAGTCCCCTGCATCTAGCCTATTACTATCCATGGCAGGGGACCCAACACTGAGCGGTGATAGTTTCTACATATGGGTTTTGTTAAAGGAAAGAATAGTGATCTGTATCAGAAACAAGTTCTTGATAGGTTAGAGACAGGGCCTTGCCAGTTGCCTAGGCTGGTGCCTAACTTGTGGGCTCAAGTGGTTTCTCTTGTTCTAGTCTCCTCAGTAGCTGGGTTGGCAGGCATGCACCAGACAGCTGTTCTTAGAGATCAGCATCAGATATGAAGCAGACTTTGTGAAATCTGATGAATAAAGAAGACATTGCCTTCTCTGCTTTGAGAAACTGTATAATCAGGTACTTGAAAGCACACACATGCAAAAATACACATGCATGTACATGTGCATAGACACATGCATGCATGCACATATATCCAGACATATACATGAACACACATGACCACAAACATATACATATATGCCCATATACATACACACATCATCCATGTGCATGAACACACACATATATACATATTCCCACATAAATATATATATATATATATACACACACACATACATACATACACCATAGACACCAAATACCCCCTACATGTGTACATGGGTTCACACACATACACACAAGCACAATACATACATAAACACATTCACACACAAACATACATATGTACACAAACATATATATATACATGTTCATGCACACACATGCACATACACAAACACAGACACAAATACACACACATACAGACTTGAATACAGGACACAGTTCTCTGAGGGCTACAGGGTGGCCTGCGACCCATCCAGGGAACATTTAGTGTGACTAAAGGAAGCACACATTTGAGAGCCAGATCTAAAAATGAAGAAAAGTAAGATGTTTGAAATAAAAGGGCAGATAAATGTAAACGAATGTGATCCAGAGGCCATGCTTTTATGCTGTGTTTTGGGGCAGTCACGAAACAGGGTGAGGATGGGTGTGCTTCAGGAACAGTGTATGAAGACGTCATGAGCATCTGTATAAAGTAACAGTGCTCAGAGGAGTGCAGGCAGGCAGGACACACCCAAACAGAGCATGGAGAGTCAGTGGAGCAACTGGATGAGGAGGAAGAATTCTTTCTAAAGTAGCACAGCTTCATCAGATAAAAACTCACATATCCTAGGGCATATCTGATTATGATACATTAATAGTGAATCTTAAGCAGATGATAACTATTTCTCTGTTATCACCTAGCTATTATCTGTCTGTCTGTCTATGTGTCTATGTAAGTATGTATGTATGTTTAAATGTATCTGTCTATGTATCTAAGTATCTATGTATATTTCAATCTGTCATTATGTATGTATGTATGTATCTATCTATCTATCTATCTATCTATCTATCTATCTATCTATCTATCATTGTATCATTGTATTTGTCACCTACATATGTTTGTAAAATCTATGTATGCATGTATGTATCTATCATGTATGTATGTAAATATGTATGTATGAATTATCTATCTACCTAACTGTCTCTGTAGCTCTCTTATCCTATGTATGTATCATCTATATATGTATCTATGTATGTATGTATCTATCTATCTATTGATCATCTATCTATCTATCTATCTATCTATCTATCTATCTATCTATCTCAGTCAAGAAAATCACACCAGTTTAGAAAAGTACCAGTCACTGGAACAGTCTTTGATTATAATGAACCAAAGTAGGAGGTAAAAATAATAAATACCTCTTCTAAATGAAGAATAAAGTCTCATGATGGTGACAAACTAGTTTCCTTTGAGCTTCTAATGGGCACAAAGGAGAATAAACATAGGGCCTCCTGGGAGTAAAGATGATAATGGATGGAACAGGAGTCTAGAGGTGCTAAGTTGTCACAGCTGCGGGCATGCTGACTGAAGGTAGTAGAGGAAAAGAAGGATGCTGAATGTGACTCAAGATGCAGAAGAACGACAAAAGGAGGAAGGGGAGAGGAAGGGGAGGCTCCTGGGGATTTAGAAGTGAGACCACGGGCAAGCATCTGGGAACATGTGACTCGGTGGGCAGCATGGGTGCATAGGGCACAGATAACTGCACACGCGAAGCCAGATTCCACCCGCTACTCTTCATTGGAGATGCTAGAACAGAGATTTACCAAAACTGGCTCCCAAATAATGAG
>OZ030027.1:42070305-42090305 GCA_964023405.1 Apodemus agrarius
CCTCCAATGTTTGGGATTAAAATTTCTTACCGTTTTATAAAATATGTATCGTGGTATATGGAAATCACCCCGAGCCCCGGCCACTCTTTGCCAAAGACTCCAATGAAAGAAACCTTTCAGTGATTAGAAATGATGATGTCTGACAACATTTGGACATATCCATGGTTACCCACTGCTACTTCCTCACACGCACACCACATTCTGTACGCCAATTGTGTATCCACTACACAACCAACCCAGACCTCTGCCTTGTTGAGGTTGAGGTGAGTCTCTGCAGGGATCATCAGATGGCAAATACCAAATATCACGCTCAGGAATGACTAACAGCTCAGTTTCCTTGAACTCATTATCGTCCCTCCCTCCCCAGCCCCCACACCTGGATTCAGGACAAGCTTATGTTACAAGGCTTCATTGCCCGCTGACGCATGGGGACATAGCTGCTTGGCCACTCCTACCTAGCTCACCACCATCCTGGTCTCTGCACATAAACATAGCCTAAGTTATTCAAACCCATTGCCCTGTCATATGGAATCGAGGCCCCTGCTCTGATATTTGGCAGTTGTCCATGTCATGTTCATTATGTCCAATTAGAAGTTATAGACTTAGCTATAAGACTAGCATGAGACACTTCCATGGCTAAAGTTTTTTTTTTTTTTATGGGTAGTAGCTCAAATATTAGGATTGAATATATTATCCTGCTATATCTGTGGTCTGTCCTTTCAACTGATTAATTATCATTGGTGGGGTAAACTATATTTTAGACTACTCTGTTCCCTTTATAGTTTAACAGAAGCACACAACACTGTGGATTGTAGACATTTAACACACAGCATATGAATAAACAAGAGTATGTTCAGACAATTCTAGAATCGGCCCATCAGTGATGTCTCTCTTGAGAACAGACACTGTTGGAAAACAACAATTGTATTTCCTGGACAGTGTATTGTCTTAGGACATAACCAGCAGCTTTCAGAAAACCTGGGACCCATCCAGACTATGAGTTCTAGTCTTTACCTAGAGGAACTGAGGGAGATGTGGAGAAACAAGACTACTAACAGGAATTTAGACAACAGAAAAATAATGTTCTAGGATCTCCTTGCAAGACTGATGTTCTGTGTGGTTACTGATGTGGTTGAATAATTTCATTGTGACTAGCAGCCACAAAAAATCTTGAAGGTGCCAGATTGAAAGACATCTAATGCGGGCAGAGATCACAAGTCTTTTTGTATCCATAGAGTCTCAAATAATCTGAATTATTATAATTGATAAATGAAGTAATCAAATCTGTTGCATAATTAATATGTAAATATTAAGTACATTCCTTTAAAATGCCAAAATATTAAATTCCTAAGAAAAATTAAGAATCATTTCAATACCTCTATAAAGACATTAAAACATAATTATAGATTTATTATTGGGAGTTATTAGAAATTAACTTGATATATGTTATAGACATTATAAAATTAAATATTGTAAAGATATCTGCTCTTTAGATAATCTGTAGTTTGTGATTCCCCAGTTGAATTTCATTAAGTTCTCTTTAAAAAAATAAAAATTAATGAGCTCATTCTAAAATCATATGGAAATTGTCCCTAAAGAACCATGATAATATTAAGTTAGAACAAAAATTAACACAAGAGTAAGGTTTATTATAAGACAATAGAAAATAAGAAAATATAGCTTCACCACAAGAATGAAGAGCCTAGAACCAGATGTAAACACGAAAAGACAGATGCTAGATAAAAATAAGAGTGTGCTGTAGTTTGGAGATATGATTTCAATAAACTTTGTCAGGTTTATTGGATGTTTACAGATATTGTATTAGATCCCTGTTTCATATCTTAAGCAAACAAATTAATCTCAAATTACTCATACAACCTAATAAAAACCAAAACAATACAGGTTATAAGAAAATATATATTTAAACAAACTGCTTAACTAGCTTTCTAAAAACAAGGCAGCAGTGTAGGCTGCTTGAGGAATTACTCTATCTACCATTGAAGGACCCTGCTCCAAAACATAAGGTTCATGGCTGCCAAGGGACAGCATTGGAGATCTGGGGTTGTTCTCTGGCCTCCACATACATGCATACATGCACACATGTGAGCAATGCACACACACACACATAGCATATACACACAAATGCACATGCTCACGAATACTAATGTACAAGTAAGAACGGTAACAATCAAAGATGATTTTCTCCGGTTCTGCAGACTGAAGGCTGAGTCAGAACCTGCATGACAGGACCCCCGCTGTGGCCGCTCTTTCTGGCTTGCAAACACCCACATCCTTGCAGAATTTAGCATGGCATAGAGAGGAAGAGAGAACAATCGGATGCCGCTCTTGTTAAGGCAGCCCAGATTTAGTATAGAAAAGTTTCATGACCCCATCCAACCTGATCCACCTCCTGCTCCGGGGCTTAGGGTTTCAGTTGGTGGATCTGAGGAATGGGTGCCCAATCCACAGCAATGCACCAACCATAAAAGTCAACTTAACCGAGCTTTGGCCATTGACCTACCAATAAGCGAGTCAAATAGTCTACAACTGGAAGAAGATATCTTCAAAACACATATTTGATAAATAAACTAATATTCAAGATGAATAAATAGCCTTACTAATCACAAATAGAAAGGCAGACAAAAAATGTAGGAAAAAAAAGCTGAGCCAAAGGTGACCTCTAAATGCCTGATAAATATGTGAAATATAGAAATCATTCATTCACATGGAAACATACATCAAAATGGAAGTGTACACCTGATGAGATGCTTAAGAGGTTTCTGGGACCCAACAGGGTAGTTGGACTTTTAAACTGACAGCAATTTCAACAGCATGCACAAGATTGTCCTGGCTAGTTTCATGTCAACTTGACACAAGCTAGAATCATCAGAGGGAAAGAACCCTCAACTGAAAAAAAAAATGCCTCAAAACATCAGGCCATAGACAAACCTTTAGGGCACTTTCTTAATTATTAATTGACATGGGAGGGCTTAGCCCATTGTGGGTGGTGCCATTCCTAGGGGTGGTCTTGGGTTCTATAAGAAAGAAGGCCAAGGAAGCCATGGGAATCGAGCCAGTAAGCATCACCCCTCCGTGACCGCTGCATCAGCTCCTGCTTCCAAGTTCCAGAGCTGTATGAGTTTTGATTCTGACTTCCTTCAATGATAGTGATGTGGAAACCTAAGTCAAATAAACCCTTTCTTCCCCATCTTGCATTCGGCCATGGGGTTCTTTCACCAAGATCAAGCAGGAGAATCTGTTTTCCTCATGGAAAAGATGCCTGAGCGGCCGCCCATGCTCCAAGAGATGATTCTATTCTCCTGCACATAAGTGGGCTTGGTGAGGAAAAACAGAAACACAGGAAGCTGGGAGAGAACGTGGGCAGATGAATGAAGAATGGAGGGAAAGGGGTGGACTTGACCAAAATACACTGTGTACATGTTGAATGTCTCAAATAATTCTTTAAAAAAATGATAACGAAAGATATAAGAGATCTGGTATAATTTGAACATTAAATGTCCCCAAAGCCCATGTGTTTAAGGCTTGGTTCCCCAGCCTGGGACACTATTAGGAAGTGGTGGGGCAGTAAGAGGTGGAGTCTAGTGAAACATGTTAAGGTCACGTGGAGGATGTCCTTGAAGGGCATGCTGGCATCCCAGCACTATCTGGCTTTTCTCTCCTTATTCCTCACTGCTGTAAGGCAAGTGGTTTTAACCCTGATGTGAGTGCTGTCTTCCGGACATACCATGCCGGAAGTTATTTATTTGTAGGATATAAATGTTATTTATAGGATATAGTACAAGGCTGGGCCCATAGCACTCCCTTGTGGCTCTCAAGATGCAGAAGGTACTGCCTAAGAGTCTCTAGAGTAGCTCATAAGGTAATTCACAAGACCCTGTCACTCTGTGACGATATGTCAAGTGTTTATTGTTGAGGGAAAGGAGACTTTTCTAAAATGGAGTAGCAACCTGCAAGCTGCCCCTTTCCTCTATCTGGATAACCCTTTATCTGTCGGTAGTCCTCTGAGACCACATACACTCAATGGTTCACCAAGCTAGACCCCGTAGCAAAGCAGTTACTTTTCTGTTGCTGTGAAAAAGCCCATGACAAAAAAGCAACGTGAGGAAGGAAGAGTGTATTGGTCTGACACTTCAACATGATGGTCCGTCATCTAAAGAAGCCAGGGCAAGAACCGAAGCAGGAATCAAAGAAGAGGCCACAGTAGACACTGCTTACTGGTTGGCTCCTGGTAGCTTGCTCAGCCTACTTTCTAATACAGTCCAGGACCGCCTGACCTGTGTGGCACCATCCCCAGTCATCTGGGCCCATCAACATCTATCAGAAATCAAACAATCCAGAGAGTTGACTACAGGCCTCTTATATGGTAACATTTTCTCAATTAAGATTCCATTTTTCCCAGGTATGTCTGAGTTTGTATCAAGTTGACAAAACCAACCAGCATAGGATCTTAAGGTTCTAGGGCGATAAGAGTACATCATGGCAGGAAACCATGGCAGCAAGATCAGGAAGCTGAGAGATCTCGCATCACATCCCAACAACAGAGGTCAACAGGAAGTGGGGCAAAGGTCAACAGGAAGTAGGGCAAAGGTCAACAGAAAGTAGGGCAAAGCTACATACTCTCAAAGCTCACCCTTCGGGTCATACTTCCACCAGGAAAGCCACACCTTCTAAACCTTCTGAACAGCACCACCAACCAGGGACAGAGTTTCAGATGTCTGAGTCATTGGGTGGCCTTTCTATTCTAACCAGCACAGCTGGCTTTCTTAGTCATTTATACCCTATCTGGAATAAATCAGTATTTGTTCCTGTCTCTCCAGGTAAAATCAATGTAACCACATCTCTACCATGACCTCCCTTCCCTGAAGCAATGCCCTATCTTGGGCCTAAAGAGAAAAGGGCATAAGTAGCAGAGGACTGAATGTCTTGCAACTGTAAGCCAAAGTCAACTGTTTCTCTCTGCAAGCTGGTTAACAGACAGGAGCACCTCTGTCCGGGATATCGTCTGGCCCCTTCCAAGTCAGTGTATCTTGTGGCTCCCTGCATCCATTACTCCTGGCATCTTGTTGCTTTTTAAATTCTGAGATTCTATTACAACTACAACGTCACAGAAATGTATGCCCATCGGTCAGGTAGTAACAGATGACGCCAAGCCTCCCTCCACAAGAGGCAGGCATTACAGAGTGTGAGGGTTTCCTTTCCAGGGAGGGTCTTTTTCTGAAGAGGAAGGTAGGTGCATTACTTTCAGTATGCTTACCTTGTTTGTATGTGAAGAATACCCTGCCTCCTGAAGCCACCGTCTGTGACATCTCCCATTCTTCACAAACTTACTTCCAAGGCTACACTGAAGAGCTGGACCCTGCTGGAATGTCCTACCCCTGAACTCTTTGCTTAGGTCTATCTCTCCATGATCTTCAATGCCATCTGACAGAATATATTTCATTTACTATGTTTTCTTCCTGTTGGAATGGAAGCTTCAGGAAGGCCGGGCTTGTGCCATTCAATGCTGTAACTTCAAAGTCAGAAATGTAACTGTTTCAACCAGGTCTTCTGTGGGCATCTGTAACAGGCCCAGTCTGATGTGGCAGAGTCCTCTAGAAGAGCAGGATCAGGCAGGCTCATTCACAGTAAACCATTATGTTAGTTCATGAGGTCTTCACACAGTCGTCTACACAGTCCAGGGATCACTGTGGTGTGCCCAGGGCTTCTGATTTCTTACCAGTCAGCATGGCATGTACTGTCTACATACCTAAGCTAACTACTGAAACACTAGCAGGGCATCCAAACAATATTTTAAATAACAAAACTGCACATTATAAAGGTCTCCTTTCCAGTATTTTTTTTTTAACTGTGCTCACACTCTGTGTTGGGTACTACTACGCGCATTTAGGAAAACAGAGTTCCATTCTCTAAAGCCAGCAGAATGCTGGAACTGAAGGGTGGGAGGGAGTCCATCTGGGCCAGTGTAGGGCGGGACTGTGCTTAACATGGAGCGGTAGAGCTTTACAATGGAGCCATAGAGCCTGTGGAAAGACGGACAGTGCTTCTGGGAGACGTAAGAGGAGAGAGAGGTGGGGTATCAGGAGCAGATTATCACAGAAGCACGGTGGGCAGCAGGCCACGTTGCTCTTTAGAAGAAACTGTCTGATCCTGGATCCCAAAGCCTACTAAGCTCTAAGCACTCTACTCGGTGGCTATCCTTGTCGCAGAAGGGTACTCTGCTCTCCCTTGGTTTCCCAGTCCATCTTCCCTGCCTTCATGCAGTGAGACCCCGTGCATCCTTTTAATTCCCTTTTACCCTTTAGCATGCACCCAGGTGCCATTCACTAGAAATCTCCAGCACTAGGCTTATTCAGTATAAATAGTCCTCATCAGACCAGAAGTGACTTTCCCCCAAGATGTTACTCTCCGGACACAGCAGCAAAGGATTTTTGAAATTGGAAAGTAATTTCACATTGGAGATGAGCTGCTAAAGTTAGGAAGGAGGAATTATTTAGGGCCAGAGGAAACTGCTTAGCACTCCTAAAATTATACAAAGAAACAGCTGCTTTCTGTGCTTCTGGAGAAGGTTGATGCCATGTGTCTGGGTGACACTTAGGGACAGGAAATCTCTGACCTACCCAATCCAGGTACGCAAGGGTAACTTCATAGGGGTCTGACAATGTCACCAAAGGTCAGCGGTGGCCCTTGACCTGGAAGCCTCAGAATGTGCTAGGTTTATTTTAGGACAAAAGTTTCCTCACGGGAGATGGGAATGAGCTAAGAAAACTAATTTCTCTCTCTTCTCTAATTGATAACACATGGCCTCAATTATAGACACCCCTGAGTGCGCTCTTAAAATTCACAAAGCTTTCTGCAGGAAAACGAATGGGCCATTGAGTCAGGAGATCTGTGCATGGTGGTAGTCGGTACCAGATGTCATGGAAGAAAGCAAAAGACCCCTACGATGCTCCTAACCATAAAACCTTAGCATGGGGGAAAATCCTTCCTGACCCCGCGTGGACACCAATCACAAGCCTAAGAGCGAAAGGGCCATTACTGCTGGCAAAATGTCATCCAAATCGGTGAAACTCCAAATTCCATGGTTCCTAACAAATTAAGCTAAGTGCCTTATGAACAGTTGGTGACTATTAACAGTTACTACACTTTTCAACAGTCTTTAGCAATTTCCCCCCAACTCTTCCTATGTTAATGATGTGTTAATCACTGCCTCAACAAGGCAGATAATGAGACATCTCTGGGTGCCACTGTAGAAGGAGAAATGGGAATATTCAAAATATAGTGACAAAAACAAGTTAAAAAAAGATGTTTCCTTAGACATTGCAATAATGATATTCTCAAGACACTCAGGGGAAAATTGTAATAAGCACACGCTATGAAAGAGCTGTGTGTGGAAATGAATCCGTGTCCACACGTTAGCCCATGCAAAGCGAGGAGTGGGTGATAAGTCATTTCTCCGCCGATGAAATGAGCCAATTCAAGCCAGGTTAGAGTATATGAAATGCAAGCTTATTGGGAAGCGGCTCTGGGCTGGTGAGTTCACTGGCCTTAAGGAAGGAGGCCAGGGAAGTCACTATAGGAAGGGAGAGAGAGAAGAGGGGGAAGAGAGACAAAGAGTGAGCCCTAGTCCTTGTGCAGAGAGAGGACAGAGAGGGAGAAACTAAAATGTCTGGAAGTGCCTCTTGGGGAAGGGCAGCCCAGCCTCTAGGCTGGAAATTTCAGGGTTGGAAAGCAGGGTGTGCCAGGGAGGGACTGAGGGATGCTGGGAGAACCTGGAGGTCAGGTCTACACTAGCATGCAAAATATGCACCCCAGTCCCTTGTCTCGGGGTCTGAAACCAAATAGTAAGGATGAGGGTGGATTAGCAAAATGTACAGCTATCTTATTAAGGTCCAGTCCTCTACATCCATATAAATGAACATTAATAAATATATGTAGGATAAAATGGTTTCCAAAATGTGGAAGTGGACCAAGTCTAGATGAACAGTTTGTCTAGCTTCACAAACCTGTACAAAAGTCATCTACACAAGGCCCTTGGGGAATAACAAAGATTACTACCTTAACGAAGATCCTCTTGAAATGGAAGAATTCTCTTGGATGAGTGGCTAGTTTTCCTTGCTTACAAAGAATGTAGCAATTTGTAGTCTGGAAAACTCAAATTATTTTCCAAAAATAAAATATCAAAGCTACATTGCCTAAAACAAAACAAAACAAACCTTCTATCTAGACAGGTCTGTCCTTCATTAACGGTATCCCTTGTTAGCTGAGACAGGTTAGAATTTTCCAAGAGCTCTTTAACACATTCAGAAAGAGATACAATAAAGAAGAAATGGCAAAGAAATACAGGAAACATGGAAACAACCAGGCTTTCAAAGTCCAGGTTCCAGGTCCTCTAATAAGCACTTTGTGCTTTCAGACTGTTTCAACCCATCGGCCTGCCAGTATGACCCTGGGGCTGATACAACCTCTCCAGGCTGTGTGCTCTGTCACAAGCAAAAATTCTTATTTCAAACACAGGAACGTTGTCTTTGGATCACCCTGGTTTACCTCTTTATCTAAAACACAAGTACCAAGTTGAGATGAGGGCTGTATTTGTTCTCCCAAGTTTTGTCTTGAGTGATCCTGTTGGCAGGTAGCTAAGAAGCCATTTGGAACGGAGAAAACAGAGGAGCTCACCAGGCCAGCAAAGCATATTGGATTTTGTTGTTGATTTCGTTTTGCTTTTTCCTGATCTCAACTTTTTCAGCACTGCTAAAACTGCAGGTTATGGAATGATCCGGCTGAGTTCAGTGTTACCTTCTCATCTTGGACTCAGATTTTTAATTTCAAAGTATTTCGAAGGCAGGATGAATGCATACAAAAATACCAGAGAGAATTCTCTTAAGCCCCTCTCTCTTCTTTCTCCCTCATCCTTCCCCTATCTCTCCTTCCCTTTCCCCTCCGCCCTTTCCCTTCCTCCCTTCCTCCCTCCCCCTTCTGGTATGTATTTGAGTGTGCATGTGTGTATGTATATATATGCATATATATATATATATATATATGTGTGTGTATATATACTTACAATATATATCATATATGTGTGTATGTGTGTGAGAGTGTGAGTGTGAGTGTGTGCATGTGTGTATGTATATATAATATATATATATATGTGTATGTGTGTGAGTGTGTGCATGTGTACGTATGTGTATGTGTGTATGTGTATGAGAGTGTATGTGTGGTGTGTGTTTATATGTGGTGTGTGTATGTGTGTGTCTGTATGTGGTATGTATGTGTGCTTATGAATGTATGTTTGCTTGTGTGTATGTGAGTATGAGTGTTTGTATGAGCGTGTGTGTGTGTGTGTGTGTGTGTGTGTGTGTGTGTGTTACTGAGAACTGAACTCAGACTTACATTCTAGGCTCACTTGCACACCCGAGATGCCTGTCCCAATTTTGAGTATTTCTAGCTCCAACTTTTCCTTTCCCTCACTTTTTCTATCGCGCATGTGACTTCTTGTGTCCCTTCGATCCCTTCACCACACAACATTCAAATGAGGATTTGGAGTCTTGAGTTTCCAGCCTCAAGTCTTCCTCTGTTAGCTCCGTGGACTTCCATGGCTCACATCATCATCCTTATTCCCCCTGCTGTCTTGCCTGAAAGATGCAAGCAGTAATAGTCCTTCCTTTGTGGACATCCTCAGCTGATAATAAAGGTTCCTAATTGCTTCCTGCTGTGACCAGTCGAGACTCACAGCATGGCATTTAAAGCAGGCAGAGTTCCTGGGACTTCTGTCCTTGAAGCTCTTAAAGGCCATGGGTGCCTTCGGGAGTGGTGACACCCAACGCCATGTCATAGGAGCTACTTTTAAGCATAAGGGAGCAAAGAAAGAGCTGTCCCTGCATCCTCAGCTGGACAGACACTGAGAAAGGAGACCATGTGGGCAGTGTGGACTCCTGACCAGTAGCAGGCGGCTGACTTAGATTGCTGCTACACACATTGCTTCGAGGAACAAGCAACTGACTCTGGGAAAGCAAACTAGTGAGCTGAAACTTTAGGAGAAGCCCTCGAGAGACCAAGTCTGTCCTCGTTACGGTGTTAGGTGACAATGAGGGTAGGTTGCTATTTCTCCTGCTACCTTTTGTCTTCTCCCTCTATAACCAGTTTGGGGGAGTTTCCCAGGTCCTAGCTATGTGCCTTTCTAAACCCACGGAGGCTGAAGAAATAGGAGGGAGGTGAAGATAAACTTGGTTTGTTAGCATGGACAGGATTCTTCTTTCTCCTATATGATGGAGTTTTCTGTGTCAAACTGCCTGTTAACTTTGCCTGCCTAGTTTCTCAGTCCTCCCTCCCTCCCTGTGTCTCCCTCCGTCTCTGTCTCCCTCCGTCTCTGTCTCCCTCCGTCTCTGTCTCCCTCCGTCTCTGTCTCCCTCCGTCTCTGTCTCCCTCCGTCTCTGTCTCCCTCCGTCTCTGTCTCCCTCCGTCTCTGTCTCCCTCCGTCTCTGTCTCCCTCCGTCTCTGTCTCCCTCCGTCTCTGTCTCCCTCCGTCTCTGTCTCTCTCTCTGTCTCTGTCTCTGTCTCTCTCTCTGTCTCTCTGTCTGTCTCTGTCTCTTTCTGTCTGTCTCTGTCTCTTTCTGTCTGTCTCTGTCTCTTTCTGTCTCTTTCTACACACATGTGCGGGGCGCGCGCGCGCACACACACACACACACACACACACACACAGACACATCTGACATGTCTCATTTGTATCCAGACACGGAGATCTGAGTGCCTGCTACAGAAGTCGCATCTTTCCTCATCGCCTGCCCACAGCCGACACGGAGAGGAGGACTCGTTGCTGACACTCAGATCACTTCGCTGTGTGGTAAAGCTGTGTTTTCTCTGCAGTGGCTGCTCCCATTCCCCTCCTCTCCAGATGTTGCCTCAGTGCCACGTGATAAAACTGACGCCAGGGTGAGCTGGGCTGGAAGGGGGGAGGCCGTATGTCATGCCAGTGTTCTGTGAAATTCTATTTTAGATCAGGAGGAGGAGGACTGGTTGGTGAGAGAGACAGAGTGTTCTTGTCGGTAACAGGGAGGCAGAAAGACCCAGCTAACCGTGAAATCCGCCTTGCTCATCTGCCTGAGCGTGGAAACACAACCGTTCTCCCAGGTCAGCAGAAGGCCTGGACTCACACCAGGGTGGTCACGGCAGGAGAAGCACAACCAAACCATGCTCTGAAGAAGTGGTGTGCGTTTCTTTGTGTGTTTCTGAGTGAAGCGCTATGACAGATGGAATATTGCCCTCCTCCCACACCAAAGAAATGGCAAACCCACAAACCCAGGTGCTGAGGATGAATGAGACCTCATCTGGAAATAAGATCCCTGCAGAGGCCATGGAGTCAGACCGAGGCCACAGGCCAGACTTCATCATTGTTATGGGGAAACACCTGAAAAAAAGCGGGTAAGGAAGGAAGGGTTTCTGTTGGACCAACGCAACCTGGGAAAATATAGTGTCAGAGGCGTGTTACATCATCCCTTAGAAACACACAGGTGCTCCAGGGGACGTAAACAGGATATGATACTATTTCCTTGAATGAAAAGGGGCTTCCAGCTCAGAACAAGGCTTGAGGGCTGTTGAAAAGAAAAAAAGCTGGAGCTGGAGAAGTGGCTCAGGAGTTCAGAGCACTGGCTGTGTTCTCAGAGGACCTGGGTTTGGTTTGGGCATCCACACCTCACCTCACCATTGTCTGTAACTCTGCTTCTGGAGGAAATCTGACGCCCTCTTCTGGCCTTCACGGGTATTACGCGCACAGGGTGCACATCCCGTACCTGAAGCCAAATGCTCATACACGCAAAATAAAAAAGATGTGACATTTAAATTTTAAAAAGGAGGAAGCCCAGAGCTGCACTACAGAGGGTTTGGGGATGCTTCTATTCTACCCTTACAGGTTTGACAGAATCGTAACATTTTGCTGTTTTGGTTTTGCCAATACTGAGGATTGAACCTACGACCTCACAAATTTAAGGCAAGGGAGGCAGCCGCTGTGCCACTGAGAAACGTCTCATTCCAGGACCGCAGGCTTTGTGACATGAGGAAGGATCAATAGGCTGTCTACAGGGCTGGAGAATGGAGTGGGGTGCTGACAGGTTGCTTATTCTCCACCAGGCTGCATCTCGCACCCCTGACTCCCCAGGGGGAACAGTGCCGCTGTGACCAGTTCTATAAACACAGATGATCGCCTCTGCAGCAGGGCCACTTTAACAGGGGTCAGTTAACAAGGTAAGGCACAGGCTGGCCTGAGTCTGGGAGAACTGCCATTTCTCAAGTATGAGTGGAAATCGCTGATTAGTCTGCTGTGCCCTACACAATCAGAATGCAAATTTGCCCTCAGCAGCCTTGCTCGCTGAGACCAGAAGCAGTACAGTCAGGAGCAGAACATGACCCTGATGGATGTAAGCATATGTGTATGCATGTATGTATATATGTGTTTGTGTGTATGTGTGTACATGTGTACATGTGTGCATGTGTGCATGTGTGCCCGATGTGTACATGATGTGTGCATGTGTATATGTGTATGTGTGTATGTGTATATACATATATGAATATGTGTGTGTTTATGTGCATGTATACATATATGCATATATGTGTATGTATACATATACACATGTCTGTATATACACATGTACATATATACACATATATGTGTGTGCATATATGTATACATGTATGTATATACATATATGAATATGTGAATGTTTATGTATATATACATATATAGGTATATATGCATGTTTATGTGTGTATATATGTATACATATGCATACATATGCATATATATACCTATGTATATATGTATATATATATACACATTCGGTTTCTTCAAAGATCACGTATTGGCAAGTTTTCAAATCCTAAAGAGGATGGGGTCAGGATATAATAGGGAAAGCACCATCCCTAAACACACATTTGAGTAATGCACAGCCTTGCCCTGAAGATTGGCAAGATGTTTTAGACCACTGAGACTGCTCTTATCCTAGACATCCTAAACTCCCCTCTGCAATCCTCTTGCTATTATCCTGAAGACCAGGCACTACATTTACCATCTTTTCTACAGCCAGGATGAGTCTGGCCAGTTGTGCATTCAGAGCTGAGTCTGGACAAGCAGAGCCTGTGTCCTCCTCAAACCAACAAAGGGATAGAACAGAGTCCAGACTTTCCACAGGAAAGAGAGGAAACCCTGCTATGGTATACCCCGCCATACTTTTCGCGAGAGAATTAGAATTTAGCCACCACGAGCTCACTCTGAGTCAAAGACCATCAGATGCCTGTGTCACAATGTCACATAAAACTTCATCCCAAAATTAATTTTAAAACCCAAGGGACCTGTGCAGTCAGCCAACGCTGTGTGACAGAAAAGCACTGGAGGTGCAGAGTGACCCGTTCAAGGTCAGGGACCTCATTAGTGCTATTCAAAGACAGCTCAGAGTTCCCCCCGTTCCCCAGCAGCATCCAGTCACCCTGCCTGTGCTGAGGTGCCGGAATGGGGACAAACATTCAGGAGGATGCCCACCCATCTCACTTGTTTGCACTCATTCATGTGCATGTGCACATGAAATATATATATATTTATGTATATATTTATGTATATATATAAATATATATATATATATATGTATGTATATGTATATATATACATATATATACATATATATATATTTCTGATAGAGAAATATATACATATATATCTGATAGAGAAAACCTCTTATAAGGCAAGAAACCTTTAAAAAAAAAAAGGACAGAATTGGTTGTTACAGGAACTTTCCTGTAACGTCAGGTTAGAGAGGGGCTCTGATTGGACAAAGAAAAAGGGGGCAGAGCTAGGAGTTGCAGCGAAAGGGCATGCGGGCATGCTGAGAGAGGTTGAGGCTGGGGTGGACGAACAGTGGCTTGCGAAGTTTTTCTGTGTGTTTCATAAGGTTAGAAATATTGGGATAAGACTTTCATCATTGTAAATTGGCATCTTGTAATTTTGAGTTTAATATACATAAATCTAATTGGCTGACTAATTAAGCATTCAGAGTCATGTTCTACCGGATAATTTGGGTATTGAGAGCTGGCCTCCCTTTGGGTTTGTGGGATTTGAGCGGAATCGAGAAGATTTCACGAGACCCTGCCAGGACAATGGTGCTGTTACCACCAGTGCCAATACCAGAGCAGGACCTTGGCCTGCTGGGGCAGGAGAGTTGCCAGGAGTGGCCGAGGCCGCTCCAGAGAGTCCGCGGTGGTCCGGAGGCACAGTGGAGAGTTTGTGGGGCGATTTTTTTTTTTAATATTTCCCGCAACAACTAGTTAGCAACGAAGTCACACGTCAACAACAACATGAAGGCATCAGTCATGGTGAAATAACCCAAACAGTTCCAGGCAAAGTTACTAATGCAGGTAAATCTGTTTATAGGACACAGCATAAAAGTACATGCTTTGTCTGCATACGCAAGTGGCATTCCCCAGTAAGAACGGTCATGTAGCCACCCGACATTACACGCAAGGCTAAATCCAAAAAGATACTCTCAGGCCTGAGGGTCATAGTAAGCATTATGAATACCACCACCACCAACCCCAGGAGATGCAGTCATCGGCCTAGTAAAGGCAAGACAACTAACAACACACACAGTATTAGGAATTGTTATTATATCTTTAAATTTTTAGAATAAGCCTAATGTTTACTTGTGACATTTAAAAATCTTTAGTGTCCCAATCTAAAATACTTAAAGATTGTGATTTGTTAGATTTACATATTACTAATCTATGCTTCAATGGTAACCTTTAAGATACATGTTCCCCCCTGTCTTAGTTAAAGGCTCATTGTAGTGAGTGATGATCAAATGCCATGACCAAAGGCAATTTGGGGAGGAAAGAGTTTGGCTTACTCTCCTGCATCACAGTCCCATTACTGAAGGAACTCAGGACAGGAACTCGGACATAGCTGGAACCGGGAGGCAGGAGCTGATGCAGAGGCCATCGAGGGGTGCTGATTACTGGCTTGATCCTCATGGCTTGCTCAGCCTGCTTTCTGATAGAACCCAGGACCATTGGCCCAGGTGGTCCCACCCACAGTGGGCGGGGCTGTCTACTATTGATCACTAATTGAACAATGACCTACAGGCTTGTCTACAGCCTGACTCTTAGGGAGGCATTTTCATAATCAAGGTTCCCTTTTCTCTGATGAGTCTAACTTGTGTCTAGTCAACATAAAACTTGCCAGCACAGCTGACCCTTGGTCAGCTTGACACATAAACACATCCCTGTTCAGCCCCACCCTCTCCATTCTTGCCCATCCCCAAGATTTCACATTAACACAAACATCACAATATAAGACACTTTACAAACCTAGGTCCTATAGTCTAACAAATTCAAACGCTTTAAAGGTGTCTTTTAAAATCAGAAGTCTCTCAACTGTGGACGCCTATAAAATAAAAAACTAAGTTAAATAGTTTCCTGTTTCAAGAGGGAAGAAACGGGGCTTGGTCATAAGCAGATCAAAGTAAACTCAAACTCCAACAGTGTAAATCACCCAGTGCCCAATATCTAGGATTCACTCACCATCTTCCGGGCTCCTTCAAAGGGCCTGGGTCACTTCTCAGGCGCTGTCCTCTGGAGTACACACAACTTGTCTTCTAGGTCCTAGACAGGCCCCATCCTGTGGCTATTCTTGGCAGTCTTCCCATGGTCCTGGCATCCCCAAAAGAAGTAACCACACTGAACTTTCATCAGCGGCCTCTCCTGGCCTCTTCCGGTGCCTCGCCCGATCTGCTCTCTCTGACCCCCTCATGCCTTCAAAACCACACCACCTGGGAGACTCTTACACATTACCAAGTTCAGCTGCTACATGAGGCAGAACCTTGGCCACCTGTAGAACACAGATTCTACGTGCTGATCCTGGGGAATCCCTTTGCTGAAGATTTTACCTCTATGAAGCTGGTCTCTTCTTAATAACCACTCATTTTTAAGCTCCAGATATCCAACACTGATAGTTCCAGTAAAGTAATGGTTTCACTTTGTGGGTGGTAGTCTCTTGTTAATCACAGCTGGCTCTTCAGTCCCAGCCCACCAGAACCACGGAGTCTTCATTAAAAAAAGAAGCAAAGGGCCTCAATGGAGTCTGTAAACTTCTCTCTAAACTTCAGAAGCCAGGCCGCCACACCCTCACTGTTCTCAGCATCATCTTCCAGGCTCCCACAGAACAACCAGCCAAACTCTGAACACTCAGTGGCTTCTCTAGCACAAACTTCCAAAGTCCTCCCACAATCCTCCCCAAGGCAACATGGTCAGGTGTGTCACAGCAAAACCTCACAATTCTGGTACCAATTTCTGTCTTCAGGTTATCATTTCAGTAATAAAACACCATGACTGGCCCAAAGCTACCTGGGAAGGAAGGGATTTATTTGACTTACACCGCCACATCATAGTCCATCATTGAAGGAAGTTAGGACAGGAATTCAAGCAGCGTGAGAACCTGGAGTCAGGAGCTGATGCAGAGGCCATGGAGAAGCGCTCCTCGTGGCTTGGTCGGTCTACTTTTTTATAGAATCTAAGATCACCAGCCCACGTGTGGCCCAACCTACAATGGGCTGGGTCCTCTCACATCAATCACTAATTAAGCAAATGGTCTACAGGCCTGCCCTACAGCCCAGTCTTACGGACGCTTTATCTCAGTGGAGACTCCCTACTCTCTGGTGACTCTAGCTTAAGACAAATCAATGACAACAACAACAAAACAACAAACAAAACAGCCAGGACACCCTGTGTTCTAGTTTGCTTTCTGTTGCTGTGATAAACATTACTAAAAAGCAACTTAAGGGAGATGGGGTTTATTTGGCTTATACCCCCAGGTCACAGCGCATCACCCAGGGAAATCAGGACAGTGACTCAAGCAGAAACCATGGAGAGGCAACGTGGTTTAATGGCTTCTCTCACAACTTGTGTTCAGTCAGCTTTCTTACATATCCCAGAATACTTTGCACAGGAATGGTATCACCCACGGTGTGTTCGCCCACCTATTTCAATCAGGGAATTACCTCACTGGTATGCCCATGGGCCAGTATGATGCAGGTAATCCTCCAATGGAGACTCTGGATAACTGGCTCTATCAAACTGACAGCAGCTGAATCTGACTTAAGAGATGATGTTTGGGGAAATCTTTTAAAAACACAAGGTTAAGCAGTTATCGGTGGTATAGGTAATATGAAAGAGTGTGCAGGAAATGAGACTTTGTGATGTTTCAAAATATTTCCATAACGTCTTAAGCTAAAAACTAGTAATCATTATTTCTCCCCAGGTGCAGAGTTAAATGATTCAACATAGAATAACCACCTGCTCTAAAGAACAAGCCGGATTTCAAAATAAAGTCAAAATCATCGAGATATTTAATTACCACTCTCCTTCCAAAGGTGATTATGAATCTCTGCAGGCTGGCAATGTTTCTAGCCTTCCTTTAGCTCCTCAAGGGCACAGAGACGGTACCCTGTGAGCAACCTTAGAGCATTCTGACCCTGAGGCCCCACAGGATACAGTGGGAGCTGACAAAATTGCAGGGGAGACTCCATTCTGCTGGCCTGGTGGCTTCACGTTGCTTTGCTGAGAAGCAGCCCCCTGCCTCAACTCCTTCCATTTCTCCTGCAGAATGCCACATGAAGGGAGTGCCCAATGTAGGTTCTGCCCAGGAAATGAATCCGTGAGCCTCACCACATACAACGCATCCTGGCTTACAGATATTTATTCAGAAATATAACCACTACTTTTGTATCTGTCCGGACCATTCTGGGTTCAGTGTAGCTCCTGGGGCATGCTCTGTGAAACCCCCTTCAGATGAGCTCATCCCAGCCTCCAAGCACCATAATCAGCTCTTCCTCTGGGCCAAACAGGAGATTAAGGAAGATTGGGAGGAGCATGAAAAAAATTAAATCCTGCTATTGTAAACATTTCTGTGTGCTTTGTTAAGTAAATGAACAATGACATTTTAAAAAGTCTATCAAGGGGGCCAACCCTCCCTCAGGGTCTGTGTGATGGTTCATATATGATTGGCCCAGGGAATGACCCTATTAGGAGGTGTGGCCTTGTTGGAGTAGGTGTGTCACTGTGGGTGTGGTCTTTATGACCCTCACCCTAGTTGCCTGGAAGTCAGTCTTCTCCTAGCAGCCTTTAGATGAAGATGCAGAACTCTCAGCTCTTCCTGCACCATGCCGGCCTGGATGCTGCCATGGTTCTGCCTTGATGATAATAGATTGAACCTCTGAACCTGCAAGCCAGCCCCAATTAAATGTTGTGCTTTATTAAGACTTGCCTTGGTCATGGTGCCTGTTCACAGCAGTAAAACCCTAAGACAGTCTACTAGCAGTTAACTTGCTAGGGAAGAGGGTATCATTTTCTTCAATGGTATGGCCGCTTCTTAGAATCCACATTCCAGTAAAATAATCTCCATCCAGGCTGCTGCAAGCAACTGTAATAGAACTCTAGTTAAACACACACAAAGAACACATAAAAGTCACACACATGGTCTTGTCAGGAATAAGGTGCGATTCAGTAGCTAGGGGGAATAATAAAGAGGAAACAGGATTAAAATGATTAAAATCCATTATATACATGTATAAAACTGTAAAGGGAGAGGGAAAAAAAGTGTGTCAAGAGCAGTAGCATTTGGGGCTTGGCGTGTTGGTTTCACTTAAAAAGCCTTCCCTGGGTCTGTCTATAGATTAGCTCACTCTTCTAGAACTTCACCCTCACAGCCTGGGATCTTGCTGCCTCCCCGAATGTCAGATGAGAACAAAAGAAAATACTCGCAGGGCCTGGAGAGATGGCTCAGCACTTAAGGCCCACCTCTCCCTTCAGAGGACCCAGGCTCTGTTCCCAGCACCCACATGATGGTTCACGACCATCGTAACTCCAATTCCAGGGCGTCAGGCATCATCTTCTGGGGCACCAAGAATATGTGCAGTACATATAAAACCAAACAAAACATTCATACACAGAAAACAAAAATAAGTAAAATCAAATGTCCCCCCTCAAAAAAAAAAAACACAGGAAGTATATAAAACCCAGTGTCATATTTTTAATAATGGCGTCATTTTAAACTGCGAAGAAGACATGGCAAATAAGAAATTCTATATGAGAAACAAGATTAAAGATAATGTGGGATTTAGTACTGCTGGAATTCCCCTCCCTGCCCCAGCTGCAGAATGAGCTCAGAACATAAATCTGCCCAAACCAATCTGAAAATACCAAGCTCTCTGGTGAGGATGTTACTTATAAGCAGCCGTCAGGATTAGAATAGAAAAGGGTATGTGTAACCCTCAGCTGAGGAGATGAATGTCTGTCTCTTCAGCCACAGGATCAGCTATGACGCCACCCACCGAAGACTAACCCACTCTGATGAATTGCTTGCTATGGTAACATGTGGCCCAAGTTCATCAAAATGGCCACATTTATGGTAGAAATAATCCACCAGGGATGCATTTTCGCCTTCCCTCGCTATTCTGATGTATACTTTTTTCTCCCGCCCCTTTAGATAATAACGCAACTCACAGAAGATCCAGAGACAGGAGCAGAAAATGGGCTAAGAACTACTGTGTGAGTCTCTGAAGTCAAGAAAAATGGCTCCATCGTCCACATTGCCTATGACACAGCCTGAAGATAAATCACTAGACAGCGAAATCTTACCATCTCTTGTTGGGTATCCTACGGCTACAAATGTGCGGTGCGTCTGATGGATATATTCAGGGGGACTTTTTGGGATAAAGAGAATGGTGTAAGTTAGCACTTCCCTGGCAGAAATATGATCAAGGGTGTGCGTGCCTGCATCCTTTTGTCTCTGAGCATAGCTCATGCCCACATCCCTGGAGGGCTCACGCAGCCCTGGGGGTTTTACTTCTGGGCCTTTCGGTACTCTTGAGGAGTTACTTTAGAGAGACAAATGGCTAATTCTCACCAGCCAAATGCTGCACATTTCATGATTAAAGACAAGCGTCTCT